>CAJQUW010011872.1:0-362761 GCA_907163375.1 Prostheceraeus crozeri | reverse complement strand
CCCCCCCCACTGCGCCCTCCCCCCCCCGCCCCCACCCCCACCCACCCCCCTCCCACCCCCCCCCCCCCCACACCCTCCCCATCCCCCACCTCCCTCTACCCCCCCCACCTACTCCCCACCCAGACACCACGGCACCCCCCACCCCACAAGTGGCCCCACCCCCCCCCCCCCCACTCCCCCTACCCAACAAAAGCCCCCCACCCCACACCACCCCACCCCCACTCCCCCCCCACCTCCCCCCCACCCCCACCCCAACTCCACCCCACTCCCCCCACCCCTCCCTCCACCCCTACCCCCACCCAACCCCCCCCACCCCCGCCCCCACCTCACCCCCCCCCCACCCACCCCCCGCCCCCCCAACCCCACCACCTCCCCTCCCACCACCCCCCCCACCCCCCCCTCCCCCCCCCACCTCCTCTCCCCACACCCACACCCCACCCGCTACCCCCAACCCCCCCACCCCCCCCCCACACCCCCCCCCCGCCACCCCTTGTCACACCCCTCCCCCCCACAATCCCCACCCCCCTCACAACCTCACTTGTCACCCACCCACACGATTGACCCCCACCCACCCCAGCCCCCTCACTCCACCCCCCCCCCCCCCCACCCTCACCCCACCCGCCCCCCCCACCAATCCCCCCCAATCTCCCAACCCCCCCCCATCCCCCCCCCACAACACTCCCACCCTCCCCAATCCACCTCCGCCCCTACACCACCACACCCACAACCCCCCACCCACCCCCCGCGTCCCACACCCCACCCCCCACACTCACCTCCCCAACCACCCCCCACAACGACCCCCACTCCCCCCCCCACCTACTACACACCACCTACTCCAGCACTTTCTTTCCCCCCCTTCACTGCTAACCACCTCCCACCCGCCCGCCCACCCCACCACCCCCACCACGCACCAACACTCTCCCCCCACCCACCCCCCCACCCCACCCCCAACCCGCCCCCAAAGGAATAGAGCACCCATTCCCCCTCCCCAACCAATCCACACCACTCCACACCCCCACGCACAACTACCACACACACCCCAACCCCACCATTCCCCCCTCCTCCCCACCACCCATCCCCCCCCCCCCAATTGTAGTGCCACCCACCACTCCCACCCCCCCACCACATCTCCCCCCCCCCCACCAATCCCCCCCCCACAATCCACCCTCCCCCACACCCCCCCACCCACACCCACCCCACCCTCCCCCCAACCCCCCCCAATTCCCCCCTAGCCACACCACCCTCACCCCCCCGGCCACCCCCCCCCCAATCCCCCCCCCAATCCCCCCCCCCACCCCCCCACCCCCCCCCCCCCACCCCACCCCCACCCCCCCCACCTCCCCCCCCCCACCCCCCCCCCCCCCTCCACCCCCCCCCACCCCACCCCCCCCATCAATACCCCCCCCCCTGCCCCCCACACCCCCACCCCCCTCCCTCACCCTCCCCCCACCTCACCACCCCCCCCTAATCCCCACCCCCCCCCCCCTCAATCCCACCACCACCACCCCCCCCCCAGCCCCCCCCCCCCCCCCCCTCCTTGCCACCTGCACACTAGCCCCCCACCCCAACCACGGCACCCCCCCCAACCCCACACAATTCCCCCCCCCCCCCTCCCCCCCCCCCCCCCCCCCCCCCTCCTCACCCCCCCCCCCAACCCCCCCCCCCCCCCCCCACACCCCCCCCCCCACCCCCACCCACCCACACCCCCCCCCCCCCCCACCCCCGCCCCCCAACCCCCCCCCACCACCCACCCTCCCCACCATCCCCCCCCCCCCACACACCCCCAACCCCCCACACCCCCCACTTCCCCTCCCCTCCCACTCCACCACCACCCCCGCCCTCCCCCCCCACACTCCCACCCCCCCCCCCCCCCCCCCCCACCCCTCCACCCCCACAATTCCTCACCCCAATTGAAAACGAAATGTGGTGTGTCTTTACATCATATTTACTTTTCATCACATGCTTCAACTTCTGTTGTATATAAGGATTTACTACATGAATGAAGCTTTCAACTGTATGATATAGACGCGGCATTATATTGATAGCAACTTTAGATTCTTCATAAGACTGGTAAATTTTCTTGATGTGATCGCCATAGATGTCCACCCACCATTCATCATTAACTGAATCAGCTTTAGTGTGATATTCATGAGAAGCATACACTACACCGCTTCCAATAATAGGTGTATAATGTCTTACAAAATGACGCAAGGTTGGAGAGAAATAAACTGTAAGTTTGTCATTATATTTCTGAATAACCAACTTATTTTTGTCCGCCATAATTTTCTCTCCATACTTCTTACCCACAGTCTCATTCCATCGTTTTACTAACTCAATAAGTGATAAAGGTTGAACACCACGCTTTTTCAAAATGATGCGTTCTTCACATTCTACAACATCTTCATCAAATATTTTAAATCTATAATGAAATTTGTTGATTCGATTTGAATAAACTTTTTTAACATTTGCAGTAGCAATTGACGTTAGATGTAGTCCATGGCCAAAACCGAGATGTGGATAGAATTCATTATCCAACCTCAGTGTAAGACCTTTAGTAAAAGAATGAAAGCGAAGGAACTGTCTCCCACTCCAATGATAGATATTAAACTCATAAGCTTTCTGATTTTTATTCTTCATGATGGAAGTATTACCACTGTTGAATGCCTTAATAATTTTCTCATTCCCAAATGGTTCATAATAATCTGATTTTATCTGAATCCATTCATAGTTCCACTTTCCATCTGATGTTAAATTGTATGGGGACTGGAATGCATTATTCATCGTTATTCCATCATGAGTGCGAGGAGTCAATATCATTTCTTCCAAATCATTCACATTCTGAATATTGCTATCATAGCAAATACTAGAAACGCCAACCTCCCATTCACCTTCTAAATGCAGTGGCCGATTTAATTCTACTCGATAGTCTGATGGTTTATTTTTGGGAAATTTATTCATAGAAGCATTACTGGGTAAGTAGATTAGAAACGAGTCCTTATTTTCACTTTCCATATTATTCACATTGGAAAAAATATATTAGCATACTTTTGCATTAACTCTCCATTCGGAAATGGAGTGTGATACTTGTCACAGCATCTTTATGAAAAGGAATCAACGCACCAGCATCGTCATAAATGGCAATATCAATTTGTGGGATGTAGTTTGATTTCAGCTTTGTATAATGCACTTTCTTGAAAGTATGCTCAGATAAAATACTGCAGCTTTTTGGCTGGTATGGTATCATTGCTAGCAATGGAGCTTCAACATCTCCCACAAGTACATCTTCACCAATATTGTAATATATCTGAAAATAGTTAATACGACGCGATAGCGACATGTCTGCGCTAGCTTTGGTTACAGTACCACTTTTAAAGATATTTTGATCAAAACCCAAAATGTCCATTAGAGTTTTATCCATAATTAGTTCAATACCTTTTCCACTTATAGTGAGAGACAAAGTACCTTCTTTTTCAGAAAATGAAATATGTTGCTCATTAATCACTTCATTTAAATAATCTACAACCAATTTAACCGAAGTAATAATGCGAGGCATCAACACTCTTGTTTCATGTAAGATACCACCTAAAGGCTCTACACACTTTCTGTATAAAGATACGGTCCATTCTGTATCAAATTGATTTGGCCTTTCACATAGTAAATGTTGCATATCAGATTTTCCATGAACAGCTGCAGAACGATGTCGTAAGAACTGATGAAAATCTTTTGAACAAACTAATACTAGATCATCATCATTTAATTTACTTATTGCAATATGATTAGATGATTTGATATAAGTCAATGTTGCCAATTGTTTACCATCAACTCGAAGGAGATAATTAAATTTCTTCAATAATGTTTCAGGAGTCATGTTTGTCTTTCTTGGCTTAATCACAATCTTCTTCACCAACGTCTTCTCATTTCTTGGAATAAGATCTACATAATAAGTTTCCTCTCGATATATTAACTGTTTATGACCACTTATGTGGTAATTAACGTTAAAATTATCATAGCTTGTTAAGGCGCTAGCGAGGTAACCTAAATCATTTCTTAAACTTGGACTTAAACGAACAATCCAATCTTTCTCAACTACATGATGTACATAATTATGATCATCATTGTGCGGAGTAAATTGGACAATATGTTTACACGCTTTATTCAAGAAATCATATATAAACTTTTTACATGATAAGAGATCTTTCTTTGGCCACTGTGGAATGTATACTCGGCACCCCTTTTCACATTGGTAAGCAGCTGTACGTCTCATATTAATAGTCATCACCTCATGATCAAAAGTATAGACACAGTTGCTATAAACAAGTTGAGTGACACCCACTTCCCAATTTCCATTTAGCTGTTGTGCATGATCAATGGGAGTAGAAAAGAGTGCGGCTCGATTACTAGCAAATCTCTTTGTAGCCGCATTGCTAAGCAAAATATGATAAAACGACATTTTTATATTGCTGATCTGCGGCTTTGCATAACATCATGAAGACTTGGATTTTGGACTCTCTACAATATATCAGAGTTGATCGTGATGGAAACGTACACTTCAAAAATTCTCATGGTCATACATCAAGAGGTATTACATTAACATGGCGACAATTTGTCAACCTCAATGATATCATGAGGGATTTGGAATATTTTGAAACATTAAGATTCATCTCCTTGGGTGATCAAGTTTGGCTTCAACATTACAGAAATGAAATTCAAATCTACCATTCTCATTCCGCAAACTGTTTCTCATTTCGCAAATACAATTGGGAGAAGTATAGAAGATACATACATCGCTCCATCATGACATTTATTCGTCGTGAGTTCATCGCCCTACTATGCAAATCTTAATCAGACATGACTACCACGCACCATGAGTTGGAAATTAGATTCCCTACAACGTATTGAAACGGATCATGATCGAAACGTCTATTTCAAAGATTCAACTGGAAATGTGAGAAGAGAGTTTGCTTTATCTTATCGTCATTTTCAATCTCTACATCATATCATGAAGGATTTGAAATACTTCTATATGAAAAGACATTCACGTATTGGAAATCGCATCTGGTTGCGCGTCAACAATCGGCGAATTCAACACTATCATTCCCAACTTCTTACTAACTTCACATTTCATCAAGGTAGTTGGGAAAAGTATAAAAGGAAGGTACATCGCTCAATTTACTCATTCTTTCATCATGAAGCGCCATCGCTACACCATCGTCAACATTCTCCGTCGCTTCAGACTCTACACCAAAATCGATCTCACAACATTACACCAACACCTTCCAAACAGCAAGTATTACCCGGGCCGACCTGAAATGTTAGTGGTGGTGAAGATGAACAATTCACGGAATCTTCAACTCTTCCCAAACGGGACTGTACAGATTCTCGGCGCCCTTTCTCATTCATCGGCGCAGTCAATGCGCTTAGAACTACAAAGACTACTACGTCGGATATGGAAGAGGGAGAGGTGTGTGATGTCGAATCTGACTGTGGACAATATGGTGATCTCTACTCAATTGAGTGAAAGTGTATCATTTTTGAAGATTCGTACCAGCAGTTACAGTTTGTGTTATGAACCCGAACTTTTTCCTGCAGCTCTCATTAGTTGTTGGTTACCTGTGCATGTGGCAATCTTTCATAATAGTAAAGTGATCATTACTGGACTAAAATCTCATGTACAAGCAAATGTGATCCTAGACTATCTCATTGAGTATGTACGTACCCAGCGGATTGTAAAATAAAAAACAATTTTTCCAACATGATGTTTTTATTTCAAATCATGATAGAACTTACAAATCATTTTTTCATTAGAGGATGGATTACATGAAAAGTTTTGAATAGCAGATGCAAATCGAGATACATGTAAACGTTTTAAGATGAAGTACAGTACAAAAGCACCACACGTTGATGAAAGTGGATGTTGTAGTATGCGTTCATTTCGCTGATATTGACGCGTATGTTTTCTCAACCACTGCTGTGTTGGTATATTTGGAGGTTGAGCAAGAGAGTCAAATAGTTCACCACGTCGGTCTTCTCCAATAAAGATCGCTTTCCAATGCTCACCGCCTAAATTCTGCGAATGAGTGTTTAGCACAATAAAGATGGGATAGTGATTTACTGCAGGTGGTAAGGTATCGAGTGAATAGACATTATCGAAAGCTTTCAACGTCGCTTCGTCTGCATTACGCTGCACTTTAGTCTTAATATCGTCAGCAGTCAACCAACTCATTAACGATTATACTGAAGAATCACGTCACGATACTTTGTAATTTCAATATTTGAATCGAAGACTGCATAAACTAATACATTGATCGTCTCAGGTAGTGTTCTTTTGAACGTCAAATCCAAACGAATATTATGAGGCACGTTCGCTTGACGATAGGGTGCACTAATATCGCTGTCAGCAGTCAAATCAAATGCATAAATAGTATATCCACTCTTAAACTCTTTCATAGTAAGTCCGGTGGTGTCATCCGTATTGTAAAAGCCAAAGACATCCGTAAAATCAACATAACTGCGCATAAATTGATCCGCAGCAAAATCTGGTTTGTAGGGTGGACCAGGATGACTCACACCATTTACACGTAAAGCAATTTCACTTAACTGATTGTGTTTAAAATTGAAAGGATTCTTCTTTATATTAACATTAAATGCATCATTTTCAACCATTGCCACCATGAGGAGCTTCGGTGCTTCCGATGGAAAGAGGCCATCTTTCATGAAACTCTTTTGATCTTTCGGAATTGTAAAGGTGAGAAGCTTTGTATGCTGAACGGGGTAAATGGCATTTTGGCGGTTAAGACCTTCAGCATGTCCTCTAATGACACTTGGATTCGGTACTACTCGACGAATGTAAAGTGCAATATCTTCCACATGAATTCTAAAATTGTCAACTTTAGCAAATGCATTCAGCGCAAATTCAGGCTTATTCAATGTCAGCTTGAGTCGCATGCTAGTATTACAGAGTAAAAACTTTGACTGTCTAAAGAAGTCTAAATTCAGCGGACCATATAGCTGACATACTTTACTATCTTTAATCATAGCAGATCGCTTTACAAAGCCACTGTTTGTTTCAGCATCAAATTTTCCTGCTTCATCTCTGTACCATCCCATGGCTTCCATATGACTTTTTTGTGCTGCTGGATGAAACTGTGATACATGATTGAAATATGATTTATAGGGATAATCGCTTTGACCACCTTCCACCTGCTGCTCTCCAATCATTAGAGAAACATCGCGAAGTAATGTAGTCAATGGTAAATTGTTCAGTCCAACTTTATGTGCATCGTCAATAGCAGTTCCATCTGCTTGCTGAATTCTAAACCTCAAATCAAGCATCGCATAACTCAAATCTATGTAGTCATCACTACCACCAGGAATAACAAATTCAATGGGGCCAGCATTCTCAGCTGTTCGAGGATGATAATCTACAATACTTGAACTAAGAATATCTGTCTGTATGGCTTGTTGATCAAACAAACAAAAACCGGAAGTTTTACACTCCATGATTAGAAGTTATAGCAGCGTCGTCGTTTAGCGCCTGATGAATGATTAGAACCTCTGCGACGTTTGCGTGAATGCCTTTTGACTGAAGATCGCACCTTACCAGCTCCGCGATGTTTCCTCCTTCCTTTATTCATTCGTTTAGGTGATTTCTTTCCTTGAGTAACACCAGCAAAGGTCTGCTTCAATGTTTTTAAACCGCGTTTCTTCCCACGATTCAACAAAACTGCTCTTAAAACTTCTACCTCTGGAAAGATCACTAGCAACATCACCAGCAAAGCCAACGGCATTACTTAAAACATTTCGTTTTAAAGATCTACCGACATTGGATATGAGAGGTGCTACAACAGATTTCAGTGCACCAAGTATGCTACCTCCACGTTGGCGGCGAGCGCCGATGTAAATTTGTCCTCCACCACTTACATAGGAGGGTCGTGAATAAAATGAGGCAGTTGGATTCATAGCTCAAACCCTAAACATTGTTAGTTACAACTTTGCATGAATCACTGTCGATCACTTAGATGAAAGATGTCGGCACGACGCATCCAAGAGTTCATACTTGAAGGATAACCAGTCCATTTAACAAGACACCATTCTTCACCTTGCCGTTTTTTACATCGAATGATTTTCTCTACCAAATATGTTTCACTTTCAGTGAATACCTCAATCTCATCGCGGTAAAAGCTACCCTCAATTTCATCATTATCGTAATCTTTCAACTTGTAGGTGGTCGGAGAGTCTTTTTGATTAATCCTTGATACTGTAAATACCTCCTCTGTCCAATTCGGAAGGTACCCTTTAGCAAAAACACTCTTCACTTTTGAGATACGAACTTTATCACCAATTTTCACATGACTTTTCACATGAGTGCGTTTACGTTGGAATGATTCGCGCACTTTATCTACATTGTCAGCATTTACATCTACTGGTCTGAGTCCAATAGAACGATGGATAGAGTGATTGTAGGCATGGAGTGTATCTTGTAGAACCTTTGTCCAATTTTGTGTCAAGTTGGCAGTAAAATGTCGCCACAAGCGATTTTTTAATGTGCGATTAAAAAGTTCAACGAGTGCAGCTTTATAAGCACTCTTTACACTACACAACTCAATGTCATGCCTCTCAAATAATCTTCTCACATGTTGATTTTCAAACTCTTTTCCTTGATCACTCTGAATTCTTTTTGGAATGCGGCCTTCTCGAAAAATTGTTTGGAATGCTTTTGCTACTCCTTTCCCTTCTTTAGTTTTTAAAGGTTGAGCCCACGCATAACGCGAGAAAATATCAATGACGGTTAAAATAAAATTATTGCCCGAGTTATGTTTTGAAATGGAGGCGACATCACACAAATCTGCTTGCCACTGTTCATCGATGTCATGAACAATATAATGGCGGGTGCGGTACTTCTTTTTCGTTGTTTGTGGAGTGTATAGGTAGCCTGACCCTTTAACCATTGTTTCACTTGTGATTGTGGAAGACCACTCGCTTTTGATAATTTCTTAATAGATGCAAATCCTGCCGGATGTTTTACATCATAATAGATTGACTTCAAACGTTCAGTCGATGACGACTGACTCTTTTTCCTCCTTCTCATCTTTTTGTTTTCTTGCCTTTCTACATTTATAACAACTGCAGCATTTAGCTTTAGCAGTTTTGCGATCGTGTTCACATTGCTTAGGGGTTTCATTATGAGAGCTGGCGCAGCAAGTGCAAGTGACAACGACATTCACCTCTGGCGGCTCATTACATGGCAAGCAACACATCTGCTTCATATTAATAGTCTGAGAACATGTATTTCTTGGGAGGAGCTGTTTTACGTTTTCCTTTTACTAGTTTTAGTGGTGATGTAGATCTACGTCGAGTTCTTCCTCTTGTTTGCTTAGTGAGTGTGGGAGGGGATGTAGCAGGTGACGCCTTAAACCAATTTGTTGGCATTTTCATCATCTGAAGCATTGGAGCAGTAGCCACTGTTGAATCAAGTTCTTTCAATGTCTCATTATTTAAAGCAAATTTTGGCACATTATGCTTTTTCAATAGTTTAAGAAAGTATGACCAACCAGGTGGAACATAGCCCTGACGGCGCTTTCTACGTGTTGCATACTGAATCAAGTGTTTATAACGTGAAGCATGAATCACTTTATTTTCATCTGTAATGATTTCTCCTCTATCATTTACATTGAGATGGGGTTCAATACTATTGAAAAGAGATATGGCATGTGCGCGAGATGCTAAAGGTGTAGCAGTCGAAACAGAGTCACGCATCTTATTCTTCAAGTTTTTCAATTGCTCAACAGTTTCCGATTGTAATAATACAGCACGATGTGGATCTTTGATGTGAACATTTTGCTGATAATCTATTTCTTTCCTATACATTTGATTTGCAAGAGGTTGCTTTACTTGCTGCATGGCAGTCAATTGTACATATTCATCCTGAGAATAACAATCATGCGAGAATAAGAACTCATAGTTTGTAGATAATCATGGGAGTTTTCAAAATATCACTTCGAAATCTAAATTCTTCCGGACACTCTTGCGTAAAGTCAATGAATAAGTAACCGTATGGTTTTTCAGTAGCTGCTTGAAAAATTTCAATTAAGGCTTTTGATCCTCTGGGTGCAACTTGTCGCGCTAAAATTTCAAATTGACTTTTATCTCGCGGATTCTTGAAAATAGCATAATAGTGTGTATTCAGGTTTCGTGTACGAGCTTCTTTTCCATCAGGAAACAGATTTTGTGTGATATAGATGATAAAGCACCTTTTATGATGTGCTGCGCGAGTGAACATATCTGTAACATCTTTTGAATTCTTACTTTCTTTTAATAAATCATCCAATACAACAACATCATTAGACTGAAGTTTATCCACTGCAATAATTCCTTCATGTCGAATAAAGTTGCGACTTTGCAATTCCTGAAACAGCGACGGTTGATAAATACCATAACACCAAATCACTCGATTGATAGGTTCCTTAAATAACTCCCTTCTTTTATCCAATAAATTCAGCGTGAAAACAGTTTTACCTGCATGAGATGGACCTGATACAGTCAGAACTTTATCACATTGAAGTCTGAAATCCATTTTAATACTTTGAGATTCAACATTTGCATAATTAACGCTTAGAGCCAAAGATATTACCCAATAGGTTACCCACGACAGGAGCTAACATTGGAAGTATTGCTGAAAGGAAACCACCCTTTTGTGTTAGAGTTTTCCTCTTTCTTTGAAGGGTGACTTTAGGATTGGAGATGAAACGCAATTTTGTGGCATATCGCTTAAGTAACTTTCGTTGTTTTGGTGCTAATTTCTTCGTCCTCAACTTCCTCACATGAGAAATAATTTCACGAATGAATTTATCGTTAGCATGTCGTATAGCATTGTATCGCTGATTTGCTTTCATTCGTCGGAGAGCTTGAATGGCTGAAGAAAACTTTTGACTTTTACGTTTCGTCATTTTACGTTTCGCCATTTTCCGTATTAGTCTTTGCTAAGACCTATCTTTACCACATTTGCATAGGTACTAACTATTGCGACATAAGTGACACTCGAAATGAGCAATATCACAGTGGTTACATTTGCAAAGTTGAATGCAATTACGTATGAAACAGCGTTGACAA
Source organism: Prostheceraeus crozeri (assembly GCA_907163375.1). Classification (NCBI taxonomy): domain Eukaryota; kingdom Metazoa; phylum Platyhelminthes; order Polycladida; family Euryleptidae; genus Prostheceraeus; species Prostheceraeus crozeri. The sequence goes on along the minus strand of CAJQUW010011872.1, from coordinate 351,652 downwards.
AAAGCATGCTTACATCTCTTGAAGATGCGCTTTTCATTTCCATCCTTTCGCTTACATACATCACAACACATAGTTTCACCGTTACTGATGTCTATAGCAAGTCTTTTTGAAGATATGAATTTGCTAGCCTTTTCTAAATAATAGACGCATGTAAAGAAGGAATATACTTCGAGAGTGAGCAGACATAGCTCGAAAACCAGTTGTGCTACAATCAAGTACCACTGCATTTTCAATTTTTCTTTATGGAAAGTTGAATGTGAATATCTGAAATCGCTTCAATCACTAGACTGCTACCATGATGGTTAAATGCGTTAAGACGTTCAGCAATTTTTATCATATGTCTTTTAAAAAATTCTTCGGGGTGATCTACCACTTCCATTGAATAAGAAGCAAAATGGAAAGAGCGACTTTCCACCTCTTCCTTTCCAAAATGACTAAACTTAATTTTCGCAACTAATCGCGCCATGATAATGCTATCAGAGAATGTATTCATTAACTCTAGAAATAGAGTGCTAGCATCATCGACCACTGCTTCGATGTCGGTCTCATCTTTATGAAAATTTATCACATAATCTTGAACAGCTCCTTTTAAACTTTGCCTATGAAAACGTAATGTTCCGCAGTCGTTTGAGAAAGACATGATCGCCCTTTATCTAACCCATCCATTGCATGAAAACAACAACTCTTCTCATAGTAACATTTATTGAATAACGGTAACAAGCATGCATTATAAATCAATGGTTTGAAAGAGATAAAATAGATACAGCTGGTAACTATCATACAGCGAGCAATGATAACCATACAGGACTTTGGCAGTGTTGAGGTAAGGAGGAAAGAAGCATTGGTTATGAACGTAGCTACTACAACGAACAGACAAAATAGGAACACACAAATCCTTAAAACGTTTCATGACTTCATGGTAGTGTTGATTCACTCTACTATCCCAAGGCGGGAGCAAAATATCATCAATGATTAGATTGGGAAATACTTTCCTCTCCTTACCAGGATTATTACAAAAGATGCGTATAACATTGAAAGCAGCTAACCATCGTTTAAAGTCAATAAGAAGAGCACTCTCACAAGAAAAGCCATAGTCTTGCAAATATTTCAGATTAAGTCCATGAATGTGTTTTCTCGCCCATTGATCAACATTGGGATCGCAGTTGGCATGTTGATGATAGACACTAACAATCTGGTATGTCCAATTGTTCATAGCAATAGCACTGAGCTCCTGTACAGGTTCACCCTCACAATCCATAAAAATGATGATAGAAGCCTAAAACGGAAATTACACATCTAAGGAAACGTTCTATAACATATTACAAAATGAAGAATTACATCGATGCTTTTCACGACAAAATACACAAATGATATGATGGCAACGAAGAAGTAAAATGTATCTAATAAGACCACGTCTACGACACTCAAAGCACATAAGCGAATTGACATAGGGTAGAGTTAGGAAAGGACTAGTAATTCTCTTTCTTTGATTTGCGTTTTGATGCAGCATTCTTCTCCGACTTGCGCTTCGTACCACTGCTGTTAAGGATTTGATCAATTATGTCATCCACGTTGGGTGGTTTTGGAATATATAGGATGGATTCCATATGCATGGAGAGAGAGGCTATTTTATTATCCTTGTGCCGACCATAATATAGCCTATTCACTTTGAAAAGGATATCCCAAGTACCTTCTCCGAGCTCATCACATCTGATGGGTATTGAATGATCTCCCTCCTTCTTATAGTAAGTACACCAATGTGATACTGGTAGGCAAATGTGATTACCATCCCAAATCTTTCTATAGGGAGTATCCTTGTCATCTCTCGCCTTCCACTCTTGAGCAAGAGGAGTAGGAATGTCCATATTTAATGTCACGTACTCCTCAATAATATCAAGTTGGTGGCGAATGTACGGACTCACGGGGATCAGTATGTAGTCCCCATACTGATTGCGCATTATCTTGACATCCGTGGAAGGGAGCATTCCCGTTTGGAGTACTACGCTATGATCGTCATAACGCAAGACTTGTTTAAATTTACGCTGTAGCGGTGTAGGATTATGTACCTTGGTTGTTTCTTCCACTGGCCTCAGTTGTAGATAGTGATGAAAATTTTCCGGAAAATTTTGAATCAAAATTTTCCATATAAAATTATGGAAAAAATTGGAAAATCTTGGAAAATCTTGGAAAATTATGGAAAATTTTGAAAGTTTTGATTTTTGTGATGCGCCCTATAATTGGGACGCTTCCGCTGCCGAGGCAGGTACATACCAATAGAATGGGTCTAAAACTCTTGATTTCATCATTATTTAGATTAAAGCGATCGCAGCACTGCGAGTTCCGTCCGCGGATTTTTGAACATTCCTTTGCAACCAGTGGCTTGTGCTAATTTGTTAACATTTTTGATTATCACACAGACACCGTTTGGGATAACGTGAATCTTGCTTTAGAATAGAGGTTTAATTTCATGCAATGTGAAAGATCTGGAGCAAAAATAATTTTGGAGTTTGCTAATTGTTAGCTTGAAAGTTAAGCTTTATTGTGCAGCCTTGATCATAGTGATACAAATTCTCCATATGTTGATGAATATGTGAAGAATAAGCACACAGTCCACGCAGCATTATACATGAGCGACCATATTGGAAGACTGTAAACTCGTGAGATATTTGGAAACTAAAGATATCTGTGATGAGTAGAAGAATATCTATGACAGTTTCTAAGTTCTGGCATATTGTCCGATCTTCGTTGAGGACAAACTGCATGCACATCTTCCATTTCTACCTCATGGTTCAGATCTAGTTCCAAATCGATTTCAGATCTACCCAAATGAATTTCAGACATTTCCAGATGAATTGCAGATTCTCCAGTTGAATTTAAGATCCTTTCAAAGTTGGGTTTCTGATAGATATCTGAAATTCAACTAGAGAAATCTGAAATCCATCTAATATCTGAAATTCATTTGGGATGATCTGAAATAGACATGGAAAGGGTGCAGTTAGTTCCAAAAGGTAATGCAGGAATGATAGAGAAGTTTTCGGTCTTTGCATATTGCATAGTCTTTTCAAGCGACTACAACAGGTCTCCAAAACAAAGGAAAAAATGTCAATCACCAAAAAAGTAAATTTCAAAATTTTCCACTGGAAAATTTTCCGGAAAATTTTGAAAAAATTGGAAAATTTTCGGGAAAATTTTCCATTTGCATCACTAGTTGTAGATGATCTGATCGTAGCGAACCTTGTAACGTTTGACCGCCATTTTGTCTTACTAGTGCAGCAGATTGAGTAGATGCCTGAAAATGAAAAAGATTGTATTAAGTTTACGTTCAAGGGAGGAGAGGGAGGAAAGTAGCGACTTACCATTTTAGTTGGATAATAGAATAGGGAACTAGAGAGAGAAAATGTGCGTCCGTCACTCGTGTGATTCAACGATGGAATGATTCTCACTGTGGAAGGCTCGCTATTTATATAGAAATGCTTGATTCTCATTGGATGATGATCCTCATTGGACAATAACATCAAGCTGATTCCAAATCTGAAATCCGTTTTCCCATCCGATGCTTCGTTTTGAAGCTACAGCCCAAAACGTCCAAAATTCTAACTCTGTCGTTTTTCGTCAATCTCCCAAAATCTTAAATGGCGTCTCACATCTAAACGAAGACAGATATGAACAAGCCATTTCTTTCACTGAATTTGTCTCACTCTTAGCTTTCAAACGAGCTATTGCACGACAAAATCCGTCCACTAGAAGCCAAGATCGAAGCTAGCTCTCCAGAGGGGGGGACGTCAGCGAAAATTTTTTCTCTCCGATTGCTTTCAAATTCACCATACCGATGCAGAATTTCACGCTGAATCCGAATCTGGCCTCCGTTTTCCAATCCGATGCTTCGTTTTGGCGCTACAGACCAAAACGTGCCAAATTCTAACTCTGTCGTTTTTCGAAAAATGTTGAAAAATTTTTCTCGCCGATTGACTTGAAACTCACCATGTTGATAGAGAATTTGACGCTGATTCCAAATCTGAAATCCGTTTTCCCATCCGATGCTTCGTTTTGAAGCTACAGCCCAAAACGTCCAAAATTCTAACTCTGTCGTTTTTCGTCAATCTCCCAAAATCTTAAATGGCGTCTCACATCTAAACGAAGACAGATATGAACAAGCCATTTCTTTCACTGAATTTGTTTCACTCTTAGCTTTCAAACGAGCTATTGCACGACAAAATCCGTCCACTAGAAGCCAAGATCGAAGCTAGCTCTCCAGAGGGGGGGACGTCAGCGATAATTTTTTCTCGCCGATTGACTTGAAACTCACCATGTTGATAGAGAATTTCATGCTGATTCCAAATCTGAAATCCGTTTTCCAATCCGATGCTTCGTTTTGGCGCTACAGACCAAAACGTGCCAAATTCTAACTCTGTCGTTTTTCGTCAATCTCCCAAAATCTTAAATGGCGTCTCACATCTAAACGAAGACAGATATGAACAAGCCATTTCTTTCCCTGAATTTGTCTCACTCTTAGCTTTCAAACGAGCTATTGCACGACAAAATCCGTCCACTAGAAGCCAAGATCGAAGCTAGCTCTCCAGAGGGGGGGACGTCAGCGAAAATTTTTTCTCTCCGATTGCTTTCAAATTCACCATACCGATGCAGAATTTCACGCTGAATCCGAATCTGGCCTCCGTTTTCCAATCCGATGCTTCGTTTTGGCGCTACAGCCCAAAACGTCCAAAATTCTAACTCTGTCGTTTTTTCGAAAAATGTTGAAAAATTTTTCTCTCCGATTGACTTGAAACTCACCATGTTGATAGAGAATTTGACGCTGATTCCAAATCTGAAATCCGTTTTCCCATCCGATGCTTCGTTTTGAAGCTACAGCCCAAAACGTCCAAAATTCTAACTCTGTCGTTTTTCGTCAATCTCCCAAAATCTTAAATGGCGTCTCACATCTAAACGAAGACAGATATGAACAAGCCATTTCTTTCACTGAATTTGTTTCACTCTTAGCTTTCAAACGAGCTATTGCACGACAAAATCCGTCCACTAGAAGCCAAGATCGAAGCTAGCTCTCCAGAGGGGGGGACGTCAGCGATAATTTTTTCTCTCCGATTGACTTGAAACTCACCATACCGATGCAGAATTTCACGCTGAATCCGAATCTGGCCTCCGTTTTCCCATCCGATGCTTCGTTTTGGCGCTACAGACCAAAACGTGCCAAATTCTAACTCTGTCGTTTTTTCGAAAAATGTTGAAAAATTTTTCTCTCCGATTGACTTGAAACTCACCATGTTGATAGAGAATTTGACGCTGATTCCAAATCTGAAATCCGTTTTCCCATCCGATGCTTCGTTTTGAAGCTACAGCCCAAAACGTCCAAAATTCTAACTCTGTCGTTTTTCGTCAATCTCCCAAAATCTTAAATGGCGTCTCACATCTAAACGAAGACAGATATGAACAAGCCATTTCTTTCACTGAATTTGTCTCACTCTTAGCTTTCAAACGAGCTATTGCACGACAAAATCCGTCTACTGGAAGCCAAGATCGAAGCTAGCTCTACAGAGGGGCGGACGTCAGCGAAAATTTTTTCTCTCCGATTGCTTTCAAATTCACCATACCGATGCAGAATTTCACGCTGAATCCGAATCTGGCCTCCGTTTTCCCATCCGATACTTCGTTTTGAAGCTACAGCCCAAAACGTCCAAATATCTAACTCTGTCGTTTTTCGACAATCTCCCAAAATCTTAAATGGGTTCCATCCAATCTAAACGAAGACAGATTAAACAACACCTTTCTTTTTTGAATTTGTTTGTTTCACTCTTTTTCAAAAAACGTATTGCACGACAAAATCCGTCCACTAGAAGCCAAGATTGAAGCTAGCTCTCCCGAGGGGGGGGGACGTCAGCGAAAATTTTTTCTCTCCGATTGCTTTCAAATTCACCATACCGATGCAGAATTTCACGCTGAATCCGAATCTGGCCTCCGTTTTCACATCCGATGCTTCGTTTTGAAGCTACAGCCCAAAACGTCCAAAATTCTAACTCTGTCGTTTTTCGTCAATCTCCCAAAATCTTAAATGGCGTCTCACATCTAAACGAAGACAGATATGAACAAGCCATTTCTTTCACTGAATTTGTCTCACTCTTAGCTTTCAAACGAGCTATTGCACGACAAAATCCGTCCACTAGAAGCCAAGATCGAAGCTAGCTCTCCAGAGGGGGGGATGTCAGCGATAATTTTTTCTCTCCGATTGCTTTCAAATTCACCATACCGATGCAGAATTTCACGCTGAATCCGAATCTGGCCTCCATTTTCCCATCCGATGCTTCGTTTTGGCGCTACAGACCAAAACGTGCCAAATTCTAACTCTGTCGTTTTTCGAAAAATGTTGAAAATTTTTTCTCTCCGATTGACTTGAAACTCACCATGTTGATAGAGAATTTGACGCTGATTCCAAATCTGAAATCCGTTTTCCCATCCGATGCTTCGTTTTGAAGCTACAGCCCAAAACGTCCAAAATTCTAACTCTGTCGTTTTTCGTCAATCTCCCAAAATCTTAAATGGCGTCTCACATCTAAACGAAGACAGATATGAACAAGCCATTTCTTTCACTGAATTTGTTTCACTCTTAGCTTTCAAACGAGCTATTGCACGACAAAATCCGTCCACTAGAAGCCAAGATCGAAGCTAGCTCTCCAGAGGGGGGGACGTCAGCGATAATTTTTTCTCTCCGATTGACTTGAAACTCACCATACCGATGCAGAATTTCACGCTGAATCCGAATCTGGCCTCCGTTTTCCCATCCGATGCTTCGTTTTGGCGCTACAGACCAAAACGTGCCAAATTCTAACTCTGTCGTTTTTCGAAAAATGTTGAAAAATTTTTCTCGCCGATTGACTTGAAACTCACCATGTTGATAGAGAATTTGACGCTGATTCCAAATCTGAAATCCGTTTTCCCATCCGATGCTTCGTTTTGAAGCTACAGCCCAAAACGTCCAAAATTCTAACTCTGTCGTTTTTCGTCAATCTCCCAAAATCTTAAATGGCGTCTCACATCTAAACGAAGACAGATATGAACAAGCCATTTCTTTCACTGAATTTGTCTCACTCTTAGCTTTCAAACGAGCTATTGCACGACAAAATCCGTCCACTAGAAGCCAAGATCGAAGCTAGCTCTCCTGAGGGGGGACGTCAGCGATAATTTTTTCTCTCCGATTGACTTGAAACTCACCATACCGATGCAGAATTTCACGCTGAATCCGAATCTGGCCTCCGTTTTCCCATCCGATACTTCGTTTTGAAGCTACAGCCCAAAACGTCCAAAATTCTAACTCTGTCGTTTTTCGTCAATCTCCCAAAATCTTAAATGGCGTCTCACATCTAAACGAAGACAGATATGAACAAGCCATTTCTTTCACTGAATTTGTTTCACTCTTAGCTTTCAAACGAGCTATTGCACGACAAAATCCGTCCACTAGAAGCCAAGATCGAAGCTAGCTCTCCTGAGGTGGGGACGTCAGCGATAATTTTTTCTCTCCGATTGACTTGAAACTCACCATACCGATGCAGAATTTCACGCTGAATCCGAATCTGGCCTTCGTTTTCCCATCCGATGCTTCGTTTTGAAGCTACAGCCCAAAACGTCCAAAATTCTAACTCTGTCGTTTTTCGTCAATCTCCCAAAATCTTAAATGGCGTCTCACATCTAAACGAAGACAGATATGAACAAGCCATTTCTTTCACTGAATTTGTCTCACTCTTAGCTTTCAAACGAGCTATTGCACGACAAAATCCGTCCACTAGAAGCCAAGATCGAAGCTAGCTCTCCTGAGGGGGGGACGTCAGCGATAATTTTTTCTCTCCGATTGACTTGAAACTCACCATACCGATGCAGAATTTCACGCTGAATCCGAATCTGGCCTCCGTTTTCCAATCCGATGCTTCGTTTTGAAGCTACGGCCCAAAACGTCCAAAATTCTAACTCTGTCGTTTTTCGCCAATGTCCCAAAATCTTAAATGGCGTCTCACATCTAAACGAAGACAGATATGAACAAGCCGATTCTTTCAGTGAATTTGTCTCACTCTTAGCTTTCAAACGAGCTATGGCACGACAAAATCCGTCCACTAGAAGCCAAGATCGAAGCTAGCTCTCCTGAGGGGGGGACGTCAGCGATAATTTTTTCTCTCCGATTGACTTGAAACTCACCATACCGATGCAGAATTTCACGCTGAATCCGAATATGGCCTCCGTTTTCCCATCCGATGCTTCGTTTTGAAGCTACAGCCCAAAACGTCCAAAATTCTAACTCTGTCGTTTTTCGGCAATCTCCCAAAATCTTAAATGGCGTCTCACATCTAAACGAAGACAGATATGAACAAGCCATTTCTTTCACTGAATTTGTTTCACTCTTAGCTTTCAAACGAGCTATTGCACGACAAAATCCGTCCACTAGAAGCCAAGATCGAAGCTAGCTCTCCAGAGGGGGGGACGTCAGCGATAATTTTTTCTCTCCGATTGACTTGAAACTCACCATACCGATGCAGAATTTCACGCTGAATCCGAATCTGGCCTCCGTTTTCACATCCGAGCACTGCTTCCACTCGAAACAGCCCATTTTCAACCCAACATTCAGCAGATTGCACGAAAAACATCACACACTATAGCCTCAAGTCAAAACCTGGCGGTCGCCCAAGTCCACCACGACACTCTGTCGTTCCAGAGGCGGGGGGACGTCAGCGAACCTTTCGGACCCACTTGGCCGGCACACCACGACACTCTGTCGTTCCAGAGGGGGGGAGTCAGACTCGAAGCACCACGGCGGCCGACCACGACACTCTGTCGTTCCAGAGAGGGGGGCGCCGGTCGAGTGTTCGCCGTTTTCTTACTACTGTGGCTTGGTAGAATTAACTTGTTAATCTTGTTATTGAAACATGTCTTTTCTGAGCAAAATTTGGATAAAAAAGTCTTTTCTCTCATCCTGTAATATGATTTGATACTCGAATACTGAATGGTCAGTACTTCTTCCTATAGATAATGCAAATGTAGCATGCTTCATGCATCGTGTATGGCTATAGCGAAATCTTTCATTGCATGAAAAAACAGACTCAAAAATATTTTCTATTTTTGCAAAATAGTGGTAAAACTTGCAAGTACTACTCATAAAATAGATATGTCACCTATGCAGACAGTACTTGACAATTCCTTCAAGTATTTTATGGATGCATTACAACAATATATATAGTGTTATGACGGCTACCTTGTCTCGGAAATGCGTTGAGTTAAAAAGAAGAGGTCACACATAACGAAAATAGCCGCCATTTTGAAAATTGTCCATTTAAAAAAAATCTGAGCACTAAAAAGTTTCCTTTTTGCAATTATACACTTCAAATGGGTCATGGATCACGAAAAAATAGGTTTGGCCGATGGCATATTTTTTAGTCTGAATGTTGAAATGGGGACACCGTGCTTGACTGCTCTCTTCAGAAACACAGACATTCACATGTCGCCAACTTGCTCCTCCTCATTTGACAAATCATCGGTTCCACAGCTGTTGCAAGGCTTTACGAGCAGCCGCTCTCTTCGACATGATGAATAGAAATGTATGTAAGTCGCGTGGCTTGTGATTCTGCCCTGAGGTGCACAATTGGACGCACATCAACCAATCAGAAGCGTCCACAATGCGTTAGATTTTTTTTTCAGGTCGTGAATGAACGGCATCGTACTTTAAGGTAGATTTTGGATTTAAACGAAAGTAAGACACATATCTTAATAAATCCATAAGAAATATGCAGTGTATCGTCCGTTTGAAATTTACAATGGTCACATTTTTAATTGTCATGCAGTAGGCCTATTCCGAAAACGTCAGCACTTATTTTTTAAGGTACCGGTTCAGGCGTCCTAGCAGTGGTGGGCAACGCGTGACCCGCCGGGACATATTGGGTAGGGCCCCTGCGAGTACTTGAAAATGTCGATTCGAGTCGACTACTCGACTCGACATTTTGTTATACCGTTCGAGTACTCGAACGACGATGAGAATTCGAATCGAGTAGGCGAACATGTGTAAAAATATATCGCGTTTGCATAGCTTTCTTATTTCGATTGCTGGTACATTGAATTTCTTTAATCCCCTACTACTTTAATTAACGCAGTTATTTAGCATTATGTTTTGTTCACATTGTCACGGCAACATTGCTGAAGTTGCAATGAAAAGTTCTCTAAATTCAGTCACATCCCTGTGGGAACGCATCTTGCTAATATCAACAGATTATCTGGCGAGGTAGCGATTTTGTGGATAATTTTTTTAAAGGTTCATTTTCGTGTAAAAACTATCTCCGCATGTGAAAATGGTCATCATTTATCCAAAAACATGTGTAAAATTAAAAAACGACAGGTGGCGAAAAAGTTGCTATAATTAGTTGGTAGATATTTGTTTACTAATGCGAGCTGATTTTTCGCCAACCGGCGAAATCGTGGATATTGTAGCAACTAATTAGTGGTAAGTAGTAATGTTCGTATATTACCTTCACATGAAAATATATTGCATACTCAGTCTGATCTGATAAAAAGGGATCTTTTTTTAATTCACGAAGGCTTAAACTAAAAAAGTATTTATCTTCCATAAATGTCGCAGTAAATTCTATGATATTATTCAAATATTTGTCATTATTGTAAATTATTGAATGTCAAGAGATGTTATGAAAATTGATATATGCGGATTCTCTATATTATTATCATTATCAAAGAATGATAGTCTGCACTTATTTCTTAGATAGATTAGCCATATGTGGGGGATAGTGAGGAGGTGAGGGAGAGAATAGAGCCTCGGCTGTAGAGGCAGATTACTAAAGAAAATAAGAGAGAAAGTCAAAAGTAAAAGGTGACATATAGAGCGCGAATTGTCGCCGGCGAACTTCGCCAGCGAATATCCCGCAAATATGACTGGAAGTACGGGGATTTAGGTGCTGAAACTTGCTGGCACAATGTTTTTGATGGTCTTCTATCTGTTGTGCGTGTTTCGTATGTTTTGATTGTGTATTTTGGAAAAAAATTTAGTGGCGGTGCCAACTTCACATCACCGCCATGTCGAACTTTCGAGCATCGATTTTTCCTAAACTAAGCGGAATTCTTTCAAAATAGTGAGTGGCACATGCTGGCACACTCCATCTAGATCGATTCTGATCGTTGGTTTGACTGGCACATGCATTTTTCAAGATGGCGGTGCCAACTTCACATCACCGCCATTGAGCTTTCGGGTTGGTTTTCCACCGGATCTGGTGGGATTTTCGTGAAAGAAATGAGTGGCACATGCTGGCACACTCCATCTAGATCGATTCTGATCGTTGGTTTGACTGGCACATGCATTTTTCAAGATGGCGGTGCCAACTTCACATCACCGCCAGCGCATTGAGCTTTCGGGGGCTAATTTCTCCACAAGTACGGCGTCTTAGGAGAAGAAACTTGCTGGCACAATGTTTTTGATGATCATCTCTCAGTTGTACTTGTCTCGCGTGTTTTATTTGCGTATTTTAAAAAAAGACTTCAGTGTCGGTGCTAACTTCACATCACCGCCATTTTCTGGTTTCGGGGACTGATTTCTCCGGAAGTACGGGGATTTAGGTGCTGAAACTTGCTGGCACAATGTTTTTGATGGTCTTCTATCTGTTGTGCGTTTTTCGTATGTTTTGATTGTGTATTTTGGAAAAAAAATTTTAGTGGCAGTGCTAACTTCACATCACCGCCATTTTCTGGTTTCGGGGACTGATTTCTCCGGAAGTACGGGGATTTAGGTGCTGAAACTTGCTGGCACAATGTTTTTGATGGTCTTCTATCTGTTGTGCGTGTTCCGTATGTTTTGATTGTGTATTTTGGAAAAAAATTTAGTGGCGGTGCCAACTTCACATCACCGCCATGTCGAACTTTCGAGCATCGATTTTTCCTAAACTAAGCGGAATTCTTTCAAAATAGTGAGTGGCACATGCTGGCACACTCCATCTAGATCGATTCTGATCGTTGGTTTGACTGGCACATGCATTTTTCAAGATGGCGGTGCCAACTTCACATCACCGCCATTGAGCTTTCGGGTTGGTTTTCCACCGGATCTGGTGGGATTTTCGTGAAAGAAATGAGTGGCACATGCTGGCACACTCCATCTAGATCGATTCTGATCGTTGGTTTGACTAGCACATGCATTTTTCAAGATGGCGGTGCCAACTTCACATCACCGCCAGCGCATTGAGCTTTCGGGGGCTTGCTGGCACAATGTTTTTGATGATCATCTCTCAGTTGTACTTGTCTCGCGTGTTTTATTTGCGTATTTTAAAAAAAGACTTCAGTGTCGGTGCTAACTTCACATCACCGCCATTTTCTGGTTTCGGGGACTGATTTCTCCGGAAGTACGGGGATTTAGGTGCTGAAACTTGCTGGCACAATGTTTTTGATGGTCTTCTATCTGTTGTGCGTTTTTCGTATGTTTTGATTGTGTATTTTGGAAAAAAAATTTTAGTGGCGGTGCTAACTTCACATCACCGCCATTTTCTGGTTTCGGGGACTGATTTCTCCGGAAGTACGGGGATTTAGGTGCTGAAACTTGCTGGCACAATGTTTTTGATGGTCTTCTATCTGTTGTGCGTGTTCCGTATGTTTTGATTGTGTATTTTGGAAAAAAAATTTAGTGGCGGTGCCAACTTCACATCACCGCCATGTCGAACTTTCGAGCATCGATTTTTCCTAAACTAAGCGGAATTCTTTCAAAATAGTGAGTGGCACATGCTGGCACACTCCATCTAGATCGATTCTGATCGTTGGTTTGACTGGCACATGCATTTTTCAAGATGGCGGTGCCAACTTCACATCACCGCCATTGAGCTTTCGGGTTGGTTTTCCACCGGATCTGGTGGGATTTTCGTGAAAGAAATGAGTGGCACATGCTGGCACACTCCATCTAGATCGATTCTGATCGTTGGTTTGACTAGCACATGCATTTTTCAAGATGGCGGTGCCAACTTCACATCACCGCCAGCGCATTGAGCTTTCGGGGGCTTGCTGGCACAATGTTTTTGATGATCATCTCTCAGTTGTACTTGTCTCGCGTGTTTTATTTGCGTATTTTAAAAAAAGACTTCAGTGTCGGTGCTAACTTCACATCACCGCCATTTTCTGGTTTCGGGGACTGATTTCTCCGGAAGTACGGGGATTTAGGTGCTGAAACTTGCTGGCACAATGTTTTTGATGGTTTTCTATCTGTTGTGTGTGTTTCGTATGTTTTGATTGTGTATTTTGGAAAAAAATTTTAGTGGCAGTGCTAACTTCACATCACCGCCATGTCGAACTTTCAACCAGCGATTTCTCCTAAACTAGGAGGAATTCTTTAAAAATAATGGGTGGCACATGCTGGAACACACCAAATGCATGGATCTGTTAGGTTTATTTGAGTGGCACATTCCATTTTCAAGATGGCGGTGCTGAGTGGCGGTGCTAACTTCACACACGTCTGAACTTTAGCATGATATTCTGCAGCTGACATTCGCCAGTTTTTCGCAAGATTCGTTCCCACAGGGATTTAACGACGGCCAATCACATCAGCCAAAGGGAGAGGATCAGGGATCGCAGTTTTCCGTTTTTTGCGAAATTAGTCTAATATGTAGATATTTCAAATCTATGCATTCAAAACCAGGTTTTTCCCGATTTTCCGTTTTTTTCTTGGGGGATGAATTGCGATCCAAGATTAATTATTTCTATCTCAAGAATTATCTTTGCAAAAAGCAATTCGGACCTGTTATTTTAGCTTATCAGACAGCTTGCTTGCTACTTTTGGTTTATCTCACGCACGTAAATACTCACTCTGGCAGCTAGCTGTTCAGAAACCAGAATTGATTTCACATTTTAGTAAAAATACGCCCGTATATTATTATCATATTTTGTTGAAATACGAAAAATGTTTTACGAAAAGCGAAAAATGATTCAATGCACTACTCACAAAAAAATCCACTCATCAACTTAAGTAAACAGGTTTCTCATCAAGGCAAGTGCACGATATGATACAATGGTCAGCAGACTGCAACTCGGTCAAAATCACATAAATCAGCTGCAATTGATAGATAGCCTGTCTGATGATGATGTTGTGTTCTCTACAGTTATAAATAACTACACAAGCTGTTTAAGTGGAATAGACTGAATAGAGTAGAATCATATAAATTCACAAAAATCGATAAATGCACATTCCAATGGTGTACAACTTGAATAAAAACTGAGAACTCCGCTAATTTCTATAAATATTGAAGTAATATAGGACCTGGTCTGACATTTAACAGCGACCAGTAGGTATAGCACTTCATAACTGCAAAAAATACAGGTCTACGTTAACTCGTTAAAGATGAAATTTATCTTTTGTCAATTTCCAAATAGTAACTGAGCAATGTTCTCTCACCGTGTATAGTCAGACTAATGGCACGCTTGCTTAATAATTATTGCATAATATACCCAGTGTAAAATATATGCAATGCCTAAACAAACTGTTTTAAAAAAATGGATTGCAAAAATAATTTAAATAAATCATTTGATGCATAGATTTTTTAAAATTTGCATGTATGTCTATAATGTCTACAATTGCATATACTTAACAGAGGATTGGGCCACTCACTCGATCAACGATTTGCGTCGCCATATAGGCCTACCTCATTTCTCATTTTCTTCATTGCTTTTATTGGCCTGTAGACCTAAACACATTTTTGCCTCTTAATATCTTTGAAAATTTTGCCCGACTCGACATGATTCGAGGTCGACAAAAGACCGACTCGCAGGATCCTATTGGTTGACCACCGCTTCTCATATCTAAAGTGACCCGGCGACATTATTTGAATCGGTAATGTGAAAATGACTCACTGCGACTTCGACTTTGAGAGCAGATGCTTCTAAGAGTGAAGGAACATCTTTAGAATTTGTACAACCATAAATTGATAACTAAATGAGCAACATGATGGCACAAAAATTCACATTCGAGTAATCTATTTAAACATGCTCCCTTTTCGTGATGAATATCTTCTCGCATAAGCGCAAAATGTCCATCACCTCCGCGATTATTTGCAAAGTCACAAATGCTATTCGATGCCCTGTTGAGCGTGCTTCATTTCGTAATAAATCACGCTTCAATTTGAACCTATAAATAGGTTAAATTAAGTAGACATAGGCTACGTGTGAAAGAATCCAACCGCATGATTTTGACTGGCCGACATTTTTTCAAATATTATTTTAGCATTTCATTTGCATACTAGATGCACCAATAAGTTTGGTTCTCAATTGGCACACGATTACGGCTTGTGGAGCCCATGCACTGCATATATACTTTACAGCCCCTATGTAGACTTATACTTATTAAGTACCGAATAAGATAATTTTTAGTCTAATACTGCCTTTTAAAATTGATGGCCCGCGAGTCTTTTCACGGGCCATTCCCCGCTAACACAGCTCGGTTGCCCACCACTCCTAGTGTTATCCTGGCGGTAGAATTTGCCTTGAAATGGTGTACATGATGCCTGACGTAAGACATAATTTTACTAATTTCTCAGAGTCATCCTCCTCAGGGCATCAATTCCAATTTCCAGTCTCATGTTTAAATTCTTGAAAAAATGAAGAAGACGTGAAAATAACATCCGAAAAAGAAAATGTGCACCAAACTTGAATGCAGTTTGTCCACATGATTTTTTAAAGATCCCTTCAGCTTTATGATTCCGCCAGCAGAAGAATGCGAAGCTCTGTACGTATAATAATAGGCTTAGTTAAATATCTATCGCATTTAATTGGTTGAAGAAATAATTATCATTTAGATAGGACAACAATGCCTTTTTCGAATAGGAAAAAGTATAGTTTTATACTGTAGCTCTAAAGCTCAGCCAACAAATCAAGCGCTCTCTAAATATTCTTTTCCTTTGTAGGCCTTAATTAAGGATAGAGGAAGTTTGTTAGGGTACAGAACACTAAATTTCATTGAACCTTAGTTCGGAAGACGAGAGATAACAATTAAAAAGTATCTGAAGAACCTCAAGAAGAATAGTTGATTGATGCACCATTAGTCGACATCCCTTGCAAAAGATGTCCGTATGTGAATTCCCGCGAATTCGCCAGCTATGCGGACGATTCCAATGCACCTACTCAAAAGCTCCCGCGGCCCACATTCAACTGCACCTCCAAAAGAAAAATCAATCCACACGCAGCCGCAACTGTCCTAAGTATCAATAATAGCGTACATGCATGTAGGCCTATTCTTGATCGCATTAAATAAGCACAGAAGAGAATCTTAATTTTCTACATAATTAGACCTTTGCCGACTCACATTCTTCCTTGCATGCAATTCATGCTATCCAGTAGATAAATTATGACCCTGTCATGCCAAGTGAAAAATGCAATGTAGTTGATGCAAATCATTTTACAAATGCAATGAAATAGATGTCAAAGCAGGTGGCCAATAAAGCACAGAATAATAATCTACAACAAGAAAGATAGATTATCAACCATATACAAATCAGTACGAAACCAATTATAAATCATTCAAATTGGCGGAACAATAAGCTCATTAGCAAAAGATCACACTTCCAATACATGATCAGCAACACATATATTGTCAATGTAAAAAGATAGGAAAATGCATTACATTTCACCGTTGATATACATGTACACTGAAGTCGTGGACGTAGCAAATATAATTGGAAGCCGTCATCCATCACAATCGGAAAGCATATTATCAGATGAAAATGGTAGAAAAAAATAGGAAGACTTTTAGAAGATATAGAAAACTGAAAGACTGGTGTGGTTCCCATTTCACCAAATCATGAATTTGATTTCAATCTGCAACTTTCAAATATTGTGATTGATATTCCCCAATCTAAAAGTAAAAATAACATAAGAGATCCTCTGTGATCCTGTATGTCTTCTCTCGAAGTATCTGAAATACACCGGCCCGAGAGATCGGATGCACTACGCAGTTACTATTGCTCCAAAATCTCCTCAAATTGTGGGCAAACAGGGATTTTATCGAATAAAAGTTTAGTTTTCGATCAACGGATTTTTTCTGATCATGGGATTAATTAATGTTTCGATCTCATCATAAACAGCAGAGGATTTGTAGCAACTAAGACTGCATCCCTGCATATCTAACATGACGACTGATTACTTTTTTGACTTAATCACTCGCCAGAGTTGATCAGCCAACCAACTGATACCATCGTCGAGTCCTTCTCCGTTAAGGCATTAGTTGCGGATATGTGCCACGGTCCGCCGTGTGATAAGTTCTGATGAAGACCTAACGCCTGGGAACATGCAACAGTAGAGGCAGCTGATGGCAAATCCATTTTATTAGCAAGAAATAATATTGGTAGGGGTGTCCTTTTGGATAAACATGCAGGAGTCTTCAACAGCGACTCTAATTCGTCACGAGCAACAACAAACCGTATACTATCAGAGGCATCAAGCACAAATACGATTCCTGATACATCATTGTTCAGAGCATCTTCCCACATATTGCGATAGCGACTATGTCCAGAAAGATCGAATGTGGTCAATCGTAATTGATGATCCCGAAGTTGAACATAATCCCGAGATACACCAACAGTTGGGGCCACTTCCCCTTTAACATTGTTATGGTTTTTCTCCTTGATCGTTTTCAAAATAGTCGTTTTTCCGGCATTGTCCAAACCAACAACAATGATGGATGTATGGGCAACACGCCATGGAGCTGAGAATCGCATCCCCATTTCTAAAAAAATGAAAAATAAAGTGATTTGTAGTGAGCATATAAATTACATAAATCCACAGGTAGTGGCAAGTCCAGCTAGTTAAAGAGAAAAACATATTTATTCAATTAAGCTTTTGAAATGAGATTAAGAGGCTTCACAAGGTAGGTACATTCAGATTTGTAAATGAGCCTAAATTTTCAGGTGCGGTCCAGATCCATTCTATTGGAAATGTATCCTTCAGAGCTATGCAGTAATCATAGAAGCTCTAAAACGGAAATGTAGCTTCGAGCAAAACACAGTAGCGGCATAAAAATCGTACGCACTTTAACTTACATGTAGATACACTTTAGGCAGGGATGCGGAGTCCCATCATTTTGATAGGACTCCGACTCCGGGTGGCGAGTATATATAGTCTGGTTTTTTTTTTAAAAAAACTGTTAGCCTACATCATAGATCATTATAGGCTTACCTCAACCTATCTTTATAGTGATCATTGCTGTATCAATTGTTATCAAATGTTGCTTTAAGTCGGATGCATGCAACTCGGATCCTCCCATTTTGTTGATGTGTGCTCCATACGGTTTTTCTCCAGTCTCTACCAGGCAGGAAAATCCCCAGCTATGCACGAGGATAGATAATTTGTTTGTATCTTATTTCGGGTCTAGTTATAGGCCGGAGTCCTATCATTGGATAGGACTCCGACTACAGCAAAAATGATAGGACTTCGGGACTCCGAATCAACATCCCTGCTTTAGGGTGGATAAAAAATGAAAATCTGAATGGTGAGGTCAGTTATTTGGTCTAGGGTTATTGTGAATTCACGTGTGAAATTTTAGTGAATTTGATCAAGATTTGCTGTCCTCACAGTGGGCATCTATTATTTGACTATTTCGCCCTATATCTGTTTGCAGCCGATTTTACGTAATTTTAACTTTAATTATATAGCACTTCCCAAAAAGCTAGAGCCTTGAAATTTAAGTGTCCGTAGAACTTGACATGCAGTTTTGATTAAAATCAAATAGTTAGGAATCAATCGATCGAGTCGTCATATAGTGACCTCTGAAGTTTGTCAATTTTTCAAAAACTGCTGAAAAGCATCATTTTGGACGTGTTCATCTTGCCTCTTGTCCGGATATTGTATCGATGGCGTTTGAAAGAGCAGAGTCTATGCTACAATACAATACAAATGTCATGATATCTAAATATAACTGCATTTACATGTTCATTACATGTAGGCCTATATTGTTCAGAGGCCTCTATTTGACGACTCGATCGATAGATAGATAGATATAGATCCTGATAGATGGACCTGCCATTGCCACCGATCGCATTTACTGCAGTGCATATGGCCCTGTACGCCTCTTTTTTCTTCTTTGTTAATTCAGTGTTGAATTTTGAGCTTATAATTTCATTGTGGTCAACAAAACCCTTCACTGGAGCGTGCAATTCCCCATCGTTATAGTCGGGTTTGCGACTCCTCTTCGAGACCGATTCACACCGTTCCTTAATTGCAAAGTTTCTTTTCGTATCGAATGAGTGTGTCGCTCTTGACTCATCTGTCTTAAGCCTTCATCTGATACAACATGCATCGATGTGACGTCAACAACGTCATCATTACACAACAATTTCATAGATATCCGACAAGCATCGCTATCAGACAACATGGACTAACATTCTCCTGTTAGCGCACATCGTGCGCTCGTAAGTCCAACTGCCTATAGTAGCTTGCCGATAGTACAGATTGTTTCATAAAAAATGGATCACCCTTAAACATCGCCTTAACTTCAACATTGTCTAACTTCGCCAAACCTGAACGAATTTCTCTGAAATTTGGAAGATATGTCAGTTGTGCTTACTAATATCATTGTTGGAAATTTCAAGCATGAATATTGAGTTGTTTTCCTGTTATAGATAAAAAAGTAGTAGATAATTTGATCTTCATTTAGCAATGTTACGCAAAATCATACCTCACCCTTATAAAATTACATCTGTTTCCTTTGTTATGTAATATGTTGTTCTACAAGCCAAAAGCTATCAAGCAAAACAAAAATAAAGAAAATTGGTCAATCAGAGCCAGTATAGCACCATTATTCATCAACAATAATGTAACTACTACATGTGATTAACTGGACTTCATGTTCCATAGCTTCCTGACTTCGTTGCGGTGGTGTTGGCAGCACTCCTGATTGCTTTCAGCTAGAAATCCATCTCTTACCGGTTGAAAACAATACAAAGCACAAATGAACGGCACTACTGCAGTTTAGTGCACCCTAAAATGCATGTGAGAACAACATGATTTAATCAACAGAATGAATGCCGTTCGTTCTTCCCTATAGTTATAAATGAGTGTCTTTGTGTCTTCGTGTGTCTTCGTCTTCGTCTTCGCACATTACACCGAGCGCGCGCTTCGGTGTAATGTGCGTAGTCATCGTTTGCGGGAGAATGCGCCGTTGTTTTAGGGTGCACTAAACTGCAGTAGGCGCGTTTCCGTCTCTTTCATAGAGGGTGCACTAAACTGCAGTAGTGCCCAAATGAACAATAACGAGATCGCATTCACAAAAGGCAAAGTGTCAGCCTTGCTAGAACTAGGGTTTTCTTTGCGAGCTACAAGCAAGCGACTAAATGTCCCTTACACAAATGTGCATCGATGGCACAATGATGATTTTCGACTCTGTCGTAAAGAGGGCTCTGGCCGTCCACGCAAAACATCCAAACGTAGAGACCGCCTAATTTTGAGATTTGTTAAAGTTGATCCAAGTCTCTCGTTAACTGAGATGGCTGCACTAGACTTGTCTATTTCTAAGTCCACTATTCGTAGAAGACTTATTGAGTCGAATTTCAAGAGCTGTAAGAGGCCCTCTCAGATCGAATTATCAGATCAGCATACAAAGAGACGTCTCAGATGAGCAATGAGTCATTGTCACTGGCAAAATCAATGGGATCGGGTTGTCTGGTCTGATGAGGCATCAGTCCGTCTGAAGGATAGTGATGGTCGATTGAGATTATGGATAAAATCTGATCAGGAAATTCCGAGACATTTACATCGTCCCCGGGTACAAGGTGGCGCGACTCTACTGATTTGGGCTGGCATTTGGACCAATGGCCGCTCTGAACTTCACATACAGCAAGGAACCATGAATTCTGAATGCTATGTGAATGTTTTACGAATGAACATTGGCCAAATGACAGATCAACTTGGTGATCCATCGACTTGGTTATTTATGGATGATAATGCTACGTGTCACAGGAGTAGTAGAGTCAACTTATGCAAGTCTCAATTAGGGCTTAGGACATTATCTTGGCCAGCTCGTTCTCCTGATCTGAATCCCATAGAAAATGTATGGAGTATTCTAAAACGTAACGTTCGTCGTTCACTGCTACCTACAGATGGCATATCACAACTTACGTCACTGTTAAAAAGAGAGTGGAGAAAGTTAGATCAGTCAAAAATCAACGATATCATCGAATCAATGCGTAGACGAATTGGCAATGTCATTGACAATAAGGGTAGGGCCACAAAATATTAGCTTCTTAAGAACCGTTACTGTATCATGGCTTATCAGATTATATAAGGACATTTAAATATATTAGGGACATGAAATAACATGAAAAATGCTTTCTGTATCATACTTATGTTTTATTTAGTCAAATTTTAGGATGGTCCACTTTTTATGAAACGGACTGTAGCTTATCAGCGAAGGTGGTGCGGTCACGCGGTGGCCCCTGGTATATAGCAATTGCATGGAGATCTGCTACGTTTGGTGATAAATCGCATGCATCACTCTTGCCAAGAAACAGAATGTAACAATTCGGGCTTCGCCCTCGATCGACACTCGGGATGCAACCTTCAATTTTTCACTAGCCGAAATTCATGACTCTGGCATGGTCAACGACAGTGCTGTCAACATGGAAGACTGCTTCCTCGCATTTGAGTAAGGCCTGCCTTACACTGGCAGTTCATGTCCTCTGCAGCAGATGACGAAGATGACCTCGTTATGACGTTTATCGTAATTTCATCTGACACAGAACATAACGTCAGTGCTGCAGTGGCAGTTCAGGTGCAGTTCAGCATCCTGCTGCAATGATATCTGAATGGTCAACTTTCCGAAAGTAAAATATATAAATGTTTCATGTTCAAAAATTTATATCGGCAGTACGATTCGATCGTTGCACGTGTGCCTGAAAGAACATCCAACTAGAAAAGAATCCAGTGTATTCAGGCACAAACAACTTTGCTCTCAAAAGGATATTTTCCCTTTTGAAATTTCTATCCTAGCTTCCGATAATGATAGCATCAACCTTCGTCTCCGAGAAGCTATGTACATCAAGAAATTGAGACCAAGTCTTAATAACAGGGAAGAGTGCAATGAGTACCAAAGCTTGCTTTTCTAATTTATTTGTATATTTTGAATTTTGTAACATCTATTGCATGCTCTGTTTTACTTCCTTTTTATGTGATCAGGCCGTCATAACGGTGAAAATTTTGAAAAATAAAAAACAGCAGTTTGGCTTATTTACATATTTTACTTTCATCAAGATATTATGCTGCTTAAATTCAATTATAATTTACTTTTGGTCAACTTTCCCTTTTTCCTGTTATGACTCACTTTAGTTGGACAGTGCAGTAACCACAGATTAGAGATTTAGGTCCCTCTCTAAATCTGTGGCAGTAACTGACTCGCTGTCTTGCTGTTCGCAATGTAAATTAGGCGCTGGACATGCAGTTTCATAGCTATGTCATGTTGCGTTTCGATCACGTGACGGGCATGTCACTCGTCTGCTGCAACTGCAGCGACTGCCAGGGTAAAGTAGGCTTTACTTTAAGTAGAGATGTTTGGGTTGTCTTTAATCAATGGCTTGATTGAAGGAAAAATATTATCACTGGTAGCTGTCATGGAATCTTCACGGGATGCTCACTACCATCTTCACGTTTATTGATAGCCCAAAAAAGTTCGTTTCCTGAATCGTTGCAGAAAAAAACGCAAAGTTCTTTTATATCTTGCTAGTTCTCATAAAGCACTAAACATCCTTTCACATTATATAAAGTATTTATTGAAATTGAGCATCTTCATCATTGAAAAATCGTCTCAGATGTTCTTTTAGCAGCCATTTTTGGTAAAACTTATTGGCACTGCATCTTTTCGTACATTCAACGAATCTTAAAATCCTTGCATCATGAAAAGGCTGATTGGTAGTTCATACTGTCTGTCGATTTTCATTAAAGAATGCTGTCGTCTTCATGTTGAAATCCTGTATCAAAGAAAACATTTAATTTTGTTTCTTTGGTCCTACTGACCACTTAAAATAAAATGTGTCAAAATAATCCATGTAACATGAAGTTTCAAATGGTATATCGTTTATTAAAATTGAACCAGGACTTCAACACGAAAATTACTTTTGAAAATGGGTTTACTTTTTTTATGCAATTATTTATGAAACGGTCTGTACGTAAGAAACTTCTTCATCCGGCTATGGACCGTCGCTAAGGTGCGGCTTCTCCATGAAATTCGTCCTTGCATTTTCTTTTTGCTGCAGCAACATTTGCTGAATGTAATTGCCTATTGATTGCAACAAGTTTCACCTACCTTACCATAGCTTGATTGAACCTCGAACGACATGAGCCATGCTTGTGTGCCTTATCAACTGTTCATCTAATGATTTGAATTTAAGTGATTAGAATTAGAACATCAATATATATATACATATATATACATACCGTGTGTCCCATAAGTCACGCAAATTCTAAATTGGCTCCCATTTCCTGAATTTATATAGTAAAGACTCGCGGTTTTTTGTAAACTAAAGCCGAAACTGGGGGGTTTTATATGGTATACTGCTTTATGTATAGTACCTCTAAACAATATTTCCCATTTCTGAAACAAAAGAATAACACAGAAATGCAGTATGCAATTATATTTTGTTGATAACAAGAATGATAAGAGATTATAACAACAAGATACTACATAACATATGCAACAAGATCCAATATCTACAAAAAGAAAGCCAATGTTCGATTAGAGGCAGTGTTCAATAGGTCCTCCTTCACACGCAATCACTTTCTGTTATCTCGAAGGCAGATGGAGAACAGATCTTCTCAGCTCATCGGGATCAATTGCTTCAATCACCATAGTGATTCGGTCTTGCAATTCGTCGAGACTTGTTGGGGTAAAGCAATGATACACACGGTCCTTAACAACGCTCCAGAAGTAATAGTCTAACGGCGATGGAGAAGTAGGACTCATCAGTCCATAGGATCGACTCAAGATCTACAGCACCGGAGAGCAGGAATCTTGCGAAGATAACCCGCCTTTCTTTGTCATAGTCGGAGAGCATCTGGTTGGTCTGAATGCGATATGGATAGAGGTTCAATCTGTTCCGTAAGATCCGTTGAACACTAGTCTTAGGAACTCCAGTTTGATGAGAGATCGATCTACAACTGGTGGATCCTCGTTCTGGGTTTGCATGTTGCGTTTCCAACTCCTCTTTGACTGCTGATACTCTATCATCCTCAAAGCTTGGTCGACCCGAACGTGACTTGTCTGCCACAGACCCGGTCTCCTTGAATCGCTGAATGAGACGTGTGATGGTAGACACACTAAAATGATCACGACGACAACCATGAGTAGACTTATAAAGTCGTAGAGCTGCTGAAGCAGATTTGCCATTAGAAAAAAAGAGCTCAACAAGTTCAATTCGTGTTTCGAGATCCATGCATGTCGAAGTCTACCGGTAAGCTATGACTGATCGAAGGCATTAAATTACCACAGTACGAATAAAAGTGAATACAATTCACCACCACATGTGCGTCATTATTAGGTGTTGAACACAACAATAGCATGATACTTGATCAGTGAACTGCATGATACTTGATCAGTGAGTTAGATCTCACAACACACACATTTCGGCTCATCACACCTACTGACACCATAAATTGTTCTGCGGTTGTTCTTACAGAGAGATCTAAGTAGAGATCTATGTTGGGCTCTTCGAATGCATTTCGAAGAGCCCAACAATGTCCTGTCACTAATGATTCAAAATTACATGTAAATGAAAATTCTATGATCCCGTTCATAACAACGCATAACAAGAACAATCCGAACATTTTTCAAGAAGTGATTCTTCCAACTAGTGGTAGCTTGAAATTGACAGATTCATTCAAGGACAAAAAAATAATGCGTGTGTTCAAGCAACCGAAATCTCTACTTAGATCTCTCTGTAAGAACAACCGCAGAAAAATTTATGGTGTCAGTAGGTGTGATGAGCCGAAATGTGTGTGTTGTGAGACGATGATAGTAGGCAAAATCATTGATTTCAAAGTTAACGATGTCATCAAACAGTTTAATGTCAATTCTAATCTCAACTGCTACTCCAGTAATGTCATCTATGTAATTCGCTGTAAAAAAATTCGCCAAGAGTATTACATTGGGCAAACTGGAGGCAGTTTTAGGAATAGACTTACCGTTCATAGACAACAGATGTTTAGACCTCAGTATATGTTACTGGACGTCGGTCGTCATATATCTAGGTGTGCAACGAATATCTCCTCACCATATGATAAATTTGAGGCCGCACCGATTTTTAAAATGTCACCCACATCAACTAAGGTTGAACGTGAGGTAAAAGAAATTTTTTTTCTACGCTTCAGCCCAAGCTGAATATCAGTTGATTGCTTTTTATTATTTATCTTAAAACTATGTCTTACTTCCATGATTTTGAAATAAAGTTTTCATTCCCATGACTAGCCTGAAGAAATGAGGTGAAACCGGTCGGGAAGCCAGATCTTAGCTTTTCCTGAGTTATTTCTTATTTATATATATATATATCTTCTATGGCAGTTGAAGAATGCATGCAATAAGTCAACAATTAGGAAAGAATTCAGAAGATTTTTCACAGATGCCAAATATCGTTTTTTCATGGGTCACATTATGTTTACATTAATGGAATGAAAATTAGTCATGAGTGATTAGATAAGTTCAACTTCCAAGCAAGATCACACAATCAGTAGTATAAGGACGGCTATTCGCTCGCGGCAATGTGCAGCTTAAATCGACAAGCATAACGAAGTTACACAGCATTTTGATATCTTATCATCGACGCAAATAAGCACATAAGCTTAGCAGAGTTTCCTAATTCGGAGACTCTAAAACTGCAAACACGATTTATTTGCATCCAATCCAGGGACCCTATCATTGCAGAGCCCTTGATGTCCAATGCTATCGGCCTAGGCTTTCACTGCATAAATATTTAGATCTAGAGTTTTAACCTTTCACGCATAGAAGGGCTATTCATGTAAGCCTACTTTAATTTCAGTTCTCATGTTTGCTCAGAAGATTTTCAGCTCGTTCGTTTTTTGTAGACCTGTCTTGGTGATCTTTCGTGTATCTGAATAAAAGGATACTGTACCACTTTTTTAGTATGATACTAAGCAATTAAGGCATGCAACCAGCGCTTTGGCCTTGTGACAGAGTGCTCGCTCTGCGACTTGCGTCCGGGAGACCTTGGTTCAAATCTTGGTCGGTTTTAAAACTCTGCATTCCAGATAAAAAATCAGCACAAAAAGAAAAAGGGTGGGATAATGCTTCCGAGCATAAACAATGCTCATCTATCTAACGCTTGAGTCACGCACGTGTCAGTACGAACCCAACTATAATCCAGGCATTGTTCACATTAAATACTGAATTCTATTTACTCGTACATACTGAAGAGAGCACGTCAGTACACATATTTCGAAGATGCAGTTCCTGTCGTAGCATTGGTTAAACACACAAGCTTTGAAAAAAATTGTTAGGATGCAAACTTGAAAATCAAAATCAACTAATATTGAATGAAATTCAACAGATTGTCAGTTTCTCCACTCTCCAGAAACGTTATGGATCACGAAGTAACATCAAACTGCCTTACCATTTTGAAATGAATCTCCATGTTCGAGAGCTAACATAAGAGACGATAAGAGTCGCGTCAGTATCCTAACTACATAGAATTTGCAAGGAATTTTTAACTTTTGTAGGTGAAACAAACATCTGAAAAAGAACATCATGATCCAAATAATATAATACATGCAGTGTTGGATTTGAATAAAGGGAATTTGGGGAAGTTCTCCTGCACTGTATCGTCTCATCCTCGGTAGAAGGTATGCCTTCCTTCTCTGAGAGGGAAGTATATTTTCCTGTAGAACGGCCTTGCATTGCCTCAATCAGATTGATTAATCATGAATTAATTATTTTTGTAGATATGATTTAACAGGTGTAATTTCCTCACGACTCGTCATAAACGTCACTATCAGCAATGAAGTTTCATTCTGGGTTTTGTCGACAACGTGAACATGGTATAGAAATATAAAAAGAAATGTAATAAAAATTCTGCCTAATTCAGAAAAAAAGTTTGAGAGCATTATTCATTTTCACTCTTTGAATAATGATGCTACAGTACGGTGTTTTCTGAAATCATTATTAGTAGTGAAAACTGTGCCCTACTTGCGAGGGATAGGTACATGGATGGGTACATGTCAAATTTAATGTTATGAATAGGAACATGGATAGGTACATGTATAATTCAGTGTTATGAATAGGAACATGTATGACTTCTGTTTTACTGGATAGGTACATGTGTTTGGTACACTCGGTTGAGTACACTGTGTTTCGGAACGTCTGTGATCGAACTTGTGTGATTTGGTTCTGAGTACTTGGGTACGTACCGATAGACGTCCGTTGTTTGATTTTGAATGGGTTTGCTCAATTGCGACTATTGTGACAATTATTTTAAATGTAGCACTATTTAGATGTGAAACTTTAATGTGCAGTTATGATTTAGTTGCTCCCCAATAAGAAAACCAATTCCAGAACTATGTTTAAAATGAGAAAGTCAAGAGATTTACAATGTAGGTTAAATTTAAGCATTAAAAATAAATGATGGGTACAGATCACGTCCCTCAGGTGACTCCATGATCTTTAGGAAGTCATCACACCATTCATGAAATGTCTGATTGTTGGTGAAGTCATGCTTACACTCGTGTACCGGACACTTCACTGGTAGTCCACTCCGCCTTTGAAGTGCTGTCACAGTTAAAGTTTTCCATAGGGCCACTTTGCAGCCGCAACAGAGATGCATGGTCATATCCAACTGACCTCCCATAATGACTTGGCTGTCATTTTGAAAATAGAATAAAGGTTTTGAGGACATGCTTCTTGTTATGGAACGTTGAGGAAAAGTACTTAACAGTTTGGAACAATGACATCCTTTATATAGTTATATAGTCTTTAGGGAAGTTCGGTACCTCTCTGATTGGCTGTTAGGATTTAAGTTTTACAACTAAAAATGACCAATATATACAAACCTCTACACTTGACGTTGACCTTTGACCTTCATACACGGCGGGGGCCTCAAAATTTCTCGGGCGCTTCGCGCCCTAGACCCTCGAAATTTTTCGGATTATGGGGTTCCGGGTGCCATAGATACTCTTCTTGCTTCCCTAACCCTAACCTTAACCCTAACCCTCATAATTAAATTTGATTATTTAAATTTTGGCGCGAAATATGAATTTTCGAAATTTGGCACGCAATTTGAAATTTACAATTTCTTAAACAATTCAAGCATCTGGTATCTTTAAATGCACGTCATTAAATTTGATTATTTAAATTTTGGCGCGAAATTTGAATTTTCGAAATTTGGCGTGCAATTTGAAATTTAATATTTCTTAAACAATTCAAGCATCTGGTATCTTTAAATTTAAATGATAATATGTCTTTAAATAATAGCATTTCAAGCAATATATCATTCCATCATTTTATAATATTTGGAATTGACTCCAATGCTTGTATGTAGAAATCTTTCAACACATTTGATGGCACTTCCACTTCTAAGTTTAAAAATAAACCAGCTGTTTAATTTCTTGTTTGAGTTATCAATTTTGTTTGACCGTACCAATTCCAGGATGTGATGTCAAAAGGTATTTTTTCATAGTTGCTTTGTCAATTTCATATATAAAGAAGTTGCACACAACGAATTTTCACTCATTTTCAAATAATTCAGTGTCCATAGCAGACGTCGTTCTTCGTTCCTCCGTTCTCCGATTCATACTACAATTCTGAAGTGAGTTTCACTACCATGTTGTGCTAATTTATAGGATATTCGGGAGTAAAAACATTATTAAGTTCTTATAACCAAATAGCTTTAAATATAGAAGCTTGGGTTTTACGAAAGGAACACTTTATGCTACATTATTCATCCTAAATTAAGTCATTGAGCGAGAGACATGAATATATCAGTTTAAATGTAAGTGTATTTAAATCAACAAGATTTTCACAGTTTGTTTACAAATAGAAGATACCTAAATAAAGCCTTCATCCATTTTAAATATTCAGTCTGTCATCTGCTAACAGATGTATAAAATTCAAGCCTGTTTAATTAAACAAATTGAGGATTGGTTGAAATTTTCGACATTTCACTTTCATTCCATTAAATTAATTTCGAAATTAAATAATTTCAAGACAGGTACTTGCAAATTTCAACTCTTTCTATGAGCAAACCGTTTTCGAATGAAAATTAAACTTTCGACTTTCGGTTTCAATTTCAACTTCAGATTTCAATATCAAGGTAGTACTTCATAGAGTTTTGTTGATGATATATAAATGAGTTCTCATTTAATAAGAGATAAAATTATAGTCAAATTTTTTTCCTCTATAGAGATGGTCCGACAAGAGAGTCTTGCACGACAGCGCCTAATTTTTCACTTCTGTGAAACATGTCAATTGCCGGTTCGTCATGCTAATAAGAGCGGTCACAAGAACTGCCTCTTCAAAATTGACTGTACGTATCTGTACTGCCTCACTTGCAAGTCGTATAAACGGAGTAATGAAAAGGTGAATACCGAAGCCTCTAAGGCATTAATTGAAAAGCACACACCATGTGCTCAGCAAAATGGGAGGAAGGGCATCAACCTCACCTCAAAGGCTGAAAAGAGGAGGTTGGAGCGATTATTTCAAAAGGAGAGGCCGATGGAAGGTGTCCTTTCACAGGTTGATGAGCCTACGGCAATAAAGAAATCCGTCAAGTCCCGAGTCCCAAAGAAAGCCCCCAAGTCACGACAGTTCATCGATGACACCTTAAGTGATTTTGAGGTGAGTTCTGTCAATCATACATAATACCTTCAAAGGATAGCTTCTTAAAACCGAATAAATTAATTATTGGTCCATTATGCATAAAAACATATATTGTTTAAACATTTCAGGATAATGATGAGATGCCTCCTCCTAAGAAGACCAAGGTCTAAATTCAAAAGAAGATTGTCACTAAAAATGTGAGAATACATTTACTCCGTTAATTATTCTACCATGTAAAAAGTATTTCAACATTGTCACAACATTTCAGAGTGAGTTGCCTCAACAGACTTGTGTCAGTTTTGAAGCGGAGAAAGCGGCTGAATGCTTGAGAAATGTAAGCATAAAAGTTATTCATTAGCTCTTTATGTGAAATTGAATATGATCTTTTCTTCAGCTGTTTACAGGTGTGAACAGTATAGCCGTTTGCCTACACCGGAGAAGAAGTGCCTTCCAAGTTCCGTAAGTGTCATTGTTTAGTTATTTGTCAATAATATTTCTCAATGCATGAAGTATTTCCAAGAACATGTATGCTTCTCAATGAGTTGCGAACATGTTATCCTATTTTTCGCTGCAGGTTGTGCGATCGCTGTCCCTCAGGAAACATCGAAGTTTCTTATCGACGCCAGCGACGAGTACGTCGGTGGAAGACAATGAAGAAAAGCCTTATTCGATTCGGGAGTCTTCATCAGAGGACGATGAAACCTCGTCAGCGACTTCATCTGATGAGGAAACTTCGTCAGCGACTTCTTCCCCGACATCTTCTTCCGATGAGGATGATGATCCTGTTACAAATGTAAGTATCAAAGTTGGTCAACTACATGAGTACAGAATTTTCTATTAAAATATGTTTCGAAACTCACTTTACTACTAATGTTTTTTTGTTTGTAATAGATTGATTTATCTTTTAGAATGACTCGTTGCCCCGTGAGAGAGATCGGATCCGGTCAGAAGGTCACAATCCAGCCGGAGGTAAGAGAAATTCACTTTTGTATCTCATCAATGGTAAAATGCTAAAATGATGATAAACAATTGTTTCTTTCGATTACAGGACTCCGCGATGTGTGCATCTAAGGAGGAGGTGTCATTCAGCCACATCCGGGCTTCTCCGAGCTGGAGTATGCGCCTTCCTTTATCACCGATGATGACACTGGCTCCGTTATCTCCACTGCGTCCTTCCTCTTCGATCCCAGCCGCAGCTCCTTCCTCTCCGATCCCAGCCGCAGATCTTTCCCCTCACGCTGCTGTACCCGCATCTCCAGCTCCTCTCCCTGTTCGGCAGTACAATGTCGATCTCGACGCGACAGTAGAAGATGACGTTGAGGTACAACTCCGTCGTTGCCAAGAGCGCCTGAAGGAGGTTGAGGCCCGCGAGGTGAAGTTGAAGGAGGACAATAGAGGTTTGATTGAGTCTCTAAGAAATATTACTCAATCAAACCTCCTGTTGGCCTCCCAAGTAACCACCAGCCAACAGCACAATAAAGAAACGCTTGTGCACTTTGCACTTGCACTTGTCCATTTTGCGACTGTTCCCAATATGGCATCAGAAGAGTGCGCCTTACGAGGATGGACGATTTGGGTGGCTGTAGTGACAGCTGCAGTCACCTAAAACTCTACCATAGTGGCATCGTCAAATGCGTCAAACTTTAACTTCATTACTTTGACTTCTATTTTCTTCTATTTCGAAAAAAAAAATTGTTGAAATTGTATGCGTTTTCTCTTTACAACAGATCGGAACATATGGTATTGGCTGGTGATGACGCTGACGACATTAGATGGTAGATGTATATAAGGGCTTGCTAATTTCAATCCTCATCAATAATCATGGTTGTCTGTACCAAGTGTGGAAAAGTGTTCACTCTCATAGGCAATTTGCAACGTCATGAAAAATTTTGTAAGTTTGGAAAAACGTATCAATGTAGCAAGTGTCCATATAAGACGAATAGGATGGATAATCTTAAGAGGCATAAACTTGTATGCAATAATAAACCGAATGATAGCATAACAGAGTCAAATTCGAATAATCAAAATAGATCTACTTCTAAGCCAACAACCAGCGCTTCAACTAACATACAAAACTTTATGCAATACTGCTCTCGGTGTGGCAAAACGTATAACTCTATAAGTAGATTTCGACAGCATATGAATGTACATAATACAAATAGTGAGATGAATATGCATAATAACTATGGAACTGTTAGTCTCAGCGAAAGCGCACTCAATGGCCATGCACGTGTATATGATATCACGCCAACAACACCTACTTTGGACATAACATCATTCTTAGAAAGCATGCGTTCCATGTTAGGGAATTTAGTGTCTGACTTACTAAGGAGCTATCAATTGCGCGGTCGTCTGATTGCACAAATTCGTCATGTCCGTTCTAATCCTCAAGAAGAAGAAACTTTTCTCGCACACTTTACCTCATCATCCTCAAACTATATTTATGACTATGATGCTTGGTTTCAGGATCATCTAAATAGTCTAATAAATCATATTGAAGCCTTCACAAAAAAGGGTAGCAATTGGATTATAGATGATGTACAAAATATAGAGTTCAATGTGATAACAAGTCCAATACTGTCAGGTGGACAATCATTTCCTCTACCAAAGAAGCTAAAAAACTCTAGAGCTGTCATTAATGTTAATTCAAATGCAAATGATTGCTTCCTATATGCAGTTTTACCACTATTGCATTATAATGAAGTACCTTATTCAAGGAATGAAGTAAAATCATATAGTAAGTGGACATCTGAGCTAAATATGAAAGGCATTTCCACACCAGTATCAATCAAAGATATTCCAAAATTTGAGAAAAATAATGATATTGAAATTAACATTCACTTTTATGAAAATGGACTCAAAGGTGTTCGTTACAATAGTAACTTTACTGGTAGGCAAACGGTTAATATTTTGCTAATTCTAAACAATGGAGCAGCACACTATTGTGGAATTCCAAAGCTGTCAAGATTGTATAGGAGAACTTTAAAAAGACATAAATACTTCTGCGAAAGATGCACTCAGTCATTCACATATAAGACAACACTAGAACGACACTTCCAGTTTTGCATTCGAGGAAAAGCACAAATAGAAAAAATGCCGACAGATCTAAAAGTACTAACAAGTAGCATGGAATATCAACTAAGTCCTCCTTTAGTAATTTATGCAGATATAGAGTGCTACATTGATAATAAAATACATAAACCTGCGGCCATTGGAGCTTATCATGTCTGGCATAATGCCCTTCAATCGAAATTTGAAAACAAGTATTACCTCTTTGAGGGAGAAAATTGCATTATTAGTTTCTTGCACCACCTAGAAACTGCAGCCGAAGACTTATATGACAACCAATGTGCAATAACTAGGCAGCCAATGACACTGTCAGCGGATGAAAAAGCAAGCCATGAGAACGCAGAATGTTGCAACAAATGTAAATCGAAATTCAGCGATGAAGTCATAAAAGTTCGTGATCATGATCATATCACCGGACGATATAGGCAAACATTATGTAGGAAATGCAATCTCCGGTTGACTTAACAGACGGGAGCTCCCCATATTTTTCCACAATTTTAAAAATTATGATAGTCACATCGTTTGCTATAAAGCGATTGGAAGAATGAAATCTTGGAAATTAGATGTTGTAGCAGCAACTGCTGAAAAATATATAACTTTATCCGCCAGTGTCCCTGTAAATGAATACAAAGGGAAGACAGTATACTTTAAACAAAAATTCTTAGACTCATGTCAATTTCTAAGTGCATCCTTGAGTGAATTAGCCAAGGGTTTGCAAACGTATGAGCATGTAGAGACATTAAGGGTAGAATTTCCACAATTAAGTGATGGTGTTTTATATCAAAAGGGAGTGTTTCCATATTCATACTTCAAAAACTTAAACACGTTGACGGAAGACAGTCTACCACCACAATTTGAATTCTATAATGATCTTACTCGTGAGCACTGTTCCGATAGTGAATATGAACACGCTAACAAGGCATGGATTGAATGTAATTGTACCACATTTGGTGATTACATGCTGGCATATCTGAAGTTAGATGTTTTATTGTTAGTAGACATATTTGAAGTGTTTAGAGCATTGAGTCAACGTGAGGATGAAGTCGACCCTGTACATTTTGTCAGTCTCCCACATCTTAGCTTTACCTCAGCACTAAATTTCTCTTCCAATGATCCCCCACACTACATACAAGATGAAAATATGTACACTCTATTTGAACGAGGAATTAGAGGGGGTATGACTTTCACCAACATTCACCGAGCGCGTGCACGCATTGAAGAATTAGGAAATAATACACATGAAAGTCGACATTTGACCTACTTAGATGTTAATAACCTTTACGGTTCTTCACTCAGTAGGAATCTACCCCACTCAAATTTCAAATGGTTGAATGAAAGTGAATTAGATAATTTTTTAAATGAAGAAAATGTTCAAAATATAGATGATGATGGTGAAATCGGCTACATTTTTGATTTAGATTTAGAGTATACTGCAGCCATTCATGATGACACTGCCGATTTCCCATTAGCTCCAGAAATGCAGATGATTGAAAAGAGAATGTTTTCACACTATATGAAAAATCTATATGAAAAAGTAAGACCAAATACACATTTTTCTTCTATCAAGAAACTTCTGCTCCATCAATTTGATAGGGAAAATTATGTAGTCCACTACTCAATTTTAAAATTCTACTTTACCATGGGCATGAGAATCAAGAAGATTCATAGTGGCATAAAATTCACACAAAAGCCTTGGTTAAAAACATACATTGATATGAACTCTCAAAAGAAGGCTCAATCAAGCACTGACTTCGAAAAGTCATTATACAAATTGAAAAATAATTCTTTATATGGTAAAACAATGGAAAATGTAAGGAGAAGGAAAAAATTTAAACTAGTCAACAATGAGAAACAACTACTGAAATTTTCAAATCATCCTCTCTATTTTCAACACAAAATATTTGATGAAGATCTGGTTGGTATGGAAATGTACAAACCTTCAATAGTTTTAAATAAATTAATATATGTTGGTCAAGCAGTACTTGACTATAGTAAGTTGGAAATGTATCAATTATATTACAATGATCTAAAAGGATGTCCACTGATAAATAGAACGCGGCTTTGTGGAGGTGATACCGACAGTTTCTTCCCATGTTTATACACATCACCATCTGTCCGTCTGGAGGACATACTTCTAGACTTCGGTGAAAAGTTTGACTCTTCAAACTATGACAGTCATCACCGATTATACTCAACTACAAACAAAGCTAGATTAGGTTGTTTTAAGGATGAGTGTGCTGGAAAGTTGCTTGAGGAAATGATCTTGCTAAAACCGAAAATGTATTCAATGAAATATCTAGACTCTACGAATCATAGCATCAAACGTGCAAAAGGAATTCAGAGAGCAGCAGTTGAAAAATTGAAACATCATGACTATAGGAGTGTGGTATTATAGTGAGAATGATACAACTGAAGATATGACAATTATAAATTCAAAAAATCACATAGTTAGCACAAAATCATTTAGGAAGCGAGGTCTTTCACTTTGGGAGGATAAGCGCTGTTGGCTGGATAAAAATTTATCATTACCATATGGACACTACAGCCTAGGTCTTCCCCCACCGTCGAAGAGAAGGAGATGCCTTCCTGTCACAGGTGATGTAGAATAAGTCTAAATAAAAAAACAATACAATATTCCACTTGTAATAGATCTTGCGATTGCTGCATCTTCCGACATGTAGCAACACTTACTAATACATAAGTAGTCTTACTAAAATTGAAATTTCTACATCTTTCCTATATGTAGAAATGATTACTAATAAATAGGTAGTCCTAATGTGAATGAATATGTGAAGAATTTGTACTCAACATCATTCCGATATGTTGAGCTAATAAAATAACAAACTTTAGGCAAACATTAAACCTACATTTGAAACATAGCTTTCGGAACATGCCTCATTACATCAGAACATGGAAACTTAGTGACGTTCAAAACGTTCACATAGCAAATTCTAAAAGAATAGCATTTCGTCATTCAATAGCAAATAGTGTTCGAAAACATCGTGGCGTTTGCATTAGTATTGATTCATTGCCTTCACTGAAAGACTTTGCGGATCTCATTGGCAACCATAAGACTCGGATCAAGATTCCTCTCAATGACAAGGTATGGATAAAGTGTGATTCATCAGTCAAACTATACGTCTGTTCACCAAAACGGGAAGATGTTGAATATCGATTTTTTCGTTTCAGTGACGTCACATGGGAAACCTTTACAAGGGAGATACTACCACAGATAACGTCATTCATTAAAGATGGAGGACATCAAACGGTTGGAAGTTGTAAATCGGATGTTAACTACAAAAGCAAAGTCAAAACTCAATCTACAAGAGATCGAGAGGAATATACCCAACCGAAAACAATGGTTACTGATAAAACGCAAATTGAAGCCGACAACGAGCTTACATCTTGGAAGACCCTCAATGTTAACATGGAGGATTCAGAGGAAGGATAAATCTCTCACTATCCTATTCTTTCCAAATGGAACAATCCAATGTATTGGAAGGGTCATGGAGGGTGATCTCTCATATCTACACTTTACTTTGGAACATTTACTTGGTGATTCATTATCTGATTGGAAAGTGAAGACAATGGCCGTGTTATGTGAATTGCACTATCACTATGACTTCCGTAAAGTTACATCATCACATAATCTAACTTATGAAGTGGAGTTATTTCCAGCAGCTCAATTGACTAACTGGCATCCATATCATGTTCATGTGTTCTAAATGGAAAGATTGTGATAACCGGCATCAAAGACATAAGTGATGTACCTTCCATCATATGTGATTTGAAAAAATGTTTCATGAAAACCAAATTGTAGATTTTGTATATATGTGAATAGATAATGAAATATGAAGATGTTTTTGTTTTCCTTATAAACCCTTGTTTTGGAAAAAAAGAGAGCAAGTTAATGATACAACATAAAACTTTATTTCAAAACTGTTTCGACATATTCAGTAAGAATTACATCATTTTATCACAGTCTTTTGAAAATAGTTCTAAAGCACTTTTACAGCTATTTTTCAATGGTCTCTCGTTGACAAAATAGAGTACATAGCCACCGCACATTAGAGATGTATTACTTTGAAGTGGGAACGATGTCACTTTCCTAACAGTCCAGGAGAGCCTGTTCATCCATAATGCGATATCATGTAAACGAGGTTGATTAAGAGAGTCAAAATATTCGGCCACTTTATAACGATTGATGTATACAGCAATCCAATGTTTTCCGGGAAGATTGTTGGTATCCGTATTGATGATAAGCGAACGAAGATAGAAAGGAATTGAATCAGGTAAATTATCTCTAGAAGAGACATTGAGAAATATTGTCTTGGAGTAGGGATGAGCTTTCCTCATTTTCCTCAAGATTTCTATGTTGCTTAAGTTACTCATCTCTGATAGCTGACAGTCACGTCTCTCATTCTTGTTATCTCAACTTTGCTATCATAGATAGCATAAATGAGACAAGTAATTGTTTTCTTCAAAGGTGACTCAAATGATACCTCCAGTCGTAGATTTCCAGGCTTTGTAACTCCTACGCTTTCACCACCTAGATCTGCATCTGCTGTGAGATTGTATAATGAAGAAGTAGCCATTCTTGTACATATCCATTGTAATTCCATTTGAATCATCTGTATTAAACATGTTGAGGGCGGTGAAAGTAGAACCATATTCACGTGCGAATTTGCCATCTTTGAAATTAGGCTCATATGCTTTGCAAGATACAAATTTCCCATCCTGGTAGAGTGCTAGTTTGCTAACATTAAAGTGTTGGAAATTGAATGGATTCTTTTCAAAAGCACCAATGAATGCCTCATTTTCCACAAATGTGATATACACCGCCTTTGGCATTGCAGTGGGAAAAAGATTTGGGTAGGCATGTGAGGATGATCCCGCACCAATTGTGAAGTTTGTCAACACACTGTGATTAACTGGATATATTGCATTGTTTTTCCTAAATCCTGTCGCATGCTCGTTGATGACTGACGGGTTCATTGTTACTCGCCTTACATTGAGCACGGCATTACTTATGTTGACTTGATAGTTTGTAGCTCCAAAAGCCATTAACGCGAACTCAGGATTTGCGAGAATAAATTTTATTTGCATTTTAACCTGCGATAACAGATATCTAGATTGACGAAGGAAATCAAAATAGACAGGTCCTTTCAAGTATAATTCCTTTGAATCCGCTGTTAAATCCATTCGTCTTTTTAACCCTGCATTTGAGACATCATCAAATTTCCCTTGCTGATCATCATACCACCCAGAAACTTGCAAGTGTGACTGTTTAGCTTGCTTTTGAAATTGCGTCATTGTATGTATGTATGCTCCATATGGATATGCTCGATCCCCTCCTTCAATCTGTTTGTCATTCAATATTAGATACACATCTGAGAACAGACTGGCAATAGGAAGATTTGCTAATCCCACTTTATCCTTGGATGAATCAATATTTGCACCATCAGTCTTCTTAATTTGTATACACAACTCTAAATCAATGGATTGACAGTCAATATAATCTTGAGGATTGGCAGGTATATCAAACTGAATAGGCTGTTGGTTACCATCGATATTTGTTGTGGGGACTATGTCTACAATTGTTGAGGAGATGATGTCTGTCTGATGAGGGGGAGAATCGAAGAAACACAAAGCCGAATTGATACTCTGCATCGTATTAGCTCTACAAATATGTTGTCTTCCTTCGTTTGGAACTGTTTCTAGTCGCTGTAGAATTTCGTTTGCGCTTTCTTGTTTTCACTTGACGTCTAGATTTAGAACGTGCTGCTCTAGTCGGCTTTTTACTTTTCCTGCGTCTTTGCTTAGTAACTCGACCGGATCCAACTTGTCTTGACTTCCTACGCTTCTTCCGAACTGTACGTCTCGTCTTTGTTAAATCATCTAATGCGTCTATGGCAGATTGCTGCGCGCGCATTTTCATAGATTCACCGATATCCTCACCTTGAAGCGCATCAGCTGCAACATTTGCACCAAAATCTAAAGCCCTGCTTCCAACACGCTTCATGATTGGTACGCCATACTTTTTGAGTGTTGGAAGAACCATACGTCTTAGTGCACCAAATATGCCTCCTCGAACTTGTCGTCTACCTCCAACAAACACGGGATAACCGTTCTGATATGATGGTCTACTGTAAATGCCTGTCATTATGACTATTGAATAACTATGGAAGTCACAATAGCGTAAAGCCTTATTCTCGTGACCTAATATGTAGGGTCAAAACAGTAATACCACCACAGAACGGTACTACTTCCCCTGCGTCATCATGAATTGATATGTCAATTCTATTGATGTAATTTCGGCTGATTGGTAGATACATTGTGCTAAAAAATTCTCGATTGATTCGTTGCTTCCTTACGGATGAGAGAGGAAATGTGCGCAGAAGTGGGGCCTCAATGTCGCCAACCTTTGTATATTCAATAATGTTGCAATAGACGTAAAAGTTACTTATATCACGCTCTAGTGATGGGACTGTATCGCCTATTGATGTGCCTTCATAAATAGTTGATTTTGAGAATCCCAATGTGGTCGTTAACACGCTATCCAGCTTGATAAGAGAGTTCTTCCCTACCTTTAGAATCATGCTTTTCTTATGTGGATCATAAGAAAAGTGATATTCATTTGCATCAAGGTAATCTACACCAAACTCATTTAACTTCGTACACAATTCAGATGGCGTTTTCAAGCTTTCAATGTTCAAATTAACTCTTTTTACAAGTTCACTGGAAGTAGACAAATCATCACCCAATATGTCTTCGCTGTATACGTGGATATCCCATGAAACATTTGTTGATGCTTTGAGTTTAGAAGAGGACAATTGAACCTTGAATGTATCATTTAATTCTGTCAACCAAGGTGCGCTTTCAAGGCCCTTAAACATCCCAATCATTTCAGATCCGAATTCAATAACAGCGGAATCAGACTTTTCCAATGGTGTCTTTTTAGTAAAAACAGTAGATTCTGCCTCCGTTTCAACAGTAAATAAAGTTACTTTCTCTTTCTTATATTCACAAGTCATTAACGTTTCTGGCACTGATCCTTGAAACTTTCTTGCAAAGTCTTCAACACTTCCAATGACCTCAAATTTATTTTTTACTCGGATGCTCCTTTTTTGTAATGCATACAATGGCACAATTCTACATTTAAAATCAGTGACTTTCCTCTCCGAATTC
The DNA here is from genome assembly GCA_907163375.1 of Prostheceraeus crozeri. Classification (NCBI taxonomy): domain Eukaryota; kingdom Metazoa; phylum Platyhelminthes; order Polycladida; family Euryleptidae; genus Prostheceraeus; species Prostheceraeus crozeri. The sequence goes on along the minus strand of CAJQUW010011872.1, from coordinate 311,580 downwards.
CACCCACGTCCATTGTACCAATACCTTGATGAGAAAGTTGTTCTGGAATACCCAAAAGTATGACTCAAATCCTTACCTAATACAAGAAGAACATGCTTCCCTTCCTTCATCAATTTTGTTGACCCCTTTATGACTGGTTTGTAGAATTTATTCAAAGTCAGCTTGAAGAGATCATTTATTCGTTCAAACATTCTACCGATTTCCTTTTCTGTATCTTGCGAGCTCATTGTGGGAACCTTAGAATCAAAAGTTGACGTTGCAAATGCCTTTTGAATTTTAATCATGTTTTGGACAGATGGTAAAGATGTTGAAAAAGGATGTAAAGTTAGATGATGAGAAGCCCATGTACCATGTAGACTATTGTGAAATATGCGAAAACAATCATCCTTCTCTCGTACTTCTTTATGTAATTCAAAATAATTGTTTTTAGTAAAATGATATCGTTGTAATAAGTAATTTCAGTTAGAGCAACTTCATGGGGTCCATGCAGAGTAATTGGATTAGCGAATTCAACAGAGTATAGAGATGGTTTGTTACTTGGGAATATCTTTGGGTTGCTATTGCTTGGAAGAATGATGTTGAAGTTAGTAGACATGTTAAACTCATATATGGAAGAAGTCACATGCTACATTAGCTTAAAAGTTACGAGTGTCTCCCACCTCCACATTTTGTAGATCCTGGTGCGTTATCCAGCTATTGAATGAATCAAGATATACTTTCCATTTAACTAGTATTTCCTTTGATTGCAATGACCTTTCCTCCTAATTATTTTGTCAATCATATACACCCCTTCACTTCTGTCTACTACTTGCAATTCATAAGAGTACAATTTTCCTTCAATTGGATTGCCATGGTAATCTATTAATTTATACATGGTGGGTCTAAATTTTGTATTTACTTCATCTACAAAAAACTCTTCTTCAGTCCAATTAGGTACACACCCCTTCTCAAATGTAGACTTAACCTTTGAAATCCGAACTCTATCACCAACATTAATTATCTTTTCATTGGAAATGTTTTTCGCTTTCTTATCATACAATCGAAGCCATACATCCATCGCATTATCTGGGGTAACATCAACTGGTTTCATCTTAATGATTCGATGGTAGCTTTCATTGTAATTCTTAACAAATTTTTGCAGCTCATCTACCCAAACATGTGTATTTTTTGCAGTGAAATAGCGCCATATTTTTGTCTTCAGTGTGCGATTGAACCTCTCAACCATGGCAGCTTTATAAGCACTTTTGACACTAAACAATTCCACATTATGACTTTTAAGGAGACTTCGAACATGAGAGTTTTCGAATTCCTTCCCTTGATCGGTCTGTATTCTTTGCGGAACACGCCCCTCATCGAAAATGCTCTGAAAAGCCGCTTCAACTTCTGGTCCTCGTTTAGATTTCAGCGCACGTGCCCAAGCATAGCGAGATAAAATATCTATTACGGTTAAGATGTATATATAGCCATCATTGTACTGTGATATCTGTTGCATGTCAGCCAAGTCCGCTTGCCATTGACTATCTATATTGTTAACAACATATTTTCTCGTTGGAAACCGCTTTCTCGCATTTTTGTGAAGAGTGTAAGTCGGTTGACTCCTTAACCACTTCTTGACTTTCTCTATTTCCACACCTGCTCCACGGGCTAGAACCTCCCGACGACTGAAACTTGCGGGGTGATTTAAGTCGTAATAAATCTTTCTGAGTTTCACTGCTGTACTCATCGTCTTTGTTCTGATTTGCACGCGTATTACTCGCACAGCAACTGCTAACACAATTGATATCAACCTGTCTGCCCTCTTCTCCTTTACCTTCGAGCGCAGATTTCGAACAACAGCAAAATTTTTGTAACGACATGATATGAGAGAGGCAAGGCTTAATTCATATTTGCTTAATATTTACTATACTCCTTCGCAACAGGCATTGAGCGCCTTGTAGCTCTTTTTGGTTGCAGATCATCGGGATCATGAAGCCCTCGCTTGACCGCCATCGTGGGTGTTTTACTTTTTAATCCATCTTGTAAGTGACCCTTATCCAACTCATTCACAGTTGGTCCTCCAATAATATTGTGAGGTACATTTTGATCAGATAAAATTTTCTGAAAATATGTCCACCCTTGTGGTGCACCTAGTTTTCGCCTCACATCTCTGACAGCATATTGTAGAAGGTCATCTATGTGACTATTTCTAATAACATCACCAGTTGTTTCATCTATTATCTCCCCTCTCACATTGAACTTCACATGTGTATCAATGAAGTCAAATAATCGCTCAGCGCGCACACGATATGGTCGAGGTGTTGACAAGGTTATAAATCGTCGCAATTTGTCACGAATCTGTCGCCTCTCATCAATGTTTTCAGCTGCTAACTGCATTCGTCGATAGGGATCCTTAATCTTCTGAATTTCCATATCCTTTTGTGTTAGTTTTTAAAGTTGATTCGTAATAGGTTGATCTATATTTTTGACTTCCTGTGCACTTTGTAATGTAGTCAATTGTACATACTTCTCTTGAGAAATGACTACCATCTTTGAATACGACATGTTTGAAAATAATAAGGCAACAAAGTACATTGCTTAAAACTAACTGTGAACCGAGAAAACTGTCATTGGTTCAGCGGAATTAGGTATGATATTAGTTCGAAATCGAAGTCGTTCCGGACATTCCTGGGTTAGATCAATAAATAGATAGCCATGTGGTTTCTTTGTTACATCTTCATATATTTTTGAAAGTACTTTAGGTTGTTGAGGTAATATCTGTCTACTGAGATGATGTATCTGACTGCCACCTCTTGGATTTTTAAATATTGCCAAATAATGTGTATTCAAACTTCTAGTTCTTTGCTCTTTCCCTCCATCGAAGATGTTTTGGGTGATGTAGATAATAAAAGCTTCCCTATGATGTGCAGTTTGAATGAACATTTCAGTTACATCCTTTGAAGATTTGCTTTCACGTAATAGATCATCTAATACTAATAAGTCACCTGCTTTGATATCCTCAGTTGATGGCAACCCTTGCTTCACCTCATAACCTTTCTGGCGAAGTGCAGAATGTAGTTGTGGTTGAAATATTCCATAATACCATTTGACTCTCTTAATTTCCTTGTTAAACATTTCATTTCTATATTGTAGCAATTCAGTTACAAATGTGGTTTTACCGGACTGACTTGGTCCAGCGACACACATTGTGCGATCAGTGAATAGACGAAAATCTGTCATCTTATAATTCCATGAGCATTAAACTCATCATCCCGCTAATTTTGCTTAGAACAACAAAACAGACACATGTTCCAGATCACGTTTATTTACATTCAGAATAGAAACTTTCAAGTTACATTTACAAATTAAAACATTTGTGTTTCCTCATCACAATTAGGATTATAGAAAGTTTTCAAGTCAGCATCTTGGCGCTTCAACTTCAATTTAGGATTACCATCTTTAGATTTCCGCCCTCGCTTTTTGCTCTCTTCCTTCCCATCACTTGAAGCAGTCTTATCAATGTTAATTAAGCATCTATCAGTTGGTAGTGGTTCATAGACTAGTTGAAGAACCTTCATTTGTAAAGATGCGACTTTACCAGTCGAACCATGTGAGCCAATATAAAGTCCGCTAACGTGCACTAAGCCCATATAGCGGCCCCTTTTGAGATCCTCACATTCCATCGCGTTTGCAAAGAGATCGAATGCTTGAAATGATCCGATAGTTTTAATAACAGTGTATCGAATTCCGGCAATTCCTTGTAACCAACTCCTTCCTCTAATGCTTTTCTCCAATGAGTGGGAGCACTTTCAGGTATTTCAACACATTCTTTCGCGAAAGAGTCAATAGTTTTAAGAATCACCTGTTGCCATTTTGGAAAAGTCACTCGCATTTGTCTCATATTGCTATACCCTGATGTAGACATGCCATTACTGTGGAAGAATGGAACTTGAAGATAAAAGCCATCATCACCATAATTCGAGGTCTGAAAGTAGAATGTATTTCCAATCCCTTGCACCTTTCGTGTCGGACGAAGCTTCAAGAGATCTTGCTCAAAAGCGTCACTTTCCTCTCTGATTGTATACATTTTCTGAGTCATGTTTCAACAAGTACTAATTCGGAGCTTTCAACCAGCGCAAATGAATTGTCACTTGAAAGTGATAAAATATCATTAAAGCGTCTTCCTTATATACAGCTATATATGACTCATCAATCAAAGTGATGACGTGTCACTTTATGATTCGCTAACGTTATATTAACATTGCAGCAGTTGCTGCAATCCTTTCAAGCGGACTATTGATTTTACCATTAATACTGTTTCCAATATCATTTAGTATACTTAGAAACCCACCACCACCGCGCTGAATTAAGTTTCGCCTTTTCTTATCACTACTCCTTGGATTTGAAAACTTTTTCATGCTATTCAAAGAGCCAGCATTCAATAGAGGCTTGTAAATAGGTAGACATTTGTGTATTGCAAAAGCTAAATCGCGAATGAAATCATCACTTGAATTTTGAATCAATTTACACTTCTTCTTATTATCATGTATCCTGTTTAACTTTCGCAACGCCTTTTTAAACTGACTTGAAGGTTTGAAGGACCGTTTCGATTGACGAGAAGATGCCTTCCGTTTTACAGACATTTTTATTCTAATATGGAAATAGATGATACAATTACAATTTTTGCTTAGTACTTACAACATTATACACAAAAGTTTACAAGCATTCACATATCACGCACAGTTTGTTGCTGGTACTTATAAAACTACGCAAAACACTTAACAAGTTGTAGAGGGAAACTGACACACACTCACATCGGCTAGAGTCTGATTTGTAGCAGTTATGAGATGCTCAATGTCTTTCATTAGATGTTTTGAAATAGGACAGCACATACAGCAGGGCTTTGAATGGAAAGTCTTTAAAATATTGGCATAGTATGCCCGCAAACTGATTACCTCAGAATGTCCTTGAGCAGCCACATTGATGCTTACTGATGGCGGTCCACTGAATAAGTCCAATTTACATTTGTCACCCTTCTCTTCAAAGTAGCTGGAGGTGATAATGTCATGGAGACATGTGTTGTGTTTCCGTTGGATACTGCTGCAGCAACAGCGAGAGTATTCCGGTACAATCTCAGTTTGAGCTAGTGGGCGAAATACTTCATTGAGCCAAAATCTTGCAACTCGTGTAAGAGCGTTGTTCACGACTCTCATTAACATTCTCTGCACCACAACGTCCTCTCTGCAGCGGAAATACTTCACTATTTCCTCCATCAGATCCACCAAATCCGCTTTATAGCCAGTTATATTTACGGCAGAATAAAATATATTGCCGGTGAAGAGTTGACTTCGGTAAATTATTGAAATGGGAATGTTGGTAGTGAACGACATGCTGATTGACATTGTATTAGCCTCAAATTATGCTTGAAATAGAACGGTACAATGTCCTCCTTATATAGAAAAGCCACACAAAGACACAATAGTGACCAATCACAGACGTGCATGATGACTCATCATGCACGATATACAGTGACTGTTGAAGATATTTCTTGATCACAAAGGGGACAAGATGAAGTTTCAAAGGGTACATAACATGTAGAACACATAACGCTATGAGAACATGGTAAAAAGAGAAGGGATCGTTCCTGTTCAAAACATTTAACGCAGTTCTGTTCATTTAAATAATTTAAATGTCTCTTCTAATTTCCTTCTGAAGTCACTTTTATTGGGAGAACTTTTTATTAAAACACTGTCAAATGTCTCCTTCTTTCCATATCGTTCCAATTTGATCCTCCTAATTTCACTATCATTGCAGTGTAGCATGGAGAAATCCTCTATCCACCTACAATCCAAATTGTGATTCATAGCATGCTCATCTAGATCCATTAGTCGATCAACTAAATCACCAGCGTTGATATTTTCACTGAGATTTGTTACAGTTTCTATAGCTTTGAACGAATATCCAAGGTCTCTTGCGACAACCCACGACGTTGGGATACTAGTCATCATTATGTATGTCATCAAACAACTATCTCATATTTATAGCATAGTTTGTCTACGTAAAAAGGAAAATCAATGTGACTGTCATCTTGATTACAATGGTTGTAATAGTCACAATAGTCGCAATTGAGCAAACCCATTCAAAATCAAACAACGGACGTCTATCGGTACGTACCCAAGTACTCAGAACCAAGTCGCACAAGTTCGATCATAGACGTTCCGAAACGCAATGTACTCAACCCAGTCTACCAAACACATGTACCTATCCAAGAAGACAGATGTCATACATGTTCCTATTCATAACACTGAATTATACATGTACCCATCCATGTACCTATCCCTCGCAAGTAGGGCACAGTTTTCACTACTATTATTGGTCTAATTGCAACAAATTATCATATTATCCTCTGGGAAGCATTTATTTGGATTTCCATGCACTAGACCTATACCGTAAATCCCTATTTCACGAGTACCTTTATGGACCTTATTCGAAGCGTCGCGTTCACCGATCGTGAAAAGTGAAGCAAGGTGGTTTTATTATTGCTATTTGACTGAATACAATTAGTACTACATGCATGCATTGGAAAGTCCCTGGCAAGTATCAAATATTATCTTCATTAGGGCCTATCCCATTTATGGCTCAGCACTTTTCAAAAAAAATCGCTGGCGCTCTAGGTATACGAGGATGAGTGTCGCCATAATGAGAACCGAACTGATCTCCTCTTTCTTTTGATTACAACTTTTCCGGCTTTGGCTTCGACGTTGACCCTAACACTTCCGGTCAAAATTTGTTTAAACGAACATTTGGGAAAATTTGGTTAATTGGCATCTGATTCCCCCTTCTGCTACCAAGCTCAAATCCAACACTGAATACATGTACTTTTGTTTGTATCAAGCTGTTTGCACAGGGCCTAAATGATTACATAATTATATTCTAATTAAAGTGAATGATGTCATTTAAAGAATCGTCTATTAAAACAAAAGGTTGTTTTAATAGAGAAGATATACATCGGCATATTTAGAGGACAAAAAAATCAGATATTGCATATTAATTGAGTAATTAACAAATTTATCTTCATGAGCTTTAACTAATTTCCCTTGTCTTCGAAGTGCAGCATTCCCATAAATTTGCTAAGAGAATAATACTCAGGTGAAAGTCCCAAAAGCCTACAAAAATGATTGAATATCTTAATGCACCAACATCAAGGATATTGCAATGATGCTATATTTTCCTCTAAAATAAGTGATGACTTTCATGAATGCCATTGACAATTTTTCACAGATCTCTTGACATGATACAAAATGTTATCACAATCACGGTGATAAATCAATTATAAGTACTTTCAGAAAAGTATCATATAATAACAGACTATCAGTTGCCATCGGGCTACTTCACATAGTAATCCCACAAGTTTGGCAATAAATTTCAAATATTCATAATTAACTAGCTGAATTAATGAATTTATATTTGTCATTATTTGATGACAGATTTGCCTGACGTGACTTTATAAGAAGACATTTAGTTCTTTCAATTGATGAGAGCAATTCTTCCTTTTAGATGTGGCAATTCAAATTTGTGGGCGGCAAAGGCATAGACCTACCCTAAAACACTGTACAAATCAGCAAGTGAATTTCAAAAATCTGAATGAGAAAGTTCACTTGTGAAAATTTTTTGAAAAGCATCTTTCAATAGAAGCATTTTTGTATGGACAGCTAAGTGAAGAAGAGAAGAAAATAATTAGCACAGTTTTCAATACACATTAGCACTATTATTAATTTGCTCTAAGTATCTCCAATCATGACCTGTAGCTGTAGCCAGCATCCAGATTTAGATTTAAGAACGCAACTTGGATTTACCACAACGTTGACACTAACACAGACGGATAGCAGCTATTCAAGAGACTAACGACTACTTCTTTCGAAATAACACTTCATAGCAGTGCTTCATCCAGAATTAAATATTTTGTTTATCTACTTCGGAAGCGCGCGCAGATGAATCTAATTCTGTGGCTTCACCAGTAAGAAACGCCATTGAAAACTTGGGTTTCGTCAACCTCACAGTGAAAATCCAGTTTCATAGTTTACTATTCGCATTTTTTTGATTTGATGAAAAAAGTTTATTGATGCATTCAAAGTAAGATTAAAAAATTCCAGATAATCTCATTCCCGGGATAGAAAGGAACTATGCTACCTTTACGCATACATGTGTATCAATAACATAAGTCAGATCATAGTATGCCTATATTTAGGTAACAACTCAGTATTAATTACATCGCCAATGTGATGACAGTTTCGATTTCATTAAATGAGGGATCTCTTTTTGATGCCGTACGTTTATGCATCGTTTATTGCATTACAACATTACTAAAGAATTGATTATCATGAAAGCAATACAGAAGAAGGAGTAATATTCTACAAATCTTTGATTGATTAGCTATTCAAGATTATGTTTTTAAATTAGCTTCGATTGAAGTGATTATTACTTTATGACTCTGCCTTGTTAATAAGAGCATTTTCTTACGCTTGGCATGTCACAAATCACCTGATACTAAATGAATACGTCACAATCAAAGGCAAATATCATAATTAGCTTGAAGATATAAATGGGTCCATAACATTATTCAGGCAAAAATTAGAACCAACTTTATTGAACCTTGATTGAATTATTAGAAGAAAATCATGCCCAAGAAAATTTAATTAATCCACATTTTAATGTCTCATAAATGTACTTTTCCGTTTAATAGTTAGGCTTTCAAACCTTTGTATTGCACTCACATAGTCATTGCACCACATATTCTATAACAACGTGATATCGAAGTTAAAATTGTTTATTGTCCTCGGACAACACATGCGAAAGTACTAGGCCAATAAATCATTCATTCACATTCGACATTTAAGTATATGATACATCACTGATATCAGGCTTTACACGATTAGGAAGTCCGAGTTCATAGATTTACTGTACGAGTCTGCGAAGGAAATGTCATCTAACCGCATGCGAAATTGCGATTCTTATCAGATATAACTCAATGCTACACAATCCTTTATTGACCCCAGAATGTACTCTGCTAGTAAACATTTTAGAAAAGCATAAACTTTACAGATCCATATAGCCTGTTGGAAGAATGTGTTATTAACAAATTCGAAAATTGAAGTAGTAAAATATGTCATCAATATTTTTTGCCTAAGGACTTAAATTGTAATGCTGCTCATGAAATCTTGGTAATCAACTGAATTTCCTTTTGAGTTAAATGCTTTGAGATTCTAATAAGATTTTATTCCATTTCATAATTAATGAGTTTCATGCTGTTTGAATATTAAACTCTCTCAGGCATCGCATGGATAGTACATAAGCGCAGGAATGATTCGCAGAAATTTGCCAAATTGAAAACTGGTCAAATGTATTTTAAGATCTCAGGAACATATACTTAGTAAAAAACTGAACATTAAATCATAGAAAGTTAACTGTATCACAGCATTTTTTGAGTTGACACTAATTCTAGTCTGTGTCAGATAATAGTTAATACTAGATTTTGGAGATTCCGTGTAATACGTAGAGATAATGGACGTTTGGAGATAATGACAATACGTAGAGAGCAACTTTGGGTGATCATGAGATTCGAGGTTGTTGGAGTGAAGTACTGCGATCAGAGCTGCCGAAATTCCCGACTGTCCTTGATCACGGGGGCAAGTTCTACCCTATGATCGGAATCTATAAAATCTAAGCTTGCAAGACATAGCAGCGAGTGAAATAGTAAGATAACCATAAATAAAAGTCATGAGCAAACATTATCCTGGTAAATCGGGAATCAAATATCCCGGAGAACCCAGAACTTATGATCACTAGATTGAAGAACCTTGAATATGCATTTACATATTTTTACATATTTGTTATGTCTTCAAATTACAATTCCTCTGCATGGTTTTTGATTCCATGAATTCAGGGCTTAGAGGAGTAGAAACAGCGTTGAAGGGATTTGCCTCTTTTTCTTCGCAAAAATATCTCAATTAGAGGCACATTAGAATCGACTAAATATGAAATTGTGAAAAAGATGTCATTACGGTATTACAATGACTGATGCTGCGATAAATATCCCATTAAATACAAGATTTCCTGATGTTTTGGTAAAGTTCATGTCCAAAGATCATCTCTGTAAACTCGATAATGCGTCTGAGCTATGCCGACATATTTTACAACCAAGCAGTGAATATATGCATGCACATGCATTCATTTGTTCAGTCACAATATCGCATTTGCAGGTGCGGTTAAGTCCATGAGCCTTAGATAAGTTTATCTTTTTATTAGAAAAGGCTGCGCACCACTGCTTTGAAGCATATGATTTTATAGAACAAATCAAAAAAGGCATGGAGTGTAATATCTTCATTATCGTCGAATATGTCGTCGTCGACTAACAGAAACACATCTACGTGAATTATACTCGTGAATTGTGATCAATATCGGAAGTACATGGATCTGGTAAGATGTAGTTGAAAACACTCCGTTTCAATAAAGGTCTCTGTATTCTTACATTTTCTGATACTTGCATAGAGACGAGTATTACAAAGTTCATGTCTAAAATAAGAAGGTATCTGGCAAGTTAAGGTCCTGAACTATCGAGTACCTAAATCGGGGATATGGTTGGACGGAAATAAGAAGACAGTGTAAGACGAGTCTCAGACTTGCTGCTCCTCTTTCTTCTCTGCATTTTGTTGCTGCCGTTCCAGACGGACCAGCGTTGCGTGATGATCCGGCTCTATGTTATAAAGAAGTTGTTCGGCAATGCGACTTCTCAATCTCTGCCCGCTGACCTGGAATAAAGACAAATTCATTATTACCGTAATATTGGCACGTGAAGAGTGAAAGGAAGAGAGACTGGGAGATTGATGGAGAGAAGAAGAGGACAGCTTGGCCCCAATCAAAAATGAAAACATGAAAATAAATGATACAATGATTAGGATCGAAGTGGTACAAGAGTATAAATACCTCGGCCTACTGATTGCAAAAAATGACAGGACACATTGAATACTTACAAAAGAAAGGAAAAACATCATCATTTGTTACCTCTAAAGCTCTAAAAGAATTTGGAAAAATTAATGGAAAAATGCTAAAAGATAAATTTGAAATACTTACGCTATCGAAAATGAAATATGGTGGAGAATTTATGTTTAATAATAAATTAAATGAACTGAATAAAGTCAAATTACAATTCTATAAGAAATTCTATTACTTGAAACCGTCCACAGCTAACTATTGTATATATGGCGAATTCGGAGTAAAATCATTTGAATACCATTTCTACAAAGCTGCAATACGTTTTTGGATTAGAATAATTAGCAGCAAGAGACAAAACTTAACTTGGAAATTCTATGAGCATATCATGAGCAATTTACATGATGCTACCTGCACAAATACATGGACTCATCATATTAAAAATTGCTTTTTACATTAAACTTACAACAACTTTGGTTTAATCAAAATGAGTGCGATAAAAATAGCTACATCAGAATCGTAAACGAAAGATTACATAATTTTTTTAGAGAAGAATGGATAAACTCCGCAAAAATCAGCCATAAAGGATTGTATTATATTGAAATGTGTAGATCTGATAACAACTTGAAGCCCTATCTCAACATGATGTCAGATATTAGTGAAGAAACGTCAATCATGTTGAAATTTCGAACTGGGCATCATAAATTAATGGCTGAAATAGGCCGTTATGGCAACAGACTTGAATATGAAGAATGTTATTGTCCATTCTGCCCTGAAAGAATTGAAGATATCTATCATTTCTTAGTTGAATGCCCAAACTATAATTATCTGCGGGAAGATATTATACCAGAATTCGTAGATATCAGTAGAGCAGAATTTTACGGCATCTTTGACACCAATATCGGTAGTAGAATAAAGTCAGTAGCAAAATTTATTAAATCAGTCAACGAAGAGAGATTAATTATGCACTGCTGATAACAAAGACATCATTGATTAGTCTATTGAGATCAGAAAGGTCTAAAACTGTTAACATGAAAATTATATGGCCTAAGACAATGATGAAACAAAAGCATAGATATCCATGATCGATGACTGAATGGTTGATTCCAATGCCTTTTCTGTAACCTCATTTCCGAATGCAATAGATATCTAACCTAGCAATCGATACAAAGAATTTTCGACATCAAAAGTCAATAGATAACAGCTAGAAGCACCCATATCAAATCAGTATGTGCTCGACGAACAATGTCCTCGCAATTAGAGTAGACATATCTTCATTGATTGATTTCTATCAGTCGCAAGGTATGCCAAATCGCAGCAACGCGCGGAACCAGTGAAATGACTAATGCTCAAAGCGATAAAAGACACAAACTGCCAAATGAATAAACAGTTCAATGTTTGCTTGACTAACTAAACGACGGAGATCGGTCAAAATCAACGTATCACTGAATTCCCTATCTTTCAAATTACATTTACAGGTGAGAATGAATTTAGCATACATAGTATATCGATGCATAAACTCTCTTGATAGACTTCTTTAAATTTGTATATGCCATGTTATTTCCATTGACCGATCTCCAAACTTAATAAAGCGTGTTGCTTTTGACTGTTGTAAACTTGGTTGATAATGTATTCTGTATGATCTATCAATATGATAATATAATATTTCCATCAATGTTGATGATGTTCTCGACATGAATGTTTAATCACTTCCGAATATGCGTCTCCTCCCCCTCATATTAACTGCTCTACCGTTGCCACGCCAAACTGACCGATCTCATGTACATGCACGTTCATCTGATTATCATCATCTGTATAATTCATCATCTGTGTGTACCTTGCCTCAACTAACATTTGATCTCATCAGACATTCTTTGTATATGCTCATCAGTTAATATGTCACCCTTCATTTGTACTTTTCGGGGTATTTTTCCTTATGAAAATAAAACCCATTGAATTTTGAATTTTGAGAGAGAGAGACGAAAGCAGGGAGGGAAAGAGAGAGGGAGAGATAGAGAAGAATGGGATAGAGACATTAGAGAGAGGGGAAAAGCGGGAGAAATCAAGTCTAAGTAATAAATTATCATGGTTGTCAGTGTCTTAAACACGAATAAGGAAAAACAAAGCTAAACTTTAAACGCAAAAAGTTTAAGCAGTGCACTTTTAAAAGTATAATAAAAATTTAGACAATGTGAAATACACTATGATATTCATTTTGGATGTGCAAGTTAAATAAGAAATACATGGGGTATCATCTATTCCTTCGATTCTCCCGTACGTTTTCGTAAGTGAATGAAATTTATCTACGTAACTGAAAGCATGTGATAAAATGAAATAAAATGGTACTTTGGGGCAAACTGCCATGAATCGTTTAAAAACACCCTAACTCTAGAAAATTGCATCAAAATGAGAAGGAGTTGTGCTTCAAATTTTACAGCATTCAAAATCGATTTTTCTTGCAGTAATACTTTCGGGGGAAAATGAAGCAAGAGTGCTCTTCTTGCCTGTCAAAGATATTCAATTTACGTGGTAGTGGTGTGGACCCGCTCCTTACCTGCTATTGGGAGGGGTCCAGGGGGCGTCCGGCGGACCAATAGCCCGCCCCCACCGGCGGACCAATAGCCCGCCCCCACCGGCGGATGAGCTCCGCACACCTGACGGGAGCAACCCATAGGTCCCTTGATGTGAGCGTTGTGTGTATGTGTGCAAGAGAAGGGGTGCTCTTATTGAAATTGTGCCTGAGATTTACACGGGGGACAAACACTTGAAGAGTACATGTGTGAAGTTAGCGGAACCACCCAGCGGAACCATTTTTTATTATAGCTTAATTCTATCCGAAACAGCTGCTAGTTTGTCAATTTCAGTCTCCTGATTACTAATCTGAGCTCAGATTTCACAAATTCACAGTCGCTTTTGAGAAATTCAAGTTTAAAGATAAAAGTGGTTCCGCTGTGAAGTTAGCGGAACCATCCAGCGGAACCAATTACTGAGTCTCGCTGATTGACGCATTAAATCAATTTCTTTTGGTCACTACCCGATCAATTTTGTTGTGCTGATTACGAATATGCGCCTCATCTTTCGAAACAATGCAGATTTCACCCGGAAATCTGAATTTCACTTTTTCTGCAAGCTGATTGTGAAGTTAGCGGAACCATTTTTCAATACAAAGAATTTCTCAGGAAAATCCATCCTCTCCTACTAATTTGAAGCTCCTAATCACAAATCTGTAATCAGATTTGCAAAACTCGCCCGCATTGCAAAGATATTCCTCTATGGATTTTGATGAGATTCCGATGAAATCCTTGAAAACCGTAAAATCAATTTTTCTCGGCAAGTACTTATCCTCCCGTGAAATCGGACGGCAAACCGTGATCAGTTAAGTAATTCCATTCTCTTGGTATGTCTATTGCAGTGATTCTCTGCAAAAATTAGAATTTGAAATTTTAATGCCAGTAGGTGGTTCCGCGAACTTCACAGCGGACGCCAGATAGAGGAATATCTTTGCAATGCGGGCGAGTTTTGCAAATCTGATTACAGATTTGTGATTAGGAGCTTCAAATAAGTAGGAGAGGATGGATTTTCCTGAGAAATTCTTTGTATTGAAAAATGGTTCCGCTAACTTCACAATCAGCTTGCAGAAAAAGTGAAATTCAGATTTCCGGGTGAAATCTGCATTGTTTCGAAAGATGAGGCGCATATTCGTAATCAGCACAACAAAATTGATCGGGTAGTGACCAAAAGAAATTGATTTACTGCGTCAATCAGCGAGACTCAGCAATTGGTTCCGCTGGATGGTTCCGCTAACTTCACAGCGGAACCACTTTTATCTTTAAACTTGAATTTCTCAAAAGCGACTGTGAATTTGTGAAATCTGAGCTCAGATTAGTAATCAGGAGACTGAAATTGACAAACTAGCAGCTGTTTCGGATAGAATTAAGCTATAATAAAAAATGGTTCCGCTGGGTGGTTCCGCTAACTTCACTCACGTTTGAAGAGTGGACAAAGGGTCTTATGTTGTGCAAGCATTCTTTTAAGATGGGTGATTTTTCGGTGCGAACTTGTGCCAGTGTTCTGAGTGTGCGTCTTGTCGAATGTATATTTTTTAATTTTTTGCATCAATTGTGAGATCGAACTCAGAATTGGTGAAAGTAAGAAATGAGCGGAGTTCCACCATAATCAGTCATTCAGATTAAGGCATCATTTCATCACGAAACATTATTTTATATTCTGAGTCATGTTTTCATTTCTAGCATCGAGATTCTCGGGTGAAACAACTCCTCCTCATATAAAAGGAAATTCGACTTGCCGAACAATCTGGAGAGACCATCGGTCGTCCACTTCCTAACTGGAACAGTAACAATAAATTCAACAGAAATTGTTAACATTGTAAACATCTTATAAACACGTTGCTTACGCCAACATTTTTCCGCCGGTAGTCGATAAAATGATCAGGTGTATACTGAGTACCTTGCTTGGTGCGAATTAATGCTGACAACTGTCAAAAATATACGTTTGTGTAAAAAAATATGTGATCATTATAGATAAAATAGAACAAACATTTGAGATTCTAATGTGATGTGTTTTTAAACGAAGATTTCAACATGTAAAACACAAAAAGCTCAATACAGAATAATTGCCTTGTCTCATTATGAATAGTTGAAAGTAAGGGAATACTAAGTTAACTTATATTCAGTATGAAGGAATCCGTAAAACCGATCTTCGTTTTCTGCACTATGTTTGTGAGATCTTTCGACCACTGCACGCGGCCATCGTCAGACAACTGAATGAGATACAGCTTATTCAAAACAGTTAACACAAATAAACATCACTTTAAAGATCAATTCAACAGAATAACAAAGATGCGAAATTATAAAAGAATGGCTAAAAAATACTACTAACAAAGGACACAAGTAAGCATAAGATAAGGCACAAAAATCCAAAAAGAAAAGAAAAATATAGTGCAGAAAACGATGATCGGTTTTACGGATTCCTTCATACTGAATATAGCCTAAATTATGAATATTCCGTTGTTTCAAACCAAGTTAACTGTTATTAGTTTTACAACAAATCAATTCCAATTACTGTCAGCCTTCTTCATGAAGCTATCTTCAAGGGACTAGGTAGGGTGTTGACTCAAAAAAAGTGTCTGTATACAGTGCATAGAGTAAATATGTTAGGTAGAGTGGTAACTCCACATTTATTAAATCCCCAACGTGTATACGCTTTCGATTTTATTGAATGAGCTCGTGGGAGATACAGTTGGTATTGTCACCAAATGTGAGATATGCAAATTTGTTGCAGTTTTGCAGAAATTACAATGGAATTGACTGATCATGCAGTAATGTAGAAGGAAATGATATTATTTTACAGATCGTCCGTGCCATAACAGCCTTGGATAGGTAATGTTTGTTATAATTAGCAACTCGATGACCTGGTATTGCTTTCATGCTGAACCTCAAGAGAATCTTCTTAAGCCAGATCATATCACAGACAACCTGCCACTTGCAGAGCAAAATTACATAATTAAAGACAATGTTTTCAATTAACTTTGAAGATATAAATGGGTCCACATCACTATTTAGATTCAAGAAATGACACATGAATTTAGTGAATCATCATGCCGGTGAAAGCTCTCTTGAAAACTTAACATTTCAGCCAAGAAAACACGAATAATATCGCGACTTTTTCATGAAGACTTTCATTACAATACAATTCATGAAATTCCCCTGATAATCAGCTTAATTTCCGCTTTGTTGGGATGCTTATTAGCACATATTCATTCCTTTTGCTATCCAACATGTTTCATACTACTTATTTAAGAGAGTCATCTCGGTAGTATATAAATTGGCAAATTTTGACTATTTTCAAAAGTGCTCAAATAATGTTTTGGACCACGGGAACGTAATCTCCGTAAAAACTGAATCTTTTGATATAAAAATTTTCACTGTATACAGATACTTTTTTGAGTCGACACTCTACATAGGCCTATATATCCCTACTCTATGATACAGTGAACATTTATATATGAAAAGATTTAGTTTTTTACGTAGATTACAAACCTGCGGTCCAAAAAATTATTTGGGCAGATTTTAAAAAGCTAAATTTTTGCAAATTATTCCTGTGTTTATATACTACCGAGATGAAGCCACTTAATAAGTAGTATGAAACAAGTTGCATGTCAAAGGAAATGGATATTTGATAAGAAGCATCTCAATTAAGCGGAAATTAAGCTGTTTATGAAAGAAAATTCATGAACCGCATTATAATGCAAGTCCCTGCAAGTCTTCAAGGAAAAGTTGAGATCATTGAAAGCTTCGTGACTGAGATGTCATGTTTTTAATTCAATTTTCTGGGACTGATTTAATTATTCACAAGGCGTAATTTCTTGAATCTGAATAGTAGTGGGGACCCATTTACATATTTTAAAGTTAATTATGATCAGGAACTGATCTGATTTACTGAAAAGCGGAAAAGTGGAACTGATTTACTGAAAAGCTTGTGTACGTAAACTTGACATTCCCATACTTTTCAATTACAGATTGCTTCATATATCTTCATTCAATATCATTATCTTGCATTGCATGCATTTCAAACGATCCCCGTCTTCATTCAAATACTCTAGTATTGGAAATATTTACATTGAGGAGTCAACTTCTTTCATAAAAATAGCGAGGCCTTTCTGACTGCGAAGATCTAGATTCATTTAATCCTACAAAATCTACATGTCATCTTTTGCTCAATGGCAAATTTCGAGTTAAAAAAGTGATCAATTTTGAAGAAACGCATTTCTCGATAATCTATGCAATTACAAAATCACAACAAAGGTCTGTCGCAGTACATTGAATATCTGAAGAGAATGACAGCCAATAGGTCAATACATGACACCAGCACCCTTGATTCCCCGACCGCACTCGCCCAACCTAGGAATCGAACCGAAGTCTGCGGTGGAGACGAGCTCGTACCTTCTTCACTAGGCCACGCTGACGATTCAAAAGGAATGCGAGTGAAGGCAGAAGTCATCTTCAAATGACATCGACAGCTTATTGTCCTATTATTATTGAAAGAATACTACCGACAAAATTGATACTCAAATTGAAATTGCAGGCTTTGGTTCCAGTCGACTTTTTCGCCTAGGACATTCAAGAGAGAATAATTTTATTGAATAATTCCATGATACATGCAATAGCAATAATTCAATGCAATTTTAATTCCTCCATAGTTTTGTTATTTTTCATGAAATTCATTCACATGAATTCATTCCATTTCATGAAATCCATCCCCAACCGCTGCTATATTGCCCATGATTGAGATTAACTCACTGACAAGCACAGTGAATCAATTTTATTTTGTCACTATTTGATCCAACTTGTCACGATGATCACAATATATTTACAAATGTATTCTTCATTTTTCATAACAATACAGTTTTTCAGCGGAAATCCTAATTTTACTCTTTCTGCAATCTGATTCTAAAGTTAGAGGAATCGTTTTTTTGTTAAAGCTCTCAAAGCTGTGTTTTTCATGAAAAATCAAGCATATATTTGTGATCAACGCAACAAATTAGATCAAGAAGTTCCAAAATATAATTGATCGAATACGTCTATCACACATTTCTGTGTGCTGTAATATCCATTTTTGTAATTCAACTGTTAATGCGGAAAAAGGTCCATGTCCATTCTCCATATATCAATGGAGAACAAGCTGCATTGAGCAAAAGTGACCTCTTAATGCGGAAATTCTTCGCTCTTCCTTGATGAGAATCGTGGACAAAGCGGATGTTGTGGTATTAAAGCAAACCTTCCAGACATGTTGCTGCTTTAGTAAGGTTATATACAGCATCTTTAAAACATCTCTAAAAGAGGGGGGACATTACGATTCTAAAATCTATTCACAAATAAAAACAAAAATGTTAAAGCATTATCTGACATCGATTTCAAAAGTATATATAAAATCGTTAACCCCCCATTTTTTTCTTAATTCAAGATCAAATCCTAGAAGAGATATATTTTTGTTCTATACAAAACTATTAAGGCTTGAAAATCTACAAGATACGCGGGGATACAGATAGACACTTTTAAGAACGACAACACGGTCTGACATTAAAGGTATGCTTTCACATGAGTTTCAGAGGACTTCACGGTAAAAGTATGGCAGTACGAATTCTGTCTATAATCAGCAAATATTTCATCAGACCTTAATACAGGATGGAAAGCAACTATCAACCATTAAGCATCCATGATCATATTAGTTATCAATCATCTTATATAATTCTCTATGCTTTCTCATATTCAATGTTCTTGATAGAAATGTAGCATCCCCGATGACAGATTTTACATCGTGCTTACACGTAATATCTTGATTGTTCCATTAATCAAATATTTATCAAAATATTGTCACGGCTGGTTGAAATCATTTCGATAAATCAGGTGTTTTACTATGTTGCAAAAGCAGTTGGTAGGAATATATATGTAAATGTATATAATGACTTGTGATGAAGACCCATTATGATCATCAATAATATATTTTGTTGATGGCTGCATAAGAGAGGCAGCTTTTCAATTTTCAGTTGTCAGAAGACCAGTCCTTCACTCCCATTTTTATTGCCAGTAAAAATAAATAAATGCCACCCAAATAATAATCCACCCAACGCTTCGAGCTTCAAGCTCATCGACTGGGGCTATTAGCTAAACGTTCAACTTCCGCAAACTAGGCATTTGATAGCGAATGCTTCTATCGAGCGCCTATACTATGTATTCATGTTTACGATTGATTTTTGTTTGAATTTTGTTAATGTAATCCGCTTCAGATACTCTGGTTCTCGGGGTATTACTTTGCTTGTCAATAATTGCAATACTGAATATTGTTGCAATGAGCGCGCTTATGACGCATGTGGTCTCATTGGAATCATGTGGTCGCATGTGTAATTGCTATGTTTTCAATTCTATAAGCACCAACATTCAATTTACTGTTGAAATTCCGACAGATAATACATGTACATTGAATTTTCTGGACATCACTGTATCCATGTCGGATACCATAAATTACGAGTTATACAAAAAGCCCACTCACTCTGGCATGATGCTTGACAAACGTAGCTGGGTGTCCCATTCAACAAAATATAACCTCATCCAAAATAATTTCGGATATATGAGGGACAGATCCTCAAACGATGAAAACCGATCTAAGCATGTGGAGTATACTAAAAACGCTCTCCGAATGAGTCATTGCTGTGAACAAAATTATAAGCAAAACTAAAATGACCAATACAAATAAAAATAAATAAAAATAAAAAAAAACACTAGAAAACTCTTGTAACTTGCACACAAGCTTTATTGACAACAGCACCTTAAGAGACCAGTCAACAGTATTCCCATGCAAGACAAACAACTAAAACACGATATCAACAAAAATATAAAGGAAAAATGCAAATGTTGTAATTGCAGTTTGAACCCAAGTATCAACTGCAAAAGTGAACATGTGGTTTACAAGTTCACCAATAGTCCTTTTCTTGTACGCTATAATGATCATCGGTTCAGTATCAGTAAGAAAGATAAAAAAGTGCTCTCTGAGACCACATGCGTCATAATCACGATCATTGCAACAATATTCAGTATTGAAATTATTGACAAGCAAAGTAATACCCTGAGAACCGGAGTATCTGAAGCGGATTACATTAACAAAATTTAAACAAAAATCATTCGTAAACATGAATACATAGTGCTCGACAGAAGCATTCGCTACAAATAGCTAGTGTGCGGAGGTTGAAAGTTTAGCCAATAGCCCCAGTCGATGAGCTTGAAGCTCAAAATGTGGAATAATTTCATTTATTTATTTTTACCGGTAATAAAAATGGGAGTGAAGAACTGGTCTTCTGGCAACCGAAAATTGAAATAATGCATTCGCGAAAAGATGATACTAATTTCAGTAATTAATTAAGTAAAGCAGTTTGAATTTCTAAAAATATGTTCTAACCTCTTTCATTGGTGTTCGATCTACAAGGCTTTTCCACACAGTGTTATACATTCGTGTATCAAAAGCTCTTCATAAAACTCATAATCGTGCAAAGAAAATTTGCATGCCACAAACGAATGACTTACATCAGAAACCACAATAGGAAACATAGACTGCAAGAAAATAATTGCCATGACGACATATGGTCTAGAAATTACAATACCATATGAGTAGTCACTGATAACTGCTTTGTAAATCACGTGTAATTGAAAAAAGAGTAAAATGCTAAGCTAGCTTACGCGGCGAAAATTTTCGCTACATTTTTTTTGAATACCCGTCCAAGCAGTGTTAATTATTATACTAATGATGCATTCATGGAAATTCAGTGATTGGGAAAGCATTTATAGTATTTCTCTTTAAAGAGAATGTATCATGTTGATGCAATTTATTTATAAAGACTGATGATTGACTTTTGGCATTAGGATGCAGTACGAGCAGTACAATATGAATCACAAAAATGACAGACCGAATGCATCAAAAGGAAATAAGTAAAGCTATTAACAAGAAACTAATATAGGAGTTAGTAAATCGCTTCGTCCTCGCCATTGGCTTCTTCAGAGTCAGTGAGTTTCGGTGTGAGGGTATGCGAGAATCGAAAAGAGCTCTTAGTGGGTGATTATCGTTGGGAACTAACTATCTTCTCGAACAAGCGCCTACACATTGCTTCTCCAACAGCGTCAATATCATCCCGGGTCGTACAGCTGCCTTTAATTAACTTCTTAGCACGTTTTTCCACCTTCAACAAATCGTTTATATGTATCTTCGCCGCGTTGCAGAAACAGGGAAAGACATATAACATTATTTGTCTCATCACAGTACACCCGTCTCATCACATCGCTGTTGCAGTTCGATATCCTTAAGTTTCGAAGGATGTACAGTTGCTTTGATGCACTTTTGGCGACATCGCTAATCTGAGCCTCCCATCTCAGATTACCGGAGAGTCTTACCCCCAGAATCTTCACTGACTCTACATTCTGGATGGTGCTGGAGTTAGCAACGATCGGTTCCAGGTTGAGGTTGCGCTTCGTAGTGATATTCATGACTGAGCACTTTGAGATGCTAAGTGGAAGACCAGTGATTTGGGACCATTCAAGGATATTATCCATCTCAAGTTGAAAGGAGTCGTGTTCGTCGTTGCGTGTGAAGTGTAATAGTGTGACGTCAGCGTACTTTAAGATCTTTGAGTTGCAACACTTTGGCTGGAGGGAGGCGACGGATAAACAGAATGGCAAGGAACCAATTACACTTCCTTGAGGCACTCCACTCACAACCTGGTGCCATTCAGATGACCTTGAGCCAGCGGATGTACGTTGAAGGCGATCTTCCAAAAAGCTTGAGATCCATGACCTGTAGACAAACTTGCGCTGAAAATGAAAGTCACGACAGGGGGAAAAATGACAGAAAAATTCTTGAAACTTCAGTAGGGCATTCCATCTGGCCCACATACTTTCTTCTTTGTAGAAAGAAGGAGTGACTCTAGTGGTCCTAGCAATCGGGTGCTGCTGTGTAGAAGCGAAAATGTCGTTGAAGTCACGGCAAAATTGTTGCTGACGCTTTTACCACTCTGTCTTTAGCCAATAATGTTGATAGCTTTCCAACTATCTTTCAAAGACATGCTCGTCAGAGAATTGACGTAGTGGGATTTGAGGTACCTCGTGTGTTTGATGACAGCTTCTTTCAGGCGATCATACTTGAAGAATTTCCTTTCAAAAGATGCCTTATCACGTCTTGATGAGGAGCTTTAGGGATGGTTTCATCTATGGTGTCTCTGATGAGCGGAGGCGAATAGTCCTGATCAGAAAACTAGACTCTACCAAACATCTGATGCAGTTTTGAAGAGAAAAGGCGCACTCATCAAGCGACGTGTATGACGTCGAAACTGCTAACCAATCAATCGAGAAGCAGTCATATCAGCAAAGGAGGCCATAGCGGACTTGGTGACCTTTCTCACACGCAATTTCCGAGTGGAGATAGGATGCACGGCACCATTGCCAACGGATATTGGAAATATCTTGAACAAATCTTTCTTGATTTTCAGTAGATCTGCATAATTTATAATACATAATTATGACATAATTTTATATACGTTGAATAAATTTATATTCATTGGCCTAGCTTGCGAAGCGAAGAGTTTCGCCACAGAATTTTGGTTGACCGTCCAACTTGCAAGTATTGTCGTCTGAATAAACCAGTAAGTCAACTGCAAAAGCAGATCCAGGCACTAATACGAAGTTTTGCAGAGAGCGAAATTGTATCTAAAATTTTCACTTAGTAGAGTGCACACTTAACCTGTTACAAAACTGCTAATATGAAGACCAGATCGCCTGCGTGTCAATTATAGCTTGGAAAGGGTAATCTTACATTTTTCGACGCAGAAAATTATCGTAGCATGTAGGGTATGGAACACGAGACATGATTACTATGACATTTACAGGTCATGCCCTTTCACACGAGTGGACATTCGAACCAAATAACGAAGTACAAGTGGAAGAATCATTTGATGTAGAAATGTGATGTGTTATGCCAGTCAGAGAAGAGATATTCTGAACAAAAACGATCATTCATATGAAAGAGCATTATCTGTCAATTCTTCATGCTGATCACATTGAAGAAATGCACCTCTTCGACTTTAATCTGTAGTTACTATAAATCAGAAAATCTTGATTATACTTCATATGTCACAATTACATGGGTTTATCTATCCAGGTAATGAAGAAAAACGATCTCATCCTGCCGACGTGCAGTTTTGTAGCAGTTAATAGGTGTACAAGGTTATGTGAACGTTTCAAGTACGATTTCGCTCCCATTCGTCCAGATTACAACCTTCTAAAATATATTTACAATCGAATTCAAAACGTTTAACAGAAAACCTAACGCCTTAATACGCGTAACTGATGCCGAAATGATCCAGCATCATTAATAAATATTTATACATTTTAATCTATCTAGATTCTTCATTTACTTTTATCATGTTCTGCTTGATGACAATCATGCCAGTTATTCCCGATATATGCTTAATAATGGCACAAATATGCATTTATGCCAGTACAATTTTTTAAGATGCAGCTGCGAAGCTCATATCACAAACTGCATGCCTTGTGCGTTTTAAAAATCACCCGACCAATCCATCAATTCTGCTTAATACCTTATCGCTGTTGTTGCTCAACAGAAAAGGTTCAAATTATTTTACATTAACTATTTTATATTTAGGCTTTTCATTTTTTGCGTTGCGATTATTCAGGATTAGCCTATAAGCTAGTTCAAAAATGATCCTATCGAACTTACTGTTTTCGGACGAGCTCGAGTGTCGTGTTGGACAACACGCAGTTCAGGAGTTAATGACTTCATAGGATGAGAAACGGAGGAAGGCCTGACTACAGCAGTGGAAGGTCTGCTGCTTGCTCGACTTATGGTACCTGGTCGCGACGCACCAGAACTTGCGCCTCCCACGCCTCGGGATAATGTGATTGCAGTTTCGTATTCATATACCTGGGACAGAAGATCGTCAACTTTATGGAAGGCATTCTGTTTCAATTTTCTCTCCTCACGAAGCATTTTCTTGAGAGAATCGACTTCCTTGTACGTTTTATCGACAGTATTCTGCTGGTTTTTGACATTTTTGTCAAGATCCGCACGCATTTCAAATAAAATTCTATCTTTCTCTTGGATTTCGTCCATCTGTAAAAAAAGCAGGACGCATCGTGATTTCATCAGCAACTTAAAGCAATGAACTGTCTATGTCATCAACAGGAAGAAATTCGTCAAGAATTCCTCAAGCTCATGGTTGATAATAATGAAACTTTAACATCACTACTCGCTCCATAGTCGGTCACGACGTAGTCACTCCCGATGCGCATCCTGCCGACTGTTAACGACATTTTCGGAGAGACACAACCACAGAAATAACAGGTGTAGCCACAACGTCATGGAGATCATGCACATTCCGATGATGACATTGTTTAATGCATGTTTCTGTCGGCATGTGGCTCATTACATGTGCATAGTCGTAAAGAACGAAAAAAATAGTTGCGTGCTTGATGAATTTAAATCACAAACCGCTGTTTGATTAGGTCATCACTATCAACTGAGCTATCGTAACGATTGTACATGTGCCTCTCGTCAGTCGCAATTTACTTAGATAAATGCTTCAGTATCATACCATAAGGACAGAAGCACGATAAAACTGAAAGTCGACAAAAACAATTCACAAGATGTCTGCTTCATTTCAGCGTTTATGTCGATGTACGAAAAAGCTGAAAGTTGTGAATAATGTCCACTCTCCATGTCCTCTATGTCTCTCTAATGTCCTCAAATTGTCTTCTCTCATCATTAAATGAAGATGATACATGTAAATTTTAGAAGTAGGCCTACATATAGTGCTCAATGTTCATTCAACCTGCTCCAATTCCGGGTGAGGCAGCAACACATGATAAAATCCAAGAATTCGAAGAACCATTTCTGAAATTCTCTATTACATGTTCCATAGAAATTGATCGCAATGAACCTAAAGAAAGAGGGTTTCGCTTCATGCAACATTCAGGGTGTCTTCGATTTTCCAAGCACCTTTGATGTAATTGATGCAGCTTCTTAGTGTTCTTTCCTTAGTGAAAGTATTTTGAGGGATGACCCTACAGTGTAAAATAAAACGTCTCTCCATGTGATATCTACAGTCGAAGTAAGCTTGCAAAGATCTAGCTAATATATGTAGATAGCATTTCAATGCAAACTGTTGAATTAATTTGAATAAAACTTGCAAATTCCTACTCCATACATCACTGAAATTCTAAATGTACCAAACACTAACATTTTTTGTTGAAAAAGTGACCAAATGACATTTTCAGCCATTGAAGTCACGATTTTGTGATAATTTTACGATATCACCAGTCCACCGATTTCGATGTGAAGTTTATGAAAAGAAAGCCCAGAAAATCCTCGTTTATCTCGTGCCTGATTAATTATCATAATTATATGTTTTCATTGAAAACATATTGAAAAGCTACAATTTGTAAATTGAGCGATTTTCAAATTTTGACCACTGTCTGAGAAACAAAATAGTGGATGCAAGCATGTCATAGTTCATTTGAAACCTGATAATGCAACCTTCCCAATGATGTATGGCAAGTTGATATGCGACACGGTTACACGGTTGGAAGACATGAGAATAGATTGAATTTCGGCATAATTTAGGTAGCTGTGATGTAGCTGTAAGGTCCCTGGATAGGTCGACAAGACCGAATTCAATAAAGTTAAGATATACTTGTAGATCATTTTGATTGTCAGGTTACATGAGAAACAAACTTCACAAAAGTCCAGGATTTCGATACTTTCTTTAGTGAGATCTTCTGTCAATTCCCCAAAACGGACGACAATGATTGTGTAACGATATCATTATTATATAACATATATTTATATATTTTCTATATTATATATTATTATATTTATCATTATATTATATATTATTATTTGTATTATATTAATTATTGTATTCATATATTTATATATTAATTATTATAACGACAATTATTCAGCTTAAATAAATGCAACGTCTGCGGTGTGAAAGGAGGCAGGTACTTCGAACATTGATCAATTATTTCAACTCTTTGCTATGCACTTGATGCTATCGATAAATCTGATTTACATTATACTTACTTTTGATTGAATTCATTGATATACTGTAATTACAGATTTGCTATCTATTCTGTAGATCCCTGAATTTTCCAAAATAGGCATCATATTGAGCAAAACTTTATTTCTTATGAAAGCCGATATACTGAATAATCATTCCTCGAAATACTTTCGCAATTGAACAAATGCAAAGGAAACTACAAAAATGTCATACCTTATGAGTGTTGGGAAGAGCCCGAACACAACGTACAATAATTTGACAGAAATCCTAAGTGTTTTAGCTTGGACTCCATTCAAGCATATAGATTACCATCATACAGCGAGTTTATCACGGCGGGTTTCATTCATATTCATGTACAAGTTGACCATAAAAAATTGCATCCTCCTAAGAAGTTATACAGTAACTCGCCCCATACCATTCAAGAACTTACATTTTCAGCTTTAAAATCAGCAATTACAGATCTGCACTCGCATCTCTGATCGAATGTGCTGTACATCGGTAAACCATAAATGCAGGCCCACCGACTCAAATGCTAGCCCTTCAATGGTCCATATTTCGGATTTTACAGCTTCCGAAGATAATGCAGTGCTCACGTAGGGCATTTTTAAGGATAGTTGCTGGACTCGTAGACCCGTGGAAAGTTATTGAATTCGCATCAACTTGAATAACCAAACAAGTAACATTGTTGCAAAACTTGCTAGCCACATTCACGACCATCCGCACTTCCTCTCACACACTGGCGCTCGTCCTACAGAATATTGTGCACCAGTCTAGTAGTTCCATGACGCAATGCACAAGCCACTCAAGTCGACGTGCCGCTAAACGATGTGATGTGCCTATCTCGGGTTGCTTGGGAAGCATTCCACCGAATTTGCTCCCCCAATTTTCTGGTGTTCTTGCTGCTACTCACCACCCCGGGACAAAGCCTGCCTCCGCCTGTAAGAGAAGGCTGAGCGCTTCATCTCGTCCTCTACGAGATTCCAGTGCTTGCCCGCTTGCTGTTCAGACACTTACTGAGGGCTCATGTCGAGGACCTGGGCGACAGACGACCTCCAGCGCCTACACCAATCCTACAGCCGTTCATGACTTCATGGAGCACCAGACCCGCTGATCGCCACCTTCCGCGATGGAGCACCAGACCCGCTGATCGCCACCTTCCGCGATGGGTAAAAGGTTCAACTTAACCGACTACGCACCGGAGTAGACCGTTCTGCGGCCACAAGGCACCTCGAGACATGCAATAGTCGGATTAATTTGCCCAGCCATGTCATGACCTGCAGTGTCGAGGGGCCGCCATATTCTCTCTCCGATCTCAACAACCTTCAGCTTCACCATCACCAATCTCAATGTGACTTTTAATCATTGTTGTATCATACCATGCCCAACTGATCATATGCGCTATGATTATAAACCAAATAATTGTACTTATTGACTTGGCATGCCTTAAATACATGATGAATTGAAAGTTCAAGTGACATGCAAAAATTACAAGTGTGACATTGTGATGTTTTCAACTTCTTACCTTAAGATGATATGGGCTTGCTGTGAAAAATTCAAGAACCATGTTAACAAATATACCCGTAAGGTTTTCATCAATGCTAAGTGATTGATAGAACTAAGTTTGGCATAAACGTCAGTTTTCTGGTATAAAATGCCTATTTATATAAAAGTTCCCAAATTTTTATATTGTTGATTTATCAGGAGAATAATTCAAATTGTAATCAATTACCAAAGTAATTATGCCAAATTATGGGAATTTTTAGTCATTTATCATAATTTATTACAGATTACTATTGGCGCTTGTGACTAAGCTAAATCTATGTTGTAATAAGATTCCTTTCTGGCAAATGGAATTGAATTTATACGTTCGTGGTCAAGAATGAATACACAAATACTCAAGTTCCGTCAAATAAATTCTATTACCATCAATCAATTTTACTCACATCCTGATTCAAATTTTAATTGATCGCACTGATGGAGATTATTTTAAAATCATTAAAATTTAAATTTTCAGCTTTTTTCGTTCCATTAATAACAATGTGTTCTTGTCATCTCAGCTTCGAAATAAACAAGACGCTCACCAATTTGTCGATGTGCATTTGTTTCACATTCGCTAGCTGCTTGTCACTGGCTGCTTTCCTTTCAGATGCATGCTGCT
The DNA here is from genome assembly GCA_907163375.1 of Prostheceraeus crozeri. NCBI lineage: Eukaryota > Metazoa > Platyhelminthes > Polycladida > Euryleptidae > Prostheceraeus > Prostheceraeus crozeri. The sequence continues at coordinate 282,820 of CAJQUW010011872.1, read as the reverse complement.
TTTCTCTTTTCTCTCGAAGCTGGAAATAAAGTGCAGATAAAATAAATGCGAAATCTAATAATGCTGTACAATATTTAGCAGTTTTGTACATAACGTAATATACACGCACTTGCACATTGATGCATCAAACAAACCGTTCTACAGAAATTGGTGCACTCAGGACTCATGTTCAATGGAACAGCAAGCTTAAAACCGATCCATACCCGGCTCTGAAGTGCATTCATATGCAGAGCGCAGAAACTCCCCTCCCCTCCTTAAATTCTAAAGTATTGCATCTCCTGCAATTCACGGCACTGCACAATTAGCGTGCAAACTTTTTAGTCGGGGTATTCATTTTATCTAACCCGCTCACCTTCGTACTATTAATTCCATTTCAAAATGACGAATTTTGATGAAAGTATAGATGCAAGTAAGTCCAGCTGCTTTATTGAATTTAGAAAATTTACAAATTTTTGCAAGTCTTCGCCGTTTTGACGGCCTGCTCACGTACAAAAGGATTTTTTAAATACTGTGTCTTCATTACATCAAAGTTAAATTATCAATGTCTGATATGCCGTGCACTCTTCGTTGTTATTGAGGCTTGGTTTCATAGATTTTATTAGTGTAGCCTCTATGAACCGTAAATTATTGCCATTGGTATCAAACGCTATGATTTTGACACCAAAAGGAAACAAAGTTGGGGAAGCAACTTTGGTTATTCTTGAACATGTTGGAGTCTCCTTTTTTGGCATGTTCTTTAATCCAGAAGTTTTAATCTCATTCACATTGGGGATTTAATTAATACTGAGTTGGTATTCTGTCTAATACATTTACTTTTTGAGGAAGAGTACCTATTTATGACTGGTTTCGATTCCCACATGGCAAGTCTTTCTTGGTAGCAGCTGTGCACACAAAAACACTGAGATATCTATTCGACTTAGTGAAAAACGGGGACATTGAATTTGTTCGCTGAAAATGCGCTTGGAAGTGGTTGCTACTGTCAAATAGAATATTTATGCAATCGCTCCATTTTATATTTTTTAAAATATATACATCTTGTTTCGCATACATGTTTAGTAGCAAGTGAAGTAGAGTAATACTAGGGAAAAAAGAAAATTCTTGCTGGAAGAATTTTGCTATTTATATCAATTTTCCTTACACTTTTTGCTAGCAATTACTGTAAACTTACTACACGTAACATACATCACCATTTCAAATCCCTTACCTCTTTATCGAGCTTGCGACGAAGTTGATTCAGTTCCTTCTCAGTGTTGGTTAAGTATTCTTTCACTTGGTTCAACTCTTCCATCAACAGATGGAATTTCTCCCTTGACAACATTTCAAGTCTCGTTTTCTGAATTTGATTTCCATCATTTTGACTTTGAAGTTTAGCAACACTCCTCATGTAGTCACATCGAGAATGGCTTTGTCTCCAAGTAAACATGGACTTCATGCGTGACATCAGTTGATGTAGATGAATATTGTACTGTTCAACTTTGGCCATCCTTTGGGAAAGACGCATGTTTCGCTTGGAGAGTTCGTCCTCTGTAGATAGAAATTCACAAGGATGGATGAGTCAGTAACGGATTCGATCATTTAGGACATCGATATTTCAGGCAGAAAACAGCATTTTACTCGCAAATCCGATGTTTCATTTCTTTCAATAATGTCGTTGGTACCAAGGAAATAGTTAGTTATCATTAATTTACATTCATGCATGTATATTTCAAAATTTTACGGAATTGAAGAAATGTCGTGTTTAGCCGTCACATCCTAGTTTCATAATCAATTTATGCAATTTAGTGACAAGGAATGTAATCTTGCAAATTTTGCAGTGATAAATCGATGAAGATTATAGCTTGAATAATATTTCCATCTAAAACATCACTTGAATAAAGAGCTTTTAGAAAAAGTGTCTTGACATGTTTTGACATTGTGTTTCGATTTAGATTATTTTGATGCTGAATCTATTCTCTAAATTTCGGATAATCATTACCGCAATAGTGACTATACAAAATCTTCACAATCAATCCTTTTACCTGCAGAGGGCTTGGCTCCACTCTTTTCCTTCACTTTTCCCATTTCTAAGGCGGCTTCGGATCTCACTTCAGCAATTCTGGCTAGCGTAGACGTATGAAGATGCTGCCTGTATTCGTCTATGCGGCCTTTTTGTTCAAATGCTACACTGAAGAGGTTATGAACCATATCATTATATTCCTGTCGAACAGAGTCTCTCACATTCGATTCCATGCTCAAGCTTTGTTCCCGCATCTCAGCCACTTTGGCTCTCAACGCCGTCACTTCGAGGATGAGACTGTGAGCATGGTCAGCTAGTTGAAACTGAACGTCCACTGTAGTTGACATATCACGAGCTTTGAGCATTTCTCGGACCTCAAGCACCTCCCGCTCTCTCTCGTAAAGAAGTTGATGATGATGTCGCAACAGATTTTCGTAGTACATTGAGTAACTGAAAAGAATAGAATGATCATCATACTCGTAACGAGAAGCAAGTAATCTGAGGATGGCATGTGACAATTTTCGATCCTGCGTACGAGGAAATCCCAGTTAATCAGTATGATCTGTTATTTTGTCATCACAGATCGGAGTCTCGTTCCATAAAATTAATTGAGAAAATATCTGAATTTCAAAAAAAATCCCGAAACGAAAAAAAAATTCCTTCACAGAAAAATGCATTCCAGATGGACAAATTCCGATCGCGAAAATAAATTCCAGATAATAGATTTCAAGAAACACTTCGGATCACAAGAAACTAATTCGAATTGCAATATGAAATTGAGCATCCCGAAAAATAGATTGCGGACGAAAGAGTAGAAAATGCAGGTCTAGGAAGGTACCTTCGGAACATGTGAGCAAGCATCTAGATCCTCAAACATGAATTAATGATGAAAATGCGAATTTCAGGATCGCGAGCCGTCTTTCTCGATGAAGGTGTCATATTGCGAATACAGAAAACATATTTCTGGGTTAAAAAAGAGCTATGGGGTCCACATTGCTATGAAAAATTCTGAATCTAAAAATGCATTTCAGTTAAAAAGAAAAATCACAGATTCGGAGAAGATACAATCCGGATGACAAAGGAAAATTCTATATCCAGACAGATACATCCTAGATTAAGTTGAAAGACGCAGGTTCCGAAAAATCGGATAATTTACGGAAACTTCAAAATTGAATAACAGATTCAGCATTGATGATTCAAAACTTTGAACCGGGATACATAAATTTCGGATACAAAATATAAAGCCCGATCGAATGAGTAAAAATAATGAGTAACATAACATTCTCAGTGAAAGAGGAAAAATTCTAGATCCCTGAACATAGACTGATGATGGCGAGAAAAAATCCAGATCCGCACAAAGTTTCCAAAATAGAAGGCAAAATGCTGATGGTTTCAACAGACATGCTAAGTTTGAAAACCGAAAAAATAAAGTCCGGATGAAAGAGGAAGAAAGTTCGTCTCATGGTGGATCCGAACCACCAAATTGTGGCCATTGCTGCATCAACTGTGGACTTCAGGACATGATGCCTCGAATGCTCTATTCGACTTATGACTATCGAAGACAGAAGCCGCAGTCAAAGAAAGATATTTGACTAAATCAGGCAAAACGATCATCATGCAAATCAAATATCAAATGAAATGAATTAATGCTCAGATAACTATCCTAAAAGATAATTTAAGAAGCTCCTATGTGAGAGTATCACAATCCATTCTTACTTCTCGTAAGTTTCTTTTTGAGTAGACATAACACTGGATGCTAGATTGTTGAGGCAGGCATTGAGATGATCAAGAGAGAATGTCACTGAATCGCCTGATTCCTCGGCGTTCACCATAAGCTCTTGAATAAAGTCCTCAGCAATTGTAGCTCGACGTAAAGAAAAGCTCTCCTTCATTGCTGGCCTCTTCCAGAGATCGGTAGGCAGGTTTCCTTCCTCCCTGTTCCTCTCCTTAAGCACCAGATCTAGCTGTCGTGCAACACGGCGACGTACATCTTGGAGGAAAGTGCATTCAAGTACTTCGACCAGACGTATGAGTTGACGTTGCTTCACAACCATTTCGGGCACATTGGAAGGTGTGACGTACATGTCAGTGTCGGCGAGCGGTCCGTGTTCGTACAACATGTTCTGACCATACTGAAGAGCCAAACTTCGAATAACGTGATACAGACGCTCCGTTTTGTACAATTTACTGAAAAGGAAAAAATTGAAAACATGAAATTTCTCTAATTTCGTGCCACGAGGGATTAGTTATCCAAAATTATTTTTTTATTTTAAATATAACTGATTAATATCCAGGCAAAGAAACAATTGAAACAATAAAATAAGAAGACAAAGATACTTCGCCAAAAATCATTCCCTTTTCATTGTCAATAGATGTTGAATTATTTATTTACATCCAATAACATTGGAAAGGGCGTGATTTTACCAAAAAATATTTCTATTCTTGTTTATAGATTCAATTGTTTCTTGCCTGTAAATGAGATAATAAAGATTACAGTGAAAAATATACGTAGAAAAGTAGAAAGCACAATGAAATTCTGCAGATACCAGAATTATGCTATTTTTCAAACCGTGATATTGAAATTTCCAATGATCAAGAAAATAAACTATTTTGTAGTTTACTGTTTAGAAGATAAATAGTCTCAACAGTTTTTTTAACTGTCAATGCGAGGCAGCATAATTCAGCGCCAATCGTAAATATTCGCTGTATTAGTCGATGTGGAAATAACCTGTGAGATTGGATATGAAATTCATTGTGTATCACGACCACGAGGTGCTAGATATGCACAATGACTTTCATGATTTAGTTACATCTACTATGCCAGCAAACAATTCCTTAGTGACTTGCATAATTAAGCCATAATGTAATACTGTACTTGCCAATGCCACGTCTACTGCCCGTAGCTCAGGACCGACAAACGTGGTGACAAATCGCGACGGAATCGTCATTATTGTCCTCCACCCCTCCCCCCCCCGACGCACAGAGACATAGGACTGAGTGTAATGGAATACTATGTAACATTGTAAAACATCAAGCAATTTAATAGACAAAATGCTTTTGGCTTTCAACGCCTTTTAATGTATTTAGAATGTCTAGCAGCCTAAGAAAATAATCATACAAAATTCTAACATAGCATGAAGATAAAGAGCACGGAGAAAGAACAAATAGTTGTGTCAAATGAGTTATTTTATTAAGTGCCTACATAAGATTAACAAAATTGATGCAAATTGATGTTTAGCAAGAGTCATGCCATAAAAATCAAACGTTTTTATTCGCTAGAGCAAATTTTAGACGCTTGACTTAATAACTTCTATTTTTATGAATAATCTAGGTCTGCTTAGAGAAAATTGAGTCATTCTTATGAGATATTGTAATTTTAAATATCAATTTTGGAAATAACATGAATTATGAATATCCCTGATAAAGGGGTGCCAAATTACGAGCTTGAGCCAATTGATATAAACCTTGAGAAGCGAAATATCAAACTTTCATGTGCCTATGAGTATGATATCCATTTATCATTGAAACATTATCAGCCTTTGGAACTGGTCGCTCAGCATGCCTATCGCAGGATTGCGTTCACACACAAGGAGCAGATGCGGAAATTATGCACAGGTGTTACAGACTCTAATTGAAATGAACTACTGTACTCGTATGTTATTCTAGACAGCATCCTTTTGACACATTTTCTACGGTATTAAGTGTGATCATCTATCGAGGGGTTTAGTAGATGATCGATTGAGATAAACCGAATGCCAAACGAGCGATAATTACTGTTATTATGATTTATTTATAAAGTGTAAGATTCGTGCGATTCGATCGAACTATAGTGCTGAATTTGAATTGCTGATATCTTGTTACTAGTAGTTTGGCTTGACGGTTAATGCTACGTTGTCTTGTGGGATAATGCCATCTGATTGGATTCCTCAATTGAAGACTGATGTCATAACGTCAACGTCGATAGCTCAGTTGGTAGAGCATTGTCCTAGAATGTCAGAGGTCAGTGGCTGAAATCTACCAACACGCGCAGTGATTGCAGGAATTTACACGGATTCGAATATTCGCTCCCGGTCTTGTGTAGAGGCACCTTCAGGTCAATTCATTGCATAACTAATAATATTTACTAATAATTCATACCAAGATAATTAATAATTACAACATAACTACATAATTCAATATGACAGCCAAAAGTCCACTTCGGTTCGTGAGTAAGTTATAACGAAACACAGCAAGGAGATCTAGATTGAGAATATAGCCAAGAGATAAGTAGTCAACTGTGTGCTACTACTGAATTAAATAAAGTAGTGGCTAAATGATACAATTATTTATTAGGTTGTCAGTCATTTATCTGTTTTTCCTACTAAAATTCTCCTTCAGGAAAGTCTGATTCCGAGTCACAGGTTGATATAACTTATGAGTAGGAGATTCTAAATACTATGTGCGCAACGTCAGCACGCTGTTCACAATATAACCCGAAACTTTGCGGGTAGATGGTCCATGGCGGATCTCGAAAGCGAACATCTGTTTTTACGAATTCCCCTTGGAAAATTATTAGGCTCTTTTATGCCCAACTTACTTGTTCTTTCAGTTTGGCCACTTTACATTTTTAAATACATTTGACAGCTTACCTAATAAAGGACAGATTTGCAATATACATGTGATAGCTCACTCCCGGATGCGAAATTGCACAACAGATCATTTTGTTCAACAAAAGGTAAATGACCCGCATGTTATTATTGGCATCACTCTTTCGGGATAACTTAGATATCTGTGTTTTGAATATCTTTGCATTCACTCAATCTGCACTTGACTCTTTGGAGAAGAAAATCGAAATATTTGACGTCACAATTATATATATTCCTGCGAAGCCAGCAGTAAATTTTCAATGATTAATCCAGGAATCGCCTCAATGCATCAAAGGAATCCAATTTAATACTCAGCTCACCTCAAAATTCCAATGCCCCATTTCCCAAGACCTTTGAATGCTGAGGTCTCATAGTGAATGTATTCTCTCAGTTACACTTTTCTGAATACACAATTAAAATATTGAATACTAAATCTTGATCAGTCATTGCAAAGCGATAATGACATAAAAACATCGTCAGAGTGTTTGTTGTAAAGATATTATGTGACGAATTGCTTAGCAACGTGAGCACTCTGCTCACATTATAACCCGAAACTTTGCGGATAGATGCTTATCCATGACGTAACATTGTCAGCATCATTGATGGACGTAGGAAACTTACGTTGTTAGGTAGTTAACTATAAAGTTGTTTATTATTCAGCCTTGAGAGAATTGATGGTCATAAATTTTAATCTAAACCTCGCTGTGATTTGAAGTGGATGATAATTTCTTTATTGTCATAGTAACATGGAAAAGTTTGGTAACCAAATACAAAAAAAATGAAATGAATAAACGCAATATCAAATTGCCTGTCAGAATTCGAATCATTCACCGATCAGTCTGATTAGACCAGTTGTTGCATTACTGAACAACAGGCGCTATTGCGATATACAACCACATTCAAGAATAAGTAGAACTTCTTGACGCTTATCTTTTAGTATTTGAATAGCAACCTGATACCTATTTAATCCAAATGTAACTAAAATGTAGATGATTTTTGATGAAGCACAAGGCGACTTAAGTGATAATACATTTGATGATAGCAGAAGGTTTAGCACTTCGTCTCTAATCAATTTACACCATTTTGTCTCACAATCTGGTCCAAATTTTGCATTATATTTAGATGGATAAGGGTTTTTTTCTATGATCATTTGCATGCATAAGTTGATATATCAAGTTGCAAAAATTGCAATATTATGTTTCAACTGTCAAATCACACAATTCCCAGTTTTCAAGGTCTCCGACAACGTGTAGACACCGCAATTATCATCAAAAAGAATTGTAATGTTATGTATGTACATGGACGAAGCAGTTGATGTCAAACGAGAAAGACTGTTTACACTGATGGACAAGATAAATGTGACACTTTCAGGCTTATATTTGTTTTTCTTATTCGGTTACTATTCGGTGTAATACACGAACTTTTCAAAGCAAAACGGCTTAATTAAGAGATAGATTTCATAATTTTACATGCCTACGCGAACTGGCAATCTGTAATTGCTCAATCAATAAAAAGCATCTTTCTGGAATTTTCATATGTATGTACGCGAGTATCTATTTATTTCTATGATATTTTTGTAGGTCATAAATTTAAAAATCCAAAACACTGTATGCTGGTTCATGGCCACGCTTGTTCTCTCAAGTGAACTACAACAAGATAAAATGCTATAACGTTGACAGAAGATAATAACATGCAGGAGCTAGAGAGTAAAGTTAAAACTACGCAAGACACAAGAATGATGACGTCAGCTGCTAGTGCATTCTAATATGTCAGAAATCATAGAAACGCTATGTACAGTCACTACTGAAATAAAGCAAAAAGTAGCATTAAACAACATTACCAATAAATAATGATTCAGAAAGTTAAGCTAGTTTGAAGACATGAAGTCTGTCTATCTGGGCACACAATATCGGCTGTTGTTCATTGATGGTAACACTTTCAGCCACCGAAAGTTGAAACTTCGTTTTGAGGCTCCTCACCACTCTGAATCCTTGCTCAGCTTGTGATAAAATGTCGGTCTTCCTGTCACACTCGGTCAAGTGTCCTGTTACTGCCGAATGTATTGCAGTAACCCGACACTTAATGCTACCTTTTGCTTTTTTTCAGTAGTGACTGTACATAGCGTTTCTATGATTTCTGACATATTAGAATGCACTAGCAGCTGACGTCATCATTCTTGTGTCTTGCGTAGTTTTAACTTTACTCTCTAGCTCCTGCATGTTATTATCTTCTGTCAACGTTATAGCATTTTATCTTGTTGTAGTTCACTTGAGAGAACAAGCGTGGCCATGAACCAGCATACAGTGTTTTGGATTTTTAAATTTATGATGAAGACAGCACCTACAAAGAATTTATTTTTGTAGGTATTTAGCGAACCAGTGGTGATATCAATCATGACGGAGTCACCTTCATCAGCGCCAAGCGCAAAATATGACCACTTCTTTCAGTTCAAACCTTGGACCGGTAGATGCCATTTTATTCTTTGCGCTCCCAAAGTTCTATTAAAACGAGACAGCTAGCCAATGCTTTAGATTATTTTGTACTTTATCTTTTTACTTTAACGTCGTTTCAAAAAAAGTTGATGATTTACAAAATTTTCAATGAAAAACGATTTATCACATATGAATATTAGGTAATACACGGTACAACAGCATTTTTAAGAGCGTGAAACTTCCAACGTTCTTTCATAGCGATTTGTCACACTTGGCAGAAACGCAGGTAGTCTTACAATTATGCACAACTTTGTCAGGTAGTGCAGGTCGATGCAGCCTATAGGATTTTTTGTCACATATCATCACTTACTTTCATAATGCAACGACCAAATATTATTATCATTGTTTGCATTACTTGAGATCCTCACTCCAAGTCAGCCAAGACAGTAAGAAAAACCAACTATTTTGTAATTAACGTCATCAATTCTACAATTCCTACTTGGACATGAAGTTGCATGTACATGAGAAACGTGCTGCATGCTACATGCATACTGCGACTCATGCATGAAATCGAAATCCATTTTCATGACAATCTTTTCAATCTGACTCATTTTTAATCTTTTTACTCACCAGAAATTACGATATTTTGAGACAGTATCGATTTTCTCCACTCCAAGTCTGCGCCTACCCCAATCATACTTCAATGCATCGAGTCGTTTCCAAAGGATGAGAAAACGAATGACAAGCGAGTAAGACGGTGCAGGAGCTGTAGTTGTATTGAGCGAACCAGTGGTCATATCTACCATGACGGGATCACCTTCATCAGCCCGAGATGCAGGGCGTGAGGTCTTAGTCCGCTCAGTTGTCATTCTTTTACCCAAAAGTATGATGTCACTGTAGTCGTGATGGTCATTAAACTGAACAGTATCACCGGCAACCTGAAGAATAGAAGTATAGTGACTGTAGTACAAGTACATAAAATATTAAATTTTGTCAAAAACAGTGGATTTAGAACAGTCATAGGAGGAGAAAGTTCTACCGGACTTGTAAGCAAGGTAGAGTCAAATAGACACTAATGTCTTAGCCATGGAGTACTTGAATATTCGAGTGATGCGGAGTACATAGAACTCAGGATTGTCCACCAATGACCACAGTACAAAATCTCGTTTTTGATTTAATTGCAAAACTGAGTCTTTCAACAACAAAAATGACCTCTGTCTGAAAATAAAGCTGAAGAATGATTTAGGTCTAGCAGATTTTGAAAATAAAGGCATGAACATTTTGTTTGAAATTGCCAGGGACAGGCAACAATACACAATTTCAACGAATTTCTGTCTCATGCCTGAACGACTGAGCACTTAGAAATTTCCAGATGTCAACAAGACACATGGTGATGAAATAACCTTGCAACGCACCGGTACTAAAATATCAAAGCGGCCTTTTTTGAAATATATAAGCTTTTTAAGAAGAACAAATTCTTGTTTAAATAAGATAAGATAATATTCATGGCAAGTATCCAAGAAAGACTTGTACTTAGGCAGTTTGTCCTCTTAAATCACAACTAGATCCACACTTTCTCGCAGTTTTGCCTTCAATGAATGAGATCATAAATGAGAAATGGCATCGTTCGGAAGTTTCTTAGTTATATTGAATTTAAGGTGTGAAACCAGCTAAATGAAAAAAGTTATGACAAATTAGAAGAAAAGGACTGCTTGATTCTGAATTTTAAAAAACTATTATTAAATGGCTCTATCCTCTGAGAAGATCTGAAAAGAAGAAGATCTGCTCTGGACGGTTGACATTAGGTAATACACGGTACAACAGCATTTGAATACACAGGATAGTTATCAATATATCTCTGATATTCAAGAAAGAAAACACTTAGAGGTAGAGTAGTATTTTTTAAACATGAAAATACAATAAAAATTCGCATATGCACGGTCAGATGCGATAAAACGGATGACCATTGGTAAAATACAGCAAGATTTACTGTTAAGTTAAATATCCGAAGACATTCTTTTGTGCATTTCAATCGTACGCTGTATTGCTCGGACAGAAATACTCATTCGTGTTAATGTCAGCACTACGTTTCTGCGTTCTGTTCAAAATGCGATGCAAGATAAACCTGTAGATAAAGATGACGGCACCGAAAACGCATGCTGAAATCAACATTTTTGGATGCTTTTATTCTATGCAGTGAGCCTGAATTTCCAAAACCACTTGGTCATCTAAACAACATGATTGACAAAATGTGAAATCCATATAAAGTACTGCTAACAGATTATCATGTTTAAAAGCGATAACTTTGACAAAAACGAGAGAAACCCTGAAATTGAGGGAATACAAGACTTATCTCAGTGGATCTCATGTCCTAATGATAATCACATTCCAAACACAAAGAAATCATTTAATTTGAAAGTTTTGAAAACGGTCATGCCCTTAGAACCTTGACCTCCATCAACTTTCTAAATACATAAAAATCTATACAGGATTGTAATCAGACATGCATGGAATTGAAAGAACGCATAAAGCGTTTAAACTGTCTCTGACTGATAAGAGAATAAGCTTCATGTTGACCTTCAAGTTCAATTACTCCTTTGGAGGTCGGCAAGTGAAGACGTCAGCGTTAATGAATAAGAACCAATGTTCAAAGGGTTTCCCCAGTTTTCTGTAAAAGTTAAGTCGAAATAAATGTCTGTGCATGAAAAAATTATTACAAAAAAGTATTATTTGAAAAATATAACTACTATGAAATAATATCAAGAAAGTCTAGTAATGATGCAAATTTCTGAACAATTGTAAGAGTAAAAGACAATACAACTTGACCATAACTGATTTTTAAACTTATTTGCTTACATGGACAAAGTACGCTGGCTATTGATGCATCAATAAAAAACAGATGTGACCACGAATGATGAAGCCCAATAGGCAGAAACATGTCTTTTGTGGAAAACATGGAAAAAGTAGCACCTAAATTTCGGTTGCGATTTAGCACTGCTTTATCGACTAACTCGCGATCTCAATAGATGGACCAATGACCTTGTCGCTAGTGTTTATGCTTGCATCACTGCATGGCCTCTAGCTCCAACTCTGCTGGGTCAAACCTGCCCCGACTGAGGGTAAGATGTCTCGTGGTTACATCTGTTGAAATTTGATAAAATAAGCAAATAAAGAAGAGAAAATGGAGGAAATCTAGAGTTACTGATATCTAGATATCGATTCAACATTTTATTCATTTCCCAACATATTACAGTCCCAGCGAACTTGCTATTCCTAGTTTCCTATCGAAAATTAAATAGGCGATTAGTTTCCACTACTAGGATTTCGAGGCACATGGCTATGAGGATGAGGGAACTTTATTTTGATTTGATAGTCATCAATAATCGAGAACATTACTGTGAAGTTAAATCTGAACTTAATTTCCTATTAGACCTTTGTGACCGTGCGGAATTGTTTCTAATTTTGCCACATGAAAATCATTCTTGAGAAACTGACTACGGTCATGCGAGAGTGGCATTGTATACATTTTGAGCACTTAAATAGTCAGTCACATCACCATCATAGAGCTTTCTTAAGTGACTAAAAGAAGGTATTTAAGTGGATGAAAAGTTTCGAAACCATTTGAAATCAGAAATGGCTGATGCACCTGAATAAGTGAACTTAAACTGATGTGGTCTTTCAAACTTATGTAGGAGAAACACTTTAAAGGAGAGGTTCCCAAACTTTTTTGTGGAGGTCCTTCAAACTTTTTTGTTTGATGAACTTCAGGGTTCGTCTAATTTTGCATCTAGCAAGCCTGTAACTTGCAAGTAACAAAGTAATAAGGAATGCAATCTAGATTTACTCGTAGTAATTTGAATGTCTCTTCAAGCATCATTCTAATCAATGTCAAAACTTCTAATTTCATGTAGGCTATGTACAAATATTAAGCTTTGAATCAATCACAATACATGCGATTGGTTTCAAAATATTCAATGATATACTTCTCTTTTGTCCTGATCTTTCAACCTACATTTCGTGCAGGCCTTTGTTTGCGATAAAATTTAACAAGTAATTTTGTATGAAGGCAACGGCATAGTCTAAATCGCTAGAAATTACTAAGCAATTCTGTTGTTTTATCAAGCAAAATGTGGCTACAGCGTCCAATATTTTTACTAGAAAAAACAGACGAAAAAATGAGAGAAACTACAAAATATTCTTTTGAAAAATATCCATCAAGAATTGATGTGAGGCATGAAACTGGTTGAGCTTCGCAGAATAGAACTCAAGTCCTGTTCAAAGCGTACTCTGTGACTCACATCCAAGAGGATAGATTAGTCCTGATTGATAACGAAATAAACTACGAGGAAATCATGTGTAGCGTGTTCATCATGAGATCATTGCAGTCTGAGAGAATGACGCCGCGGTACGGAGTTTGGGAACCCCTACTTTAAAGAATATAAAAAATTGCGACTAACTACATGTAATTGTCCACAGAAACTAAACACGACTGCTTCAGCATTGAAAAGGATAATAAACTAAGATGGAATATATAATAATCAACTTAAGATACAAAATATGCAACTACAAAACTATGGAACTGTAAATCACGCAATGTTCTTTATGGTTCAAGATAAAGTAATCTCTGCATAAGTCTGATAAAGTAAATACTGCAACCATTAGTCAACCTAAACCAATTCCATGATATCTATTACGAAGAATGTAATGGGAATATGAAGTATTAGAAAATATACTGAAGGACATTGATGAATAGAAGGCATCCATAAACTATATTAGAAACCGTACACCAATATAGCCTTTTCAACTGACTGAAATGAAGAAGTTTTTATTGCTGCAAAATACATCTTGGCGCCTTACCTTGCCTTTCCGTTTCTGAGAAATAAAGAAAAAATAGCATCAATGAATCGAATACATCAACGTGATTACATCAATCTCTGATCCAATCCAAACGATCAAAGTTCGTCATACAGCTGAGAAATCATTCTAGTGTAATTAGTAGGGTAACCCAAGTACTACAATATCGCAAACTACAACATAAGCACATACTCGCATATTTTTAAGTGCTGTTTTTATAATTAATGAAAGTTAGCTCTAGACAACGAAAAATTATGACATTTATCACAATTTGAATCTAGACAACCAATGTGCAGGGTTGGTCAAAAGCAACGCTACACCTTTTAATTGAAAATTCTATATCTATGATAATCACAGCAACTGAACAAATGAACATGGAGATAGGACACATGATCGGATTTGCATCGGTGATTTATTTAGATCCAATGACTACTTTTTCTATTCGTATAGAAAGGATCAATGATTCCTCATTTGTCTGTCATTGTGGTCAAAATGGAAATTTATTTTAATCTTTCACAAAATGTAGAACATTTAACGAAGGGCAAAAGAAACATAGCAGCCGAACATTTTCGAATTTGGGCAATTGCTTTATCATTCGTCCCTAAAATATATGTACATTAAACCAATAAACTGATATTTGGTTCAACAATTAGTGGAAGAGCATGCAAGGGATAAGGTTACAAAGGAGGAGACTTCAACTTCAATTTAAGGATCATTTAATCCTAGAACTTGTTAACCAAGTGTCAGCGATGTCAGTAATCAAAACTAATGTTTTATGACTTACTGTAGATCTGTGGTTTCAAAAATGTTTTTGCAACAAATTTCGAATAGGGCCGGTTGCTGACGCGGCAAATGACGATAATGTGAAATATTCCGCTAACTCAGTTTGGAAGACAGTGTGTTGCTGATCGAGATTAACTTAACATGAGAAAGATCTGTCACTATGAGGTCATACAGAAATTCCGCACAGAAAAGAAATAAGCAACGATATTACTAATACCACTGCGCGGTCGACTATTTGTGCACAAATGCTGGATAGTGTTATGTTACTGACATGGATCTTTGTGAACTGCCTAGTCTAGCCCAGAAAATTGTCGTGCAGACTGAAGCGACTCAGCAATAGAAGCAATTCATTGTGGTTCATTAGTTTCTTATGGAGTGCGATAAGCACCGTAACACAGTTTCAATTTCTAAAGGTACTATTGAAGTCATAGAGTTAAATGTTATACGGTACACTTGCGTTGCCCTGGCAATTGCATAATACATGTACAATACAGTATTTTCTCATGAAAATCCCATTGCATGAGTAAATATGATACAGATAGCAACAGACTATTTTCAAAATTAACAGCACAAATAGAATTGAAAAAAAGCTCATTTATTTCGAGTAAATGAAAACCATCAAGACCATAAAGCTACACAAATAAAAAAGTGATAAACAGGTCAATATGAAGCACACATTAATAAAACTACCTGTTCGAAAGTCACTGAAAGATTTGCAAAAAATAGCTTCGTAAAGTGTCTGACATCATTGAGCAGTAAACTGCATGAAAATTCATGAGAATTCAAGCAGAATACTACAAAATTTGATTTTTATCAATGCGTGAGCAGAAAACATCAGAAGTACATACAGTTTACCCTATTTTAGAGTCATTCGATTGCTTGGTCCTTGAATATCTTAAGTCAGCAAAAAACACTACCACCTTTGATTCCCCGACCGCACCCAGGACTCGAACCGAAGTCTGCGGTGGAGACGAGCTTGTACTTTTACTAGGCGACGCTGACGGTACAAAGGGAATGCGAGTGAAGGCAGTGGTAATCTCCAAGTGATGTCGACAGTTGATTGTCCTATTATTATTGACAAATTAGTACCAGCATTCATGCTGTAGCGAGACAACATATCATTCGACTGCGTCACACGGTAGATTGGTAGACTGACAACATTGCTAGGTCCTTACCAAAGCACGAGCATCACTTCATTTTCTCGTGCTACAGGCTCAGTCTCTCAGACAAAAAAGACCTCCACCATTTCCAATTTTACAATCACCAAATTTTATAACAAAATTGAACCTTGGTCCATGTTTTTGTTTGAAGGTTAAGAGGAAAGTGTACATCTTTATTGAGTACAAGTTTCATTGCACATGTAGGTATACACAGGGTAGTGTTATAGGTTAGTTGATATACTGGTTATATTCTGCTTTAATTTATATTCATTATTTGTGCTAGTTATTGTACACTCTTGTATTTTTTGCTTCTTAGAATCACTGTGGTTTCATTCATTAGTAAAAGAACATTTCACAACAAAACAACTCCTCAGACAAACACATCTTCGGCACCTATCTCTCATAGGCAATACAACAGAATCATGCAGAAATCGCAACTCCGCACAAACAAGCCACCCTTCTCAAAGTAATTCGCACATAAATATCCATTCCCTACCTATTTTCTCCTCATTAAAGCACGATCACGGCGCATATTTTCTCTTGCGCACACATCCACACAAGCGTCACACAGTGGCACCTGGTAGCTATTAGGTGTGCAGAGCTCATCAGTCAATGGGAGCGGGCGATATGCCTTGACATCTGACTGATGGATTCTGGACCCATCGCACAAGCAGGTGAGTAGTGAGTACATTTCACTATCATCAGAGGCAACATCAGCATGACAAGTAGGGTCTCAGCTTCCCAGTGGTCTAAGCATGCCTATTTTAAGCAACGTACTGTAGCTACTTACGGTCGGCATCAAATGCAGAAGTTTGAGTATATTCAGAAATCAGATAGGGGCAGAAATCTCAAAATGTGACAACGATGATTAAACACCTCAATATGCATCCCAAATTCTTTTTTTCATCGCAGAATCAGAAGGTTGTTTTAGATGCACATGTACGTGCATGTGCGCACGTATATTAGATCCATAAAACGAAAGCAAGCTTCAGATGCTCATATTTTATGTTGTCTTACCGACTCATTCATCTCGCCATGCTTGAGAACTTCTTCCAGAGAGAGATTTAGTGCCAACAATTCCCCATGAACCACGGGACGATCCACGTCCCTGAGACCGGCCAAACAGAGCTGAAGATTGTGTTCAATGCGGAACCAAGGAGGATAGAGGACGGAAAATAGACCTGTTGAATTGACAAATGATCGCCACGGGAAGAGTTCTTTAGCTGCCTCATCTCGAGGCTCCAATGGCTCAGGCACTGGAAGCTCCACAGCGTAGAATGAGGCCTGCTGAGCATCAGACAACTCAGTCAGGGGGAAATGCATGTTTTCGGTGACGCTGCGATACGCTTGAAGGTTGCCAGAACCAAGGAAGGTTTCCCTTAGCACGTGACGAACACATACGTCGAACTCCATGAACATAGCATGGCGACGCATTCGTAGAAGTTCTGCTATTTTCTCAGGATTACTTGGTTCGCTGAGGTTATCAATCTGGATCTGTATTTCTCTTAAGACAGTCCCTAAAAAAGAGAAAGACATTGAATGTAAATATTTCAAATTGCATGCACTCTATGAATTCAGAGAAAGCGGACGTTCAACTGATAAGTAATTAAAGTAAGTATGCGTGTACCATTTCCAGAATTGGATTTGTGTTATTCAGCAATTTAAAGGGATTAATCATCATTCTTGAAAAACCATAGAATTGAGATTTTCGCATTATGAGAATGCCGGGAATCATAGCATAAAACTTTATAAATATTCATGGTTAGATCCACTCATTCATTGATAGATCATTGAAATAGATATATAATCATTGTGAGTGCGGAACTCAATCACCAAAGATTTTGGGCTGATGTAATTATGACTGATGTAGTTATTTGTTTTCCTGAGAAGAGCTGTACAATTGATTTAGATCTTCCTTTTGATATTGTCAATCAGATAAAGAAGATCGTAGGTGTGACGTGAACAAAGCATTTTCATGAATTGAAATAGAAATGTTCTCGTTAATTATATCTTTTCAGTGTTAAAGCCTGTGCTTTCTCACGACGAACTATGGATTGTTTTTAGAGCCAATGTTGATTCTTTTTCTCTATTGCCTACCTTTATTTGGCATATTGAATTTTGAAAGTCACAATTTAATAGGAAAGATTTTTGAACGTGCAAAGAGAATATTTGTGAGTCTGATTGTCACTGTTCTAACACACTTACTACCCTTCAAAATCGTCGATGAGACTTTTTCAATAAATATCATGAGAAATGTCATGTACCCGATCATCCTTTTTTTATATGGCTACACACCCGTCCACAAACAATCGAATACGTGTTGAATTTTCCTCCACAAAGCGAAAACTGAACAGTTCCGCAGTATAATCTATCTTACTTGTAAATAACTTGCGCAACTTGACCTTATTTATGTTATATCTGCTTTTTATTTGAGTAAATATCTAGTTCTCTAAATCAAAATGACTTAGAGAACTTGGGAGTATTATACTGAAAAAGATAAGTATATCTTGACGACATTGACTTTATTTGATAAAGTAAAGGTAGCTGTAAAGTGTGAAGAATATCAGTTTAATGAAGAAAATAGCTCACTGACATAATTAACAAAACTTAATCATCATAATACATAAGTTTTGTTACTTATGTCAATTAGCTCAGCATAACTACTGAAATAAATAAGCATACCATAAATACGTTGATTTTTATTTTGAAAAGTCAAGGAGGCTGGAAAGTGTAAGGAATATCAAAATCTGAATCATGGAGTGACACGTTGTCTGAACGTCATTGTGAATAAGTGTGTGTAGTCTTCACTGTCTCTTATGCTATTATCAAAATAATGAGTGCATATTGCCAGATCTATTTAATTCTTATATCAATTAATGGAGTATGTTCGGTAGACTCAGACCTTTGACTGAATTGAATTTCTTCTGCAACTAAAGATTGACGTTGTAATTTCAAAACTTCAAGAGAAAAAAGAGCTTCATAAATTAAAGGGATTTTTTAAGCTTTCTTATCGAATAGTAATGGCTGATGCAATAGCACAACACGGTGTAGTGATGCAATACGTTTATAAAGAGAATTCAGAAGACTGATTATTCTAGATAAACGTATATCGATTCGTCTGAGGATATTTCCCTATACTTTATATATGTTTTGCATGAAAAAGTTTCTGTCGGGAGATCAGATCCTGACAAAAGATATCCAGATTAATCAAATCTTTGTTTGATATATCTAACTGACTAATTGTAGAAAACCAGCCCATCCCGGAGTAATTTGGGACTGGTGGCCGGTGAAGGTGACCAAATGTGAGCTATTGATTATGTATAGAATGAATGAATATTTCAGATATAAAATCGACTGATAAATAAACATAAACAGCATGAATATCACTTATGATAGGAGAAAGTGTAACTGAAACAACAAAATTCTGAACAAAACATTGCAACTCACATATGTGCGAAGTGATACTGGTATCGCAGTTGCGAATATCATCTGAGGAATGATGGAGAATATGATTAGATATTCCTACTAAAGAAACAAGCATCGATCTCGACACCAATTTCATCGCAAATGATATGAATCTCGCTTTGACAAATCCAAGCTGTGGCGCATAACTCTTATCTATCCTCAAAACTTTTCACTGTCTCAGCCAGGGAACGGAGCCATGCTAGCATGCTAGGCGTTGGGTAGCTTTCGTTCACTGGCAATTTTCACTCATTTGAAAGACTTGCGTCAAAAGCCAATAGCGTCGAATTCAACAAATTCATGGTGAAATATTGGAGTGAGCATTGAAGACCCATTATTATTACTTTCGGATGCGTATCAACCCATGCCTAACCACACAATCCTTGTAGCTCCGTGCATGTAGACAACATCCAAAGCTTACTTACACGACAGTTATACTAAGTACAGACGATTTACAAGTCAAATAAGGTGTCGAATGTATTTGGTAAACAATGTTGAAATGTCGACGACACATTGTGAACTAGTCAGTTGAGAGTCTGAGATTTAGAATGACGATGAAAACATATAAAGCGCCTCCTTGTTATAAGGCTGGAATCGCAGTTTTGACACGTTTATCAACAAACTAGGGATAGATGTGTGAATTTCATCGTAATGAATCGCCATTATGAATTGTATATGCTGAGTGGCACTTACATCAATTACAGTGTATTGAGTGATTGCCCGAAACTTCTTGTACAAACTTTGCAGATTTATGAGCATTTTGCATGTCATGTCAGCTCAGACCAAGGTGTACGTGTATTATTGCGCTATGAAAAAGATGAAGAGTTCCGGAAAAATTCGCAAAATAGTCCATTTTTTGTAGTCCAAAAATCCACTCTTAAATTTCTGACTATTGAGATTATGAGATTGGTAGATAGATCATTTTTCATCCTTTCAAGGCTTAATTTAAAGAACCTATGCAACTTCATTTTTTAACAGATAGAATATTAGAATAAACTTTTTTTCAAATCAGGTCTTAGAACAAGAATAAAAAACGTGTCAAGTCTGCAAGCTTCCCACTTTCAAAGCTGACGTCATGACTCTAAACAATGATATCTATGAACATCAATGTTAAGACAGCCTATTGATTCTACTTTTGCAATGTCCATTCCAAATTCATCTCTAACTAACATGATGATGTAGGGCTTATGATTCAATTATTATATATATTATTGATTTAATTTTTAACAACCTCGTTGAGTTTCAGTAAGCCCTTTGTAATTTGCATTGAATCGGAGAGTTGAATACAAGTGTGTGTGAAAAACATCAAAACACTAACTTTTCCTATTGAATAACTGGCATTCTTCTTTACCATCGGAGTACTTTCCGATTTTGCATTACTTTTGTGAAGTGTTTAAAAAATGCATGACTTTCTCAACTTTTTTTCAGGTCCATCGAAGTATTGAATTTTATCAAAAAAATTTCATCTTTTTGAGAATGTGTCGCTTAAACAATGAACAGACCCTAAAAGTTGTGAAAATATTAAGCGAAATGTCTCAGTCCTTTGGATTATGCGTCCTTTAAGAAATTAACTTAAGTTGCTTCTGCATTCAGTATTCATACGAGTATGTCGAATACGATAGATTAATTCGGAGCTGGATGCAATCATTTGAGATGCCCAACGTGGTTAGGAAAACATAATGCTGATGAGGAGAAATTTCGTAGACCAAGCATCTAATGGTATTGATTTTTCAGGATAGTCGACAAAAACATGCGTTGTAAACTGATTTACATTGCACTTACTTGGTCTGATAGTTTACTCAACAAAAGTGTTCAAAGATTATTATCGCATGTGATCTCCATAACCCAACATTTTCAATTACAATGTTATCCATATATTCATGCCTCTTGATTGCACGAAGTCATGAACTACATACTTTACTTTGCTTTTTCGTTTTTCGTCTCTTCTTCCCGATTCCACCAGGATTGGACGTTGCTGCGATGACTTTTTTCCATGCATTACGATCCAGAGCAGTGTCCTCCTTGATCTTCAGGTATTCGAGATCTTCCTTGACACAGGCATACCACGTTTTCTTCGGTCTTCCTGGTGGACGGCGTCCGTCAACCGATTGATGATATGCCTCACTGATGATGTTGTCGGTTGCTCTCTTTACATGTCCGAACCACCGCAAGTGTTTCTGTCGAACTACATGCACGATCGAATCGGAACAGATCGTTTTATCAATGATTTAGTGCATATATTCGAAATTGAAAGATTGCTTTCAATTTTGTGATCATTTGAAGATATATATTGTTCTAATAAGGGAGCCAGCGACAATGACGACTTCCTTAAGAAACGGCGGAAAATGCAATGGAAGTGCCAGGATAAACCGCTTCGTTGATGGCTGGAGCAAATCCCTCAACACCTGATATTCTCACATGCTTACGATCTACCCGATGCGAATTATTGCAGTCGATCCTGTTCTGCTTTGACTATGGTCCTGTTTGACTCAGTGCTCAACAAGGAAAACTCAACTTTGACTGATTTAACACATACACTCACCGATGCCTTCAGTTCCTCCCCAGTCTGTCGTGACAAATTCTTTATTAGCACCAGTCCCAAGGCGGGCACTGGATGTGCCGAGACGCGCATGAGCGAAGAGATAATGTATAATGTCATGAAATGCTCCAACAATTGCCAAACTTCTTCTGAGAGCTTCAGTGCAAACTCCATCATCAAGCTGACGAAACAACATTAATACTTCGCTGTAATGAGGAATAAACCAAAGATTGAGGAACGATTCACCGTCTGGAGATAGCAGATAGCGAGGTCTGTCCTTTAGCAACCGTGGATCAAGCTGTATCGAGGCACTACCTTCTGGCTTCGTGTCGTCGTGATCTCCAAATATGAAGTAGTGTTTCCTGAAATGTGATGGACAAAATAATTCACAAATAAATGCAATAACAACGAGGCATCTTTCGGCCAATAGAAAGCGTGGAGTAGGGAAGGAAAAATTGTATGATGAGGAAAGCACACCATTTATTATTTTATTAAGAGAGGATCTTCACTTGCAAATGTAGCAAAAAGCCTCTACCTTTTTGCCTTGAACATGCCCTATGGCGCAGAGGCGAAAAGCTTCAGCAATTAAAATATACTGTTTCTGGTTAAATCTGGATGTGGAGGTCTTCTCTAGATAAGAAATGAAACACTTCATCGATTCGGTTGATTGCTTGTTGTTATCCTATTAGTTAGTCAGTTATTATCTTCTGTTAAGTTTTACTTTGCTTCATTAGAATACATTACTGGGTTTATGTTCACCGCAAGTCGGTAAGACAAAACATTTTGACTTCTGACCTAGGTATGGATTCGATTAATAATTGATTGTAATTCGTATTTTCTGTACAAATATTAGTCGAGTGGTTATTGACAATTTTTCATCTTCTTCTTCTTCAGGCGTTTTCGATACACTGCTGGATGAAGGCCACCACATGAACTTTCCAGGTTGCCCCCTCCTGGGACGCGCTTATCCAGTTGGCTCCTCCCAATGTTGATGTCGTCCATCCAGCGAGTCTTCTGTCTTCCACTCCGTCTCACTCCATCTCTAGTGTACCATTCCGTCACCGCTCTTGTCCAACGTCCATCCCGCTACCGCGCCACATGTCCTGCTCATCTCCATTTTTGTCTGGCTGCTTCTCTCAGCACGTCTTTAACTCTGGGTTTTTCTCTTATCCAGGTGCTTCTCATCGTGTCTCTTCTCAAAATTTTTAACATTGCTCTCTCCATAGTTCGCTGTGTTGTACTCAGTTTCGTTCGTTGTTTCTTTGTCGTTTTCCAAGTCTCGCTACCATAGATCAATGTCGGGAGAATGCAGAGGTCGAAGGCTTTTCTTTTTGGGAACAATGGGAGGTCGCTTTTAAAAATTACACCGTCTCTTCCGAATGCTTACCATGCCAGAGGACTTCTTCGTGAAATTTCCGCGTCCATTCCACCCGTCATGCTTATCACTTGACCTAAGTACAACTTTTACCAAGAACTAATTTACAGCTTTGTTATCGGGTCATAAAATAATCTACTCTATAACATGCACCAAAATTGTGGACTATAACTCCATACAGTGACCACTTTTTGGATTTAGAGCATCTTCACTGATTTTATAATGTGCAGTTAGTTCGTATACTAGTATATACTGAACCTTTGTCAGCAATTGTCTCTGTAATAGTTGATATCAATAGCCTTTTCATTTTGACTTTGCATTGGACTTCCGTCTTAATGCTATTGAATGATAGTGGTTAGTGTACGTAAATTGTCATCAATACAATACATCCAAGAATCTGTCTTAGCCAAGCTCATAAAATCATATAGTCCTGGGGCTGAGGGGGGTTGAGTGTGCAAAAATATGTCCCCGCATTTTGACTCTTGATTCTTGTAAAGGACCCCCTAGGATGATAAATAAAACTTGGGTAGACATTCCAGATCGAGGACCTTGACCCCCAAAATCAAAATGGCGTCCAAGATGGCCGCCACGTCATTGCTGTCATAAGAACAGAGCATAGAAGTCACAAAGCATAGTGATAATGGAGTCTAATCCTAGGTTAACAGGGTCAAGGAGTCTATTGAGACTATTTACAAGCCAATTCAACCATCTCATAGTCAATTAAATGCAAAATGGCTCCCAATATGGCCACCAAAATCCAAGAAATATTCATTTTTTATGATAATTTTATGCTTTTGGTTACAGAAGTGCCATAGCATAGTGATAACTGAGTCTATTCCCAGGTTATCAGGGTCGAGCAATCTATTGAGACTATTTACAAGCCAATTCAACCATCTCATAGTCAATTAAATGCAAAATGGCTCCAAATATGGCCACCAAAATCCAAGAAATATTCATTTTTTATGATAATTTTATGCTTTTGGTTGCCGAAGTACCATGTCATCGTGATAACGGAGTCTATTCCTAGGTTAACAGGGTCGAGCAATCTATTGAGACTATTTACAAGCCAATTCAACCATCTCATGGTCAAATAAATGCAAAATGGCCGCCTATTTCTGACTGCTAAATTGTAAGGAACCGGCTTAAAGATTTGTTTTTTAGGACCATTGTCTCGGTGTATATCCTAGATGTAATTGCTATCTGTAAATGTAAAATAATGCAAAATGTAGTTGTTCATTTCATAAGCCTGTGTTCACTGGATACAATAACCGTTTCGCTCAACTATCGACCAATCACTGGTGTCGTCATTGCATCGTCATCACGAAAGGGAACGCTTTTATGCAACTTCGATGGTGTGAAGAATGCCAAGTTCATCTACGATACGATCCGCCACACTCCAATGAAGTTCTAGAATGGTGAGTCATTTTTTTGTGAAAATTTTCAAACCTTAAAACAGGACTCCTTGCTTCAGCTCGTGCGTTGCTTGAACTGATGTCATTCTTTGTGTTCTTATTAGTGCTACTATCTTACGACGTACGAGGAAGTGTATACAGAATCCATCGCTGATTACGCTTCCTATAACATCGCTTGACTCCCTAGCAGACGGTCGGTTTTCTCGCTCTCTGTTCAGTCAGTTGCAATTACACTTTCACGTGATTTTCGTACATTTGGCGTTGCTTCCTTTGGTTGATTTTTACATCATCGGATTCGTCTTTCCGCGAGCTATATCAACGTGTCTTTTGTTTATATCATTGGTCTCAGCCATTGACATATTTCTCAAAATTCGTATTTACGCTGATGACTCATTCAAATTCACGTCTGATATTTGTGTTTGCTTATCTCATCACCTGCGCTTTCCTACTGCATCTCACTCTCGCGGGTTTCTGTTCCCTTGGTCCTCGTGTGATGACGTCACATGCAATACGCATACAATACTCTCGTGCAGATCTTCTAAGTTTGCGTCGTGATTTCCCCATCCCACGAAAAACAAGACGAGCTTTGTGGTTCCGCAGGATATTGCTTCAGCGGTCAGCAGATTGTCAACCTCCAACTGCATGTGTGTCATCCCCTGATCCATTACGCAATCAATTCTCTTCAGTGAAACCTCGTCCGACCAAACAATCATCCCCGCAAGCCCCATCAATTCTATTATTCAACGCTCGGTCCCTTTACAATAAGATCGATGATCTCATGATTAGAGCCACTACTTTCAACCCTGATCTCATTTGCGTCACAGAGACTTGGCTCGACAATTCAACCTCAGATGGATTAATTTCAATTCCCGACTACGACGTCATACGTCAAGATCGTGACTGCCGAGGAGGCGGTGTGGCAATTTATTATAAGACATGTTATCACGTTTCTGTAAGTAACAACATCTCTTTTGATAGTATCAAATCCAACGTCCTTGCGTATACAATTACTGAATTTGATCTTGGATTAACGATTGTTTACCATCCTTACTGGGGTAAAGTAAAGGCACATGAAATTATGTTGTCTGTCTTGCAAGATGTTCTAGATTATTAATTGTCTAATCACTCAGTTATAGTAGGTGACATAAATGATTTGCGTCACGTGTTTGATGATTTTCTGTTGGTCAACAATTTATCTCAAATTGTTAAATTGCCCACTAGAGGGCATAATGTTCTTCATATTGTTGCAACAAACCACCCAAATAAATTTTCTCCTCCCTCCATTATTTCACCTCTTTGTCGCTCTGACCACAAAGGTCTCTTCGTAAACTCAGTTAAGTGTGAACCCATCACTTCCACTAAGATAAAGGTTTGCTCTTTCACACCTTCATCTTACGCTCAGTGCAGCCAGCTTCTCGCAACTGTTGATTGGGACGAACTTTTCCTATACATAGACAATCCAGATGATTTAGCAGATCAGCTTCAGGAATTTTTCTTGTTCCTGTATAAACTGTATTTTCCAGAAAAGACCGTTCGTCTTCGGAGTTGTGACCCTCCATGGATTACGCCTTCACTAAAAGCTCTCTCGGACGCTAGAGACAAGGCCCTAAGCAGAGGGAATTACGGGAAATTTCTAAGTCTCCGGGAAAAATTTATTGCCGAGTTGGCCAAGTCCAAGGTTAGATACTTCACCAAACAGAGTTCTTCACCCAAAACTATGTGGAAGTCCGTAAGTACCCAAATTGGAAAACGTTCCTCACATCCGACAACAGATCAGACAGCAGCTAATTCTCTAAATGATAAATTTCAATCTACTTTTACTCAGCCTGACATTCACCTTTTCTCGAAGAATCTTGTTGAATCATCTACACAGTTTCCATTTGTCACTGAATTGCAGATCATTTCAATGATTAAGAAAAGTAAAACCAACTCCATTGGTCCCGATGGAATTCCTGGATTTTTCTTTCGTGCTTTTGTTGATCTCCTTGCCTATCCGCTCACAGTTCTCTTCAACAGATGTCTGAGCATTGGTTGCTTTCCACGGATCTGGAAGTGCGCCAATATCTTACTGTTTCAAAAGAAAGATAGCACTGACTTCCGACCGATCTCCATCCTTCCCTTTTTCAGTAAAGTCCTTGAAAGGTTAATAAGAGATAAGGTCATCATCCCATCTCTCAGCAAAAATATCAATCGTAGACAATTTGGCTTTACACCCAATAGCTTTGGAGGATGCACCAACGCATTAATTGCCATCAGACTCTCTATTGTTGAACACATCTCAATCAACCCTAAAAATTCAGTCTCCCTTCTCGCTATTGACCTTAAGAAGGCGTTCGATACTTTAAGTCATTTTAAACTGCTTGAATCTATTCGTGACAATTTTAGTTGCCCATCTCATGTCATAGATTCTATTTATAATTTCTTGATTGATCGGTATCAGCGTGTTGTTTCTGATAATTTGGTAACACTCTGGCGGTCTATTTCCAGTGGAGTTCCCCAGGGCTCCATTTTGGGACCACAGTTGTTTTCTCTTTTCATGGATGATTTGCCCGACTTTGTAAATACAAAACCTATTGTTTATGCCGATGACATTACATCGTTGTATTTTGATTGTCCTAGTATTAACTCTGACTTCTGTTTTCTGTGCATGGACAAAAAAGAAGCAACTGATTATTAATGTTTAAAAATCTAAATGTATGACCCTTTCCAGGAATATTTCTAATTGTAAGACCATGGATATTGTAATTAATAATTCCACGATTGAACAGGTTGATTGTATAAAAATTTTGGGAGTGTATTTTACATCAGACCTTCGCTGGGACGTCCAATTCGCAAAACTGTATGCTAAATGTTGTCGTTCCATGTCATTTGTACGCCGTTTACGTAATAATAACAACCGTGGTGAAGTCGTTTGGCAGGCTTTTGTAAGTCTTGCGCTGTGTCATATAACATTTTGTTGGCCCATCATTTGTGATGTAAGTGTAAAGAACTTTCAAAAACTTGACCGTCTATACCGTCTTGCAATTCGATGGTCAAATGTTCAAGGCAAACCCCATCTGCGTGACTTTCTGGACAAAATGTGTGTTAAACTAATCAAAAAGATCAGTGGTAATCCCCATATTCATCCACTTGTCGAATTTTTTACTGTGAGAGACCCTACTCGTGTTGTTCGTCGCTCCCGGAAATTGCTACCTCAACGACGATCCTCCTCACTCTACAATGGAAGTTTCGTGAAATACTCGAGATTCACATGATGTAATTGCTGTAACCAGTCATACCGCTCGTTGTATTGATTGAAAATAAAGCATTCTATTATTATTATTATATACCAAATATCTACATACATTGATAACTATGCCTATTTAACCAAGTAGTATGACTTAATTATATGCCTCATTTAACAAGAATTAGCATTATGTATAGCCTTATTTACTCCTTTAGTGTATTACTTTGCCACACCCAAAGGATTTTCATTTCAGCATGCCAAACTGGCCAAAATCTATTCAGAAGTAGATTCCAGGGAATGGCCTCCCTGACTGGAGCCCAGAACCTATGCTCAAATTTGATATGCATCACATTAATATTTGACTATCTTGTAAACAATCGTCTTTAGGTTTCTTTTGCTATCTTTCTCAACCATGCTTCTTTTTGCTTTCAGGATCCACACTGTCCGAATGACAGAAATGGAAGGAATTCCTCTAAAGAGAAGTCAATCAGGGTTGCCACATGTCGATGTTAAAAAGTGCATCATTTGTCAGACAAATACAACAGAAGCAACTAGCAGCACAGCAGAATCAAGACTGAAAATTCTCGAATCGTCTAGAATACGCAATGACGTCGTTGCAAGAAGATTGGAACAAGTAAATCAAGATGACTTTGTATATCATGTTACTAACAAATGCTATAAGTCGTATACTCTTAAGAAGACCCTAGATCGAATGAAAGAAAAAATGAAGAAATCTGAAGAAGAGATAGAAAAATCGGAACCTGACACAGAAATCAAAGAAGAAATCACATGCAACCGCACAACGCGAGCAAAAATAATGGCACGAAATCGTCCA
The DNA here is from genome assembly GCA_907163375.1 of Prostheceraeus crozeri. Taxonomy (NCBI): domain Eukaryota; kingdom Metazoa; phylum Platyhelminthes; order Polycladida; family Euryleptidae; genus Prostheceraeus; species Prostheceraeus crozeri. The sequence goes on along the minus strand of CAJQUW010011872.1, from coordinate 254,121 downwards.
TCTGAAGGATTATTACCAAGTAAAATAATATGTACGGTTTGTTGAAAAGAGAAATTGAAAAGAAGTTCACATAAATTCAGATTTTACGAAGATGTACGCGCTGAGAAACTGCTAAAAGCTGTGGTATTTTTTCAGAATGACGTCTACTATCGAATGAGTGATTTACAGGACATTCACTCGGTATTTAGGTCTGATATATATTCTCACAAAAACTGCATCCGAAATTATCTTATGAAATACGAACGTCCTATAAGTAAAATATTTGAAATTTTCTTTTGTTTTTTATCGCTTAAGTAAACATTTTGGGAAGTAGAAACAAACGGTGCCGTAAGTCGATCTAAGAAAAGTCTCAATAGATTGCTCGACCCTGATAACCTGGGAATAGACTCCATTATCACTATGCTATGGCACTTCTGTAACCAAAAGCATATAATTATAATAAAAAATGAATATTTCTTGGATTTTGGTGGCCTCATGGGGCGGCCATTTTGCATTTATTTGACCATGCGATGGTTGAATTGGCTTGTAAATAGTCTCAATAGATTGCTCGACCCTGATAACCTGGGAATAGACTCAGTTATCACTATGCTATGGCACTTCTGTAACCAAAAGCATAAAATTATCATAAAAAATGAATATTTCTTGGATTTTGGTGGCCATATTGGGAGCCATTTTGCATTTAATTGACTATGAGATGGTTGAATTGGCTTGTAAATAGTCTCAATAGACTCCTCGATCCTGTTAACCTAGGATTAGACTCCATTATCACTATGCTTTGTGACTTCTATGCTCTGTTCTTATGACAGCAATGACGTGGCGGCCATCTTGGACGCCATTTTGATTTTAGGGGTCAAGGTCCTCGATCTGGAATGTCTACCCAAGTTTTATTTATCATCCTAGGGGGTCCTTTACAAGAATCAAGAGTCAAAATGCGGGGACATATTTTTGCACACTCAACCCCCCTCAGCCCCTGGACTAATATGAGAATATGTCATTGAAGATGAAGAATATATGGCTGGGAGCATTTTATTCAAACTATCATCCCACAAAAGTAGGGACCCAACCAGACTGACAGAATATCATGGAAAATGATGGAAATAACACAAATTTCGAGAAATCCCATCATTTTCATTTTTTGTGATTTGATTCTTCATTTTTAGTTTGCTTACGCAAATTTCATTAGTGTTCATCTTCATAAAGCAAGTGCATAGATTCATGCGCAGTTGGAATATAAATAACAACTACATATCTTTAAGGGTTTTGTATCTGGCTCGGTAGAGATGGATTAAGTAGTTTCACTATTAGCCTACTTTCATTTGCAAATACATGTGATGACATCAGATGATGGTCAGATGGAATAACTCTGGCAATCCCTATGGAGTACAGTCGAATGGCATGGCCTTTTAATTTTGGCTACTTTATTTCTGATATACGTTGTGAAAATTCCGATGCCACACATACTTCAATATGCGTGCGACATCCTCCTGTTCCGCCAAATTTGGGTCATCTCAATTCTCCCTTACCGATTAGTGTGGGGAAGTAGATTTTATGTATTGCAATGATGATGAATGAATGGTTTAACGTCGCTGGTCCCCCTTACTGGGGACTCGCACGGTGCTGACAGAGTCAGACTTCAATCTGGAACGTTGCGATCTTTTAGTCTGGATGCCTTTCCTGACGACTTCCAATGACACTTTCGGGGCTCGACCTCTGGACCATAAGATCGCTAGAAAAAGCATTGAACCACTGTGCCACCCTTGTGTCAGCACTTAACCCTTCAGCTGATGAGCTTTTTAACTTAAGATCAACTTATTGTACAAATGTGAGAGTTATGTCCACAATATGCCAATTACTTGAACTTAAACGTTTGATAATCGAATGTTCTCGAAACAGCGACGAGCACATCATACAGGGTTGCCAGCGCAAAATTTGAAAAAAACGGACGCTAACGAAAAAACAGACTTCAGCTGCCGTAAAACGTGTAGGCTTGCTAAACTCGATATGAATTCATTCACTTGCGTGCGAACATACTGTACATGTACACGTAGGTCCACTTCAGGCAAATATGCTATGCTAAACTTTCTTATACTTATCTCCAAATAAGTAATTTGCATGCACTGCTATAACACGCTCAGTATATGAACGAATTTAAAGCAAATACATTTGAGTAAACAATTTCTTTTTCAAATCTTCATAGAAGAACTTATTCAAAACGAAGGCAAATCTCCATGTACATGTATGTTGATTGTTAATAGAAAAGCTTGGAAGTCTACTTTGCAAAGAAAAAGTTAGTTATCTTTCGCCGCTTCTTAGGCTGTTCACTAGCATCGTTCCTCTCACTATCTCGACTAGGAATTGCAGCTTCGGGGACTCTCTCTTCAACTCCAACTCTCAACTTCCAACTCCACATTTGCATGCCGCATGTCACTTGAGCTAGTTGCCGAAACTAAGTAATGATCCATCTTCTCAGAAACTTTTCTAGTCTGGGTCAGTGACTTTTTTGCCTTTCGGCACTGCAATTCAGCGCGCTTAATGTACTTCTGCGCCATTTTCAAAGTGGTCGCGCAAAGTATCTCACAGTGGCGTGCATCTTGCTCTGCATCCTCTGCTTCTTTCTGCTTCTCTGCTACGGCGTCCTTCCGCTTCTGCTCGATGGTTGCGAGAATCTGTTGATGACGGCGAACAGTATTCATACGCTCCTTCAGTTTCCGCTCCTTCTCGCGTCGTTCCTTTACGTTTCTGTGTGCGCCGGCAGCCATTTCACAGAGATCATCGGGGATGTTCATATATGTGCAACCACCAATATTTTTGAGATGGCTGACAATGCGCTTGCGATCATTGAGCAACTGTTCCGACATCCTATTCGTCGTATTAGTCAGAATACGACTATTAACGGAAAAGTTTCTCTCGAAATCTGCCGAATGCGGCTGGATGCACAATGTTATCTTCAGCACAGCTGCCAAGTGTGCATACCGAAGATTACCTTCTGAATCAGTAATCTGAAATACATTTCGAAAGAAATAGTCGATTCGATCAGTTTCTAGACATGTCAGAACTTCAGTGGATCGAGTGGATCGAGCTGGAACATCGAGCTTTGATACTTCAGGATCTGTCAAGTATTGGACAAATTCATCCCTTGCAGGAGAGCATTCGGAATCCTGCATAAGACCAGAGTCCTGAAGAAGGTGAAGAAGAGCAGAGAAGTTTTTCACTGCCATCTCGTGCTGAGGTTCTTGTCTCATCTTCACTCATTCTTCACTCATCTTTCGGTTTCGAAACGTGACAAACTTCATTCAAGCGTTCGAATTAGAGCATCGATAAATCGTCTAATTCAGTTCTGAAATTGCATCAACACAACTTGAAATTCAAATAGGCCTAGAACATCATTCACACATACGAAAGTGAGCAGCTTAATGTGCAAGATCTACAAGATGGAATAAAATACTTCATAAACTTACTATTCTATGAAATACACATGAAAACTAATCAGGACCGCAGAAAATAAAACCAGATCACAAATACTATAATGTAGTGGAAATTCGACCATCCGTTTTTAAAAAACGGACAAGGTAAAAAAACGGACGAAAAACGGACTCATTTCGAAAAAACGGACGTCCGTCCAAAAAACGGACGACTGGCAACGCTGATCATATAATCTACGATTTCTGGCATTGTGATAGTGTTGATTTTTTTTGCCTTAATGATGTCGACGGATCTTTCCTTGTCGCCTATTTCTGTTTACTGTGAGAGATAGTGCTCATCAACTCCACCATATATTGCTCCCTGTAAGTTAACACGCCATTTCGTGAATGATCATTCATCGAGAATGTATAACTCCGGGTTCACCATTTGTGCACTGGGCATCATGTTTGACCTTGCCATGATATTCGTTAAACATAACTTTATACGCTATTTTGGAAGCCACGTTTACCATTACCGTGACTTTTGTAAAAAAAAGTGTCTTAAAAAAATAAAATGTTTTAATTGCACCAATAATAATTTTAGACTTAGAATTAAAACATCATAATCAATCGCTTTTTCGTATCAGAAAACGATTATTTATCGTTAAATTAATCCATTAGATCACGATGAAAATTTATATATACTCTGAACATAAAGCTGTGTCAATAAGTTGAAGCTAAAACCAGTGACACAGAAAATTGAGCACATGCAAGTCCATTTTCTGATAACAAGGTCTTCAGACTAGCAATTGAGAGCAGACACAGGTCAGTTATCAAATTTCTGTTGAAAAATTGGGATAAGTGCTAAATTTCTCATCAAATAAGAATATCAAATAAAATGAATCCTAAACGGCACTCACGCTAAGTTAGGCATTTTCGTCAATGAGCGGACAATTCCGTTGTAGTATGCGATGAGTTGTGCACGTAGAGATGCTTGATAAATCCGCTGCCCAAAATCTTGACAAAATTGGGTAAGCAAGGCTCTTTTCAGTTTGGCAAGTTCATTGGGACTCTTCAAAACCATTGAGTTGGTCGCTGTTCTATTGATGAAATCGTTCATCATTCGATCACGACTTGGTGACTGAAAGAACAAATATAGAAACCATTGAATGAAGAAAAAGAAGGAATCATGGTTGGGGGCGCTTTCACGGCCAAAGATGGTCAGTAGTTGTTTAACAGCAAATTAACTTTCTTTTAGGTTGAATTATGTGGCATTAATATGTTTCAGGCCAATAATATCACTTATCAGCCCCTTTAGATTCACAATTTAGCTAGAATCATAGGAATACTTGTAAAGTTAAACAGGGTTTTAGACACATTTTTATTGATTTTTCAATTTGATGGCAGAGGAGATTAAGTTTGCGCAAACAAACTGATGAATTAGGTTTCTTTCACATTATCAGTTTCCACAAAAGCTACAATTGAGAACAGTAAGTAGCCAAGTGCAAGCTGATTCAAAACAATGGCACATGCAGGAACTTACTAAGTGGGCAAAAAGAAATTTTTAATACCTTGCAGAGATAGGAAAAATAGTCGTGCGCCGCTTGCGGATTGATGTGAATTCCTTCAAAATGCTCCGATCGCCACAATTCCTTCAGATTCGTAGAATTCGAATCATTGCGCAAAAGTTTTCTCGATAATGTTGGACCCTCCGATCATTATTTAAAAAGTTAACAGGCGTAAAAAAAAGTTTCAGAAACTTCTCTGTAGAACTTGACATCGACTGTGTGTCTTTGCTGTGTAATCCGGTTGATAACAGTCACTGAAACTCCGCACGATTTGGAGTGTTTAATGTTGAACTGGCTGCTCATTGTTCGACTGCTATGGTATTATGTCAGCAGATTGTGCCATTTCATTAACACTACATGCTCCAATGTTTCCTTTCTAGTCAAACATAAGAAGCGACTATCTGTCTAATTCTGTGAGCCAAGTACATTCATTCTTGGTCACACTGAAGAATGAAGTGCACCAGACCGCGGCGGTGTGATTCGACCACCGAGCAGCGCGCTGCTAAACTATAATTTGCTTTTAATTTGCATCCTTGTGTCAGTAATTATGCCGATATATAAGCTGCGACAACATATTTCTGAATAATACTGCCACATGCGGAAGGACAGCAGTGCCCAACTGCGTGAACTACTCTCACGTGACAGTCCGGCTTCAGCGACTTTATGTAAATAGCTCCGCGTATAATCGAGTTGAATAAAGCTCTATTATCGCGTGTGCGGAGAAAAAAGTGAGCATAAATGGGTTAAAGTTAAATGTCACTCCTGTAGATCCCTGATAATGCGAACCGACTCGCAAAGCTTAGGATGCACATGTGCTGTGACCTAACTTCTTTTAGCAATAAAGCTATACACATAGTATAGGAGTTGATGTTTTGCTTCGAGAGAAGACGCTGCTTCGACCTTCACGACATGAAAAATATCTGTGTTTGAAACAAACTAAGTCAATAAATGTTTATTTCCAAAATTTTTGGAAAACAATCGGAGAACATTCAATATTGTAACACATCGAACACACTGAAGCACATTCATGAAAAAAGGTGAAAAAGAAATAAAAAAGAAGCAATTTTGCTTAAAGAAGGAGAGGTGAGTGAGCTTTGTATCCCTTTGTTGGATATTAATTATTTATTTTCTTTGGAAATCAAGCGCATGTTGTTTGCTTTCTGAAGAACCTTGGCGATGGACTCTGTATTTGTATTTTCTTGCAGTCAGATAATTCATCAATTCATCAAACTTAGTTATGCTGTTGCAATAACATGACACTGGTGCTATTTCTTGCTGTATTTTTTTATACTCAGAACATTCAATCGTAAAGTAATACAAAGTTTATACATTTGAATCACTACATAGCTCACAGAGGCTGCTGAATAGATATTTAGCATCTATCAATTTTTTCCGCTAATACGACTCATGAGCAAGTACATTCATGAAAATCACTGCAATACATTTCCGATGGTAGGTATTCATTTATTCCAATATGTTCACTTCGTAGTTGGCACAATGAACAGCAACTCTGAAATTCAGAGACCATATTATTTCATAATATTAGTATTTTGAAGCATTGGCGAGTATTGAACGTAAGTTCTCTAACGTCCCTGAACCCACTAACTCCCTGAACCCTTTACCACCAAGAACTTGAAGCCGATAAATATAAGAAGCAAACACACAAGATAAAGGATTGAAACTTTAGTTTTGAAAGAAATGCTTAAAGAATTGATTATATTACAATTTACTAAAGAATTTTTCATTTTTCCCGTGGACATACTCATTTCCATATTTTAATTTTCTGATCGCTGTGACTTTGCTATTTCTAAATCGAATACTTTACTTGTGTTGTTTTAACTGTAGAATAATTTAAACAAATTTCGTTTATTGAAGGAATTATAGTATACCATGTATGGAACATGGTCATTGGTCATGCATTTTTGTTGCACAGCATTATTTACGTAAATCCAGTAAGCCAAACGAAAAAATAGTGAAAATCACAGAAATTAGGTATTTCCTGGGAAATATGGTGAATGATATTTATATTTTAATGATTGTTGCGATTCTACATGGACGATATTTTCCCCATCATCACAAGCCAGCCATATCATTGGGAAATATATCTAAATGCGGGAAATGCGAAAACATTAAACTGATAAGACAGCAGATGGATCGTTGCTTTTGAATATACTATATAAGGACGCATGGGTCTGCAGTTATGATTTGGGTCAAGCCACTAGGCCTTGCGAAGCTACTGCACAGGGGCCATGCAACTCCTTGAAGGAATTCCATCCCTTCCAAAGAACGTCTCCGTCTACTGGATAGGAGGCGTTGCATCGAAACAGCACGATATGAACCACCAAAAAGCGGATAAATACCTACTGTCGGCATGGAGTGCCCCGGCGGGGAGGAGATGGCCATTCCAATACCACAAGGCAGGGTGAGCTGCATAAGCCGATGCAAGTAGCAACCCCAATTGTTCCTCCTAACACCCCACCTCCGATGACGGATGGCGGCCATCGCCGAGGGACCTTGGATCGGGAATAGACAGAGATATGCCACAGGGGACGGAACTCAGACTTTTGTTGCCAGAACAAACAATAATTGGGATATTAAGATTCCCGCAGAATCAAGTTTGTAGAGCAAATAACATCTCTTGTGGCAAAAGAAGCTTTTAGTAGCCTCTTACGACACGTAGGGAACGTCGGAGCAACTCTATTCAGTTCCAGGGACCGCACGGAACATTGAACGGTCTCAGCGCTGAGATGAATATTCATGTGATGAATTTTGAGGTAATTTTAACGAAGAAAAGATATCATATAATGCTATCGACTAATTTAAGCAAGAAATAAACAGCGATGTGATCGTATTTCAGCTACTTTCCGTCGCAATCGTCAGGCTAGGAAGGATATTGCAAATTTCTTTCATCAATGCAAAATATTACAGAAATCCGCACCAATGACATAGAATAAATAGAAATGATAATACGGCTGGTAGTACTGGGCTACATCATGGCAATGGCTTGGAAAAATGAAGAGAGAGCTCGACTTGACTTAAGATATTTTGTATACAATCAATATCATAGGCACACCCTGTAGAGGAAGATAACATTAAATAGTTTGAAGATGCTTGTACGTCTCTGCATGATTCAATGAAGCAAAGAAACCTTTTTTGACTACCAAGTTCAATTTAGTTGTTGGTGTTCGGTTAAAGCTTGTTGACCTTTGTCACAGGTGTTTATTTTAAATTTTGTATCGATGCAGGAAATTTGTAGTATTCTTCCAAGTCTGGTACTAGTTACGGATAGCAGCTTAAAAATAAATTTCATTCAATGCATAGCATCAAGAGGCATCGGTGATTTCCCAAAATTGTCTTAAAGTGACACTTCACACATGTGATAAATACTGGATTTCATAATTGAATCACAGAAGCCTTTCTTTGACCATCAATCAAAGTCTATAGCTCATAATTCTGAAGTGAATGACTTCACTTATTTTCATTTTAATGCATATTTCTCGTTCAATGAATATTCCATGATGCACTAGACACGTAAATTGTGGAAAAATGATAATCAAAAACTCTCAAACAATGCACAATAATGCAAATATAGTCACGTAGCTCCTCCATTGGTAATCATGGAATAGTATGTAGCCCTTCGTAGGATTTGTGAAGCTGCGTGACCGCTCAATGACATCTGTATAGGCATTTTCTAGATCATGCATGTCTTGTTGATGCGATGACATGCAGAATGCCGAATAAGCATACCACTTCCACCAGAGAATAGTCGAAAGGAGCTCATTGCACAAAAATACCATATTTTGTTGGCTAAATATATAAGATGCAATTAGGCAGAACAACTATCAAGTTTTAAGAATGTAGAGGTCCATCGTCTGCAGAAAATAAACATTTGCGCTTGCCTTTTTTGAATTATTATTGCTATCATTAAGAAACTTTATCTCAGTGACATATTCGCATGTCACAAAAATGAATTCAAGGTCACATAACAATATAAATGACATAAAACAGCTGGCTGCCTACACTATTACAACAGCATAGGAGGAAGACTTTGTATCCAATAACCTGGCATTGAACAACCCGGGACACCGGAGCCAAAATATACATCTCAGGGTGGTCTGCGACAGGCGGACTTAATTTGCAAATGATCTGAGATTGAAAAGCTTCGTCAGGTTTCAGTATTTAGTGTGCAATTTAGTAGTCTACTACTAAATACAATTTTCCAGGTCCTTCTGTTTTGGAAAGCAAGAATTTCGAGATGTAGGTCTAGATTCAGCTGACTTGTAGTAGAACGGAAAAAGTAAAGAATTCATTGGCAGCACAGAATTCTTTTTCTTCAAAGAAGCTTTCACATTAAATCGATAACGACAAAATCGTGACGATACTTCCTTTATCGCTGAGAAAATCGTGCTTATGTAAACAGAAACATGTCGCACATGTAGAGCGATTAAATTTCAATTTGTCGCTATAGTTGCCGTTATCAGCCTAATGTGAAGGCGCCTTGAGTGTCTTTAGATAATTTACGGTAATTTTGATGTGCCAAATCAATACAATTCGCGCTAGATATACTCAATCAGGTCAACTTTTTAAAGGAAGCTGCATATTTACTCGTCTGCCTTTTGACGATTACAGATCAGTTGACCGCTTTCTTCGTTGACGCCATGGAACTTCTCGATGTCTTCCAGTTTTGATCAGTCGACATATGTCTCGCTCGCCTTCCCGTGTGTCCAGCTTCCAGTCGTATCTTGTGCACTTGACTTCTGCGACTGCCATCGAAGTACTTCGGCGGGATTCGACGTATCTTGTAAAACCTATCCCTAAAGTAAGAAATCCATCCATTTCAGACTTACGCCCGATTTCATTGCTGCCAATAATTTCAAAGCTATTTGAACGAATTGTGTTGCTATCCATGAAGTCTACATTTGTTCAATCATTTGGTAGTGAACAGCATGCCTTTCGGCCTCTCGGCTCAACGAGTAGTGCCCTTATAGATATACATGACTGCATTACGGCCTATATGGAAGACCCAGAAAATCTTTATGTCAGGCTTGCATGTCTCGACTTTTCCAAAGCCTTCGATAAAATCCACCATAATAGACTGATCAAAATCTTTATTGATCAAAACTATAATAAGGGCTTCATCTTGTGGCTTTCTTCATTTTTGTCAAATCGATGCCAACGATTGTGCATGAATGGCAGTATCGGTCCTTTGTCTTATGTAAAGTCCGGTGTGCCTCAGGGTTCTATTTTCGGGCCATATCTTTTTTCCATCTTTATCGGGACTCTGACAATAAAATCTCAGAGTGGAAAGCTTGTCAAGTATGCTGATGACCTCACTCTTATTGAATCCTGTACGAAACATCAGCCGAATCCAGATCATATGTCAATTGTATCATCGTGGTCGCATGTGAACAAACTATTTTTGAACTCAAGGAAGTGCAAACAGATGTTTTTTCGTCGCAAAAAGGATGCTCCCACATTTGCTTACACAGATGTTGAGCTTGCTAGCACAATTTCTATTCTTGGTGTAACATTCACAGATGACTTAAAGTGGAACAAACATTTTGATAACATTTTACTGTCTGCAACTCGTCGTTTGTATGTGATACGCACTCTAAAACCATATGTTTCCAAAGAAAAGTTGCTAGAAGTATTCCACAGTTGTATCGTTTCACTTTTGATGTATGCAACTCCTTTGTTTTGTGATATGTCAACTGAAATATGTCACAGAATCAAGAAATTTCGAAAACGCGCCCATCGTTTAATTTGTAGCCAAGAGTGTAAATGCTCAATCATCCCTGATTTCGATAACATGCATAAAAGTTTGTCGTGTAAATTTCTTACAAAGTGTAAATCTCCAGATCATCCTTTACATGAACATGTGCCTCCAAAAATGCCTTGTACTGGACATTTTTGTTTACCTCATTTTTCAACGTTTAGACGTCAGAATTCATTTTTTATCTGGTGTTGCATGATTGATAACGCTGCTGAAATCTGACCTCTCCATTACTGTTGTATAATGTATATTTGTCAAAGCCTGCATGTTACAGAAAGTGATCATTTTATATGTAAGTTCGTGCTGATTAGCTATTTCTGTGTTTGTATATTTGATTTCTATTTATTTATTTTCAATAAACGCATTACTTACTTACTTACTTATCTCAAGTTCAACCAATTGTCGGCTAATTTGTTTGCCGAAGATTTGTTAAAAAGATTTGGTAGAGCCACTTCTTTTCTCGGACCTTCGATTTGACGTTCTCTGTCCAGAGTCACGTGTCTTTTTTCAATCTTCCTTCTACTGGACTCCGTCAGGCCAAGTGTTGTTCTTGCCGCTTCTCTTGTCGACTGCTTTACATTTCTCTATGTATCTCCGACGGTCGTAAGAGGGGGTAAGCTAATACGTGAGATGATCTCTACTTCGTTTTCGCTTTCTCTTAGCTTCCATCACTTTATTCTAAAGGGGCCGTTTCTCTCGCCCATGCTCTCCTTTGGTGGCTCTATGCGGATCCTATGGTTCATAGGACGGTGTTGAGCCGCAATCGTCTCGTACGGGATAACTTTGACATCGAGGATGTTCTTTAGGTCACGGCGTCTAACAAGGATGAAGTGGATCTGAGACAATGCATTGTCACTAGTACCGGTAGGTGATAAGGTGAGACGGCCGTTTGGAGAACTACGTATTGGTGATGACGAGACTGTGAGAGTCAGCGAAATCGAGGATTCGTTCTCAGTCTTCGTTGCGGGTACCGTAACCGTGTCCTCTGTGGCAATAGTGGTCATCACTGTGTTGACCAACATGGCCATTCAGGTCACTCTCATTTAGGGTACTTCCGCTACCTTTTCCTCAACTTATGTCCACAACTTGTCCTTGATTTTGTCTGGGCACTCAGTACGCACGTGATGCGTAGGCGTTTAAGAAGTGGAGACGTCTTTGTTGTGTACTTCGGCAACTGCATCTCGAAATTGCTCTGAAGCTACGACATCCACACCGTTTCTTCGGCTGCTGTTGTAGATAACTGTGTAGCTACTGCTTATCGGGCGTGATTTAGATCCACTCCATCGGGCTTCTTGCAGGGTTCATGTGTCGATACATCACTGATTCACATCACAAAATAAATACGCGTAATGTATTCAATTGTGAATCACGTCAATTGGCATTTGGGAGTCTAATTCGAACTTTTGCTTTAAGTTTTAAATGACGGCTGTCAAAGTGAAAAATCCAGAAGCAGTTGTTCGAACAAAATACGATTGCATTTCAGAAAGTTTTTAACATTATCACAGTCATGCTCGCAAGTGTATCTCACAGCGTGGTTCACTAGCAAGAAACTAAACACTAAAATAATGAAATTGAAAATCTACGTATGAACAGCTGGTGTATCTATTCAGCATTTGAAAATTGCATTTTGCGAAATATTCAGTATTTTTCTAATTTCATTGAGTATTTGAGTGGAATTCCACAACTGATTGAATGAAAGCAAGATTTCTGAAACTTAAAGTTATAATAAATATATTTAAAGAAAGTAAATATTGCATCTTTCCCACCGTGCTTATCAAAATAACCCTTGTACAATTCATAAAACTTTTGAAACACTAACAATATCGCCAAATTTAAGAAAAGCATTTGCAACAAACTGGTGCATGCAATATTATGCTGCAACGATTATCCGGCACTGAAAGAAAAAAATCCAACTTCCCTGCGTAGATTTATGCATGTGCGTGATCCATATTTCCTTCGATTCAATCAGAAATAAAATCAATGTCTTCCACAGAATTCCGAGATTTCACGAGAATTGTAAAATATCTTACTTATAATGCCACTGTAATTTTCACACGTAACTGGACTATAGATGGATTCATCAAATCTTAACAGATGCAACCAGATATATTTCGGCCTCTTGGGCCTCATCAGTCGTAGGGAGGTTTGAACCAGTGACGTCGAAGCTCCTTCTAGCATTAGGCCACCGTACCATCTATTAAGATCGCGAATTATCTAATGCGGCACTACTCTATCACAGGTATCTGGAGGGCGGATGCTTATGCTGCGCACGAGAATGCTGCATGGCATTCTGAGTTCGGCTGAGAAAACAATAAACGGGTATGGATGACAAATTAGAATTTCTCGACAGACTCACTTCCTATTGCATTCGCCCTACAAGCACTGAAAATTCTTGAAGGAATGTTGATTGATCTGAATAGGATCAGCGATGAAATGTAAAACGAAATTGAAGCTTGAGATGTGTGAAGAGATTTAGAAAGTTGATTGACTGAGCGACTCCGTTTCAAATTATGAACCTCCACCATTTATTCCTTCATTAACATGCGAAATATGAGAAGCATTTGCTGTAATTTAGTGCGCATCCGTCTTTTGAGACGTCTTCTAAACGAAAGTTTAGCTAGTTGAGCAGTGGTTATTCTCTGCGATGGAAGTGACCGTCATATCAACAAATACAAAAATAAAGCCTACTTGATCTGTCATTATTGTCACTGGAAATATTTTAATTTACAGAAGTAGAACCGAAGAATATAGAAATATATCTCTAAATATCTCAATCGGCTGCTTAATCAATATAATCAGTCATCATATCGAAGCACTCTGCTTCTCAGAAACCGAATGTGTTGAATGCTCGTGGCAAACATTGTGAGCATTTCATAATGATTACTTACTTGGATTACTTGCAGACCGAATCTCAGCTGTCGGCTCGCCAACAGCGCAGGTCGCACGTTCTCTAAATTCGTCTATCTCTCGCCATTCGAGTCCACGCTCTCATGTACAGCCTTGTCATGGGGTCGCTCCATCTGATTGGTGGTCTGCCTCTTCGTCTTGTGTAGCTGCGTGGTCTCCAATCAGTATTCGAGTCGTCCGTCGTTTTTTTTACAGGGTGTCCGCGCAAATTTGAATGAAAATTTCCAGGTGTTTTCCAGGATTTCCAGGGTAAAATTCATTTTCCAGGTTTTCCAGGGAAATTTAACAATAAAAAAACGGGTGGGTGGTGGGTTCAAATTTGAACGAAAATTTCCAGACTTTCTGCAGGGAGATTTTACTAAAATGCACGCGTCAAATTTAAAAGAAAAATTCCGGGAAAAATCTACCCAAAGTTCTGTGGCTAAGGAGCTTACACACCATAAAATTAATATTATTGAAGACAAAAATTTGAAAAGTGACGTAAAATTGGTTGAATTTTTAAGGCGCAGGTGATTCCAAATAACAAATATCAATATATGCATCAAGCGGCTACATCATTTTTATAAAAAAATGAAAATATAATCGATCGTAACAAATTTAAAGCTTGAGGATTGAGGAGAACTAAATAGAGAAAGAGTAGGCTATAGCAATAAATAACAAAAAATATGAGACTTAACAATGAAATGTAACATAAACGGAATATCTGTTATGTCCACTCTATAATAAAATGCAACAAGGTGAACGCCAGAGCGTTGTCATTCAGATAAGATCATTTGAACTGAAGCATTGCAGCGTGAATCCGCGGAAGGTGGAAGACCAAGAGCCAGAAAGAGGAACATAATGGCTGATGTGCTGCATATGCATGAGAGTAATCACAATCAGTTTAAGAGAATGACACAGAGAAGAATTGACCTAGGAAAGCTCATTGGCACACGACGTGTCGGGAATAATATATCTGCATATTGAAAACCTACTTGAAATGTGTTTGAAAACATTCGATATTAGCCTCGGATCATTCGGAACAAGCCTGGTGCCTAAATGAAGTTCATATGTTCAGCACCATTTTGCGTCAGTAGATTCTGCCACATGGCAATCAAGTGTGTAATAGCACTTATCCTAGATTACGGCTCCTAGCTCCCCATACCACACGACGTTAATGAGGGAGTCTACGGCTCATAGTCCACCATTCCACACCACGTTAATGAGAGAGTTTACAGCTCATATTTCGCCATTCCGCACGACGTTAGTAACGGAGTTTACGGCTCATAGTTCCCCATACCACACGACGTTAATGAGGGAATTTACAACTTCTAGTTCACCATACCGCGCAGCGTTTGCTAGGGAATTCACAGCTACTAATTCACCATACTGTACAACGATTAGGAGTTCGACAACAGTTCATAGTTAACCATACCACGCAGCTCAGTCTCATTCATGTTGTATACGTTATGATAGGAGATTTCAGCCATTGAAATATTCTAAAAAAATTGTATGCGAATGAAGGCTATAATTGTAACAAATAAGTAGAGATATGAAGAGTAAAATCTGGAAAAATAGAAAACACTTCAACCATAGAGTAAGTATGACTTCAGCAACTTGCAATTAGTGTTTTAATTAGTCTCAAAATTTCCAGGAGTTTTCCAGGATTTCCAGGTTTTCCAGGATAAAATTCATTTTCCAGGTGTTTTCCAGGGGGCGCGGACACCCTGTTTTTATTATGTGGCCTGCCCAGCATCTTTTTGCGATGTAGATGGTTTCCAGAATATCTGTCACATTGGATCTTCTTCTGACCTCTGCATTTGAAACTCGCTGAATCAAATGGATGTAGGTGATTCGTCTTTCCATTGATCTTTGGACGACTTGCAAAAACTTTCTTTCGTTTTCTATGAGACTCTATGTTTCGCAGGCGTATGTCATGGATGGTAGTACACGAGTGTCAAAAAGATAGGCCTTGACATCGGCCGAGACACCGATTACTATTTATAATGATAATCATCTATAAATAGAAGATATAGAATTCCTTAAATGGCACCGCGCAGAGCCCTAGAGGTTGTGTTATCACTCTTTGTGAAATACCTAGTTTGAACCTCATGTTGGGTTAGACCTCAGACTTTTAAAATAGGCGGCATATTTTATTAATGCTCCATAAAAAATATTGAGGGTAAGATAAATATGAAATAAAATATGAACATAAATAACTGGGATCACGTAAGGAAGGTATTTCCCCTGGTTTGTTTTCTTTCCGGGCATATAACCGGTTTACTTACACTTTACATCGCATTGCATTGAAGGGTATCCAGAGCATTATTATAAATTGCGCTTCTTATTAAAGGAATGATGGAATGAAATACTAAATAAGGCGGATATATAATGGATTTATTACTTATTCAGTTCATGGTCAATGAACTAGAAGTAACAGTAATTGCAGTTAAGTAACTCTTCACTTTAATTCCTTTCGGAAAGCCCTAAAAATGACTCCATTACATATTTCGTGAAAGTGAGAAGTTTATTCATTGAGTAAGCTACACCATTTAAATTTAAATCACATTTACAGCAGTTTCTATCAGAAATGCCAATTACAGAGAGAATAACAAGAAGTCTGTGATATGGTTCATCAACACTCTCATGTTTTCGAAATGATTCCAATTTTCTCAAAATTACACCACCTCACATACACGAGTCACTGGGCGAGTTTCATTGAATGTAGTCTTGATATAAGTATTATTGCTTAGTCTCGTGATCTCGCAATAAGTTATGGTAGTGCATTGAATAGAGAGATGTTTGATCGATACTTTATGTTTTTCTTGATTCATCATTGTCTCCAGCTGGTTGCTTTTTGTTAAATCGATCAAAGCTGCTTTCTTTCTACTATTCAGGCAGTAGATTTTCAACTGTTCGGTTGACATCATTTCACCTGGATACACTTCAAAGTTCCGAAACCCTGTTCCATGTAGGTCCACACTAAATTGAAACATGACAAATCGGTTAATATCTTTACATATAGTGAGCTCGAAACCCATGCAGTTCCCCGTAGCGGATGCTGTCATAGTCTTGCTAGATAAGATGCAGAAGCCCGTGGAGTTTACTGCGAAACCGAAAACACATCGTCCCAAATTTTTTGAACACGCTGTAGCACAGGCCACTTTTGAAGTTGTTGGAACGACAACGTCACCAACCGGGCATTGTATTTTGCCCAAACTTTTGAATGAGAGTCTTTGTTCACTATTTGTAAGGTAGGGACACGTTGTAACTTGATTTAAAAAATAGCAAATTGACAAACTAATAGAAGTAGCAATAAAAATTGTTGAGCTCATTTCTGAAAAAATTCAGTATGTTGAAGAGTGATCACGTTGTACTGGCACATATGTGATGAAAATTTCATTTCTTATATAATTTTGAGAAGTGTTTGAACAAACGCAACTCCCATTGGTGAATTAACACAACAGAAAAGTGCCACTCACGAATTGTTGATAGAATCCAATGAAAGACAAACATGTAGTTATTGCAGAAGCTCTCATAATTTGCTAGGTTTTTAAAGAAAACAGTGAGCTTTTACGGAAAGAGAGGCATCACGCACATGTCGAACGGCGGAAATGTCTACAACATCAGCGGCGATTATTTGTCAATGAATTCTTAATGGATTTGAAAGATGATCTCCAATTAAACATGACAAAAACCACGGAACTTGTTTGACTAGAACAACGAAACTTCTGCAAAGAAAACATAATTGACTCAACTTGATACTACACCACCTCTGAAAGCAATAAAAGCTTCAAACAAGCGTGGACACAGACTGCATGGAAGAAAAGGTTGTCAACAGAATTTGGAAAGATCAAAATGCTTAAAGCGACAAATGTTGCGGCAGTTATCAACTCGAATCATATTGCGGACTAAAAACGGCTTGACAAACATCATATTTTACGACCGCCTTTATAGCAAAATTAAAAGTGTAACAAAGTGACTGTGTAAGATACGACTTTTGATATTTCTCGGCGTTGAATGATTCTTAACATCTAAATTGAAATGATTAACTGATGTGATTTACTAACGAGTACCGGCCGGGCTTCTGGTCGGTGTGATCGAATATAACGGGTGGTTTCTTCCTAAAACAGCTATTCTTGGCTTGTGGTAGGCGGTCGGTGCGATCAAAAAAGGTCGACTTTTCCTTTAAACAGCTAGTGGGTGCCCGACCTGCGCTCGGCGAGGTCAAGAAAGGATCGGCTGCTCCCTAAAACGGGAAAGGGTCGTTGCCTGGCTTGCGATCGGTACGCTGCGAGAGATACTGTAGCCGACAGGCAAGGGCGACGGCCGACGCAGTGCTCGGAGTTGAGCAAAACAAAAATTATTAGTACGATAACAAAGTGAACTTTGAAATGTCGTCTCGCAATTAATGTCTCCAATTAATATGTCAATTTCAAATAATAGTATACCAATTACTTGCATCTCTGGTATCATCATGTTAATAATCAGTTTATAAGTAAGCTGTAGATCTGCAACATTTATTTTTCGTACGTGCAATATTCTATCATCCGATTCACAAAGTTTCGGTCACTGTGAGGTGCTATACGTCCATTATGATGCATGTATTTGGTTTATTGTAAAAATATCAACACAACTTAGTGCAATCAGTCAGACTATAGTTATCATATTTTCGTCTACATAAAAAAATCGTGTTTCAATTAATTCCACAAGGTTGAATACTGAGTTAAGTTGACCAGCAGGTGTGAGGAATTTCTGAAGACAAGACATACCTGCAACAACATTGGATACACCAGCGCTCCCTGGATACACCAGCGCTCCCAAAATTCAGTTTTTCGCGACACAAAACCAACTAGATATGGGAAATATCTAGCGATCCATTCTATATTATGTGTTAAGGAGCTGACTTTATACAGCTTCCAAAGTAGTACCTACATGTAAATATATAATCACAAGTGTACTACAAAAGTCAGTTCGCTGTGTAGGGCTAGCATTATAGGTGTAATTCATGAAGTCGCTATTGTTCTGATTTTTGATTGATGAGCCTCATGGAGTGAAAAGTCAAAGCAACCAGCGACTTCATAAACCAACTTACTCTTCTTCCAATCTTAGTTGGGTTGAACGATCGTCTGTTCATAGTTGTTCTCTACTTTTCTCTGTTTTCTGCGTCTTCCTCTTGTAGGCTCCATGCTCTGATGCCTGCCGCAACAGTCTCCTTCACAGTCTTCTGAAGGAGGCCTTTGGAGTGTTTACCTCCAACTTCGAAACTCATGATACGTCGTAGCTAATCCTGGTCTTCTCTTCTGACAATATGTCCAAACCAACGTAGTCTGCTACGGCGAATGACGTCAGTGATGGAATCGATGCCCAAAGATCCTCTCAGATCGTTGTTGCTTTTTCTGTCCCTCAATGATCTTCAGCATGGTCATAATAATGTTCAATAAATCCATGGTTTTGAAGATATCCCTGCTTTTCTTTGAAAAGCTGCGGCTCATGCTTTCGCAACATCTCCAACGCATATCACTAATGTCTCCGCACTCAATATTCAGCTCCCTGGTAGTTGGAAGCTGAATGTCGCAGCACTTGTACCAACATCTATACCGGTCTCGATAGATGAACTACGTCTTATCTCAATTTTGCCGTATTTTTCAAAATTTGTGAGAAACTAATTTTGGATGCTGGTTTGTATTGCAAATTTAGACAATGTTTCGGACCTTTGCAGCTTATTAACATGCCATTGTCGTCGACTACCTCCGCTATGATTTGCATTCATGACCTTATCATCACCGACTAAGACGAAATTGAAACTACCGGAGTCAATCATCTTGCCTATGATTTCATTAAAGCCTTTGATCAGGTCGGACATGACATGAATATTAAATGTCTCAATGACAACTAGCTACCGTGGATTTGCCTTGTGGATCGACGACTATCTGAAAAAAGACTTTAATCCGAGGGTTCTAACGCGATTTAGCAAATGGGAACCTGTCGCTTCGGGAATTCCACCGGGTTAATTATGGGGCCTCACTTATTCAACCTTGCGCTCAATGTGCCCATCAAGCATTGTCGTTAAATATATTGATGATTGTACTTTTATCACACCAGGACCGACACATCTCTCTGCACAAATGCATCGATGAACAATTGATCATCATAATATATTCATAATTTGTTGACTTGGTCTTCATCTGTTGGTCTGCAACTTAGTACACGCAAATGAAATAGCTCGGGGTACCACTTACACACTTTCCCACCAATGACAGTGTATGATTCGTGTAACCGAGATAAATATCATTGGTGTTTTTCTAACCTCTGACCTCAAATGGAACAGGCGTGTTAACTGCATTAGCCTGCTCTCATCCCAGCGACTCTACGTTCCGCCCTGGACCCCTGGGGGTCCGAAGCGAGATTGCTGGGGCACTGAGCGAAGATTATAGACAGTTGGGTTTGGTTTCCAGCAAAATAAAAATCTTTACAATTCATTAACCCGTCATAAGGGCTATCTGCATGGCCACAATTCCTGAGCGATCAGTGTTTTATTAGTCTAGTTATAGGTATCCTGGCGCATTTCGCTCACATTTTCAGTCACCTCAACGATCTGTGCTTCAAACTGCAAGGCAGTGAAGTAAATATTCTTTTTCGCAAGCGACGTCGTCAACGACTTCAGGGCAAAGCTGCCACTGTGGATTCGGCACCTTGAGAAAGGAAATCTATTTGGCTGTCAGCGACTCGGCGTGGTAGTGGAGGTGTTGCTGCAGGCAAAATTTCACCACTTCTTCAGCAAATCAACATCGAGCATTTGAAAGAGCTGCAAGACGCATTTGATTGCAATTTTGTTGATGCAGTGTTGAATTCTTATGACGAGTGGACAATAGATCCGTTTCAATTCCATATTGGCAAGATGCCCGACGCGATTCCCGAGAAATAACATTTACTTGAGTTGCGTGAAAGCAGGGCAATAAATTTTTCCTTGGAGGCTGCAGCCACAATTGAAGAATTCTGGACCAAAAATCTCACTTCATTTCCTCAGCTTGCAAAGCCAGCGGTGCACAGTTCTCGTTCCGTATATGACAACGTGAGGCTGGGTTCTCCACCCTGCTTACGATAAAGTCAGAGAAAAGAAAAGAAACTGCATCCATGTAATATATAACATGTGAGTAGGCGTGAATTGTACACTGCCGCGATTTGATGATGCTTGTAAGAATTTGCTACAGAAGAGGTCATGCACCTAACATGAGAACTGTCACTGTATAAGTTTTCCGAACCTGAAATTGTGAAGGCAAAACGTAGGCGTGCAACAGATGTTAAGTGTTAAGTGTATCTCAAAACCCCGAACATTGACTCCATATCCTCTGTCCGGCAAAATCCGGCATTCTAAGACAAATTGTTCAGCCACCTGTTCGCACCACACGCAGGTGCCAAAGTTTTTCCCACGAGCGACTGTTATTGATAATCAAACTCCCGTCGACAAACTTCAGCAAAGAAAGACAATCGCACTTTGCCATTACTTTGCTTGAAAGTTACTTACAGACTACTTTACTTATGCCTGACTAATGATTTTCATTGCTATAGAAATCTGAACATTTATGGCGCATATCTCTCTCTATCTCTCTCTCTTCACCCCCTCTCTCTTCACCCCCTCTCTCTTCTTCTTCAAATTTCGAGTTGGCGGCCTGTTCCAACCCAGCCAACTACTGGCTGAAGATCTTCATTATTATAATTTCTAATATAGTCAAAGTCTTCTGAATTTTGACTGTATATACGAGTATAAAGGACTCAGATGTTCAATATCTTGATTTCAATTTTAGGTTGATTGTTAATGATAACTGTTTCACTCTAATGACGAAATATATACTTCTGGAAAAACAGAGCAGAAAAAGTCTGCCACACTAACTTGCAAGCTTAACCGCACTCATAGTCTCTATACCAGTACAGCTTTTGCATCTCTTCAAGAATCTTAGTATGAATACAAATGAAGCTTTGGCTTCTCCACCACCGTGGGGAATGGAGTGGTAATTGGACGGTGATGATATAGTCAGGCTGGAGCGTCGCTATACATTTATTCCGGATAACCCTCCAACCAACTTGCGTTGAAAGCTCCAACGACTCTCTCGGGATTCGTTTAAACGACCAAAAGATGGCTCAGTGAATAAATTAACTAATGTGACACGGAGATCACCAATAAAGCAATAAAACGACATAATTGCCGATGGCTGGCAATCTGTGCTATTTGTAGAGAAATATGATTCCCATGGCAAGTCTAATAGCAGACGTGATTGTGTTCACTTACTTTCTCTAATTGAATTGAGAAAAATGCTTCAGGATCGTATCGACTGATTGCAGGTTTGTTAGGTATCAATGGACTTGCTAAACCCATGGAAGTTCTTGACAAGGCCGACATTCCTGTAAGAGTTGATTTCTCAGACTTCTCCTGACCTGTTATCGATTCTCTGAAGAATAAGAATTGCAAAACCATGACTGAAAACTTAAATAACCTCCAGTAATAATAAAGCAAGCAATAGACGATAAAACGATAAATCATTTTCAGTATTCAATTGATTATACACCAATATTGCCATGCCTTGAATTCGGTCAAGCCTCCTCTCCGTTTCCTTGGATTGGTCATGTACCAATAAGAAAGAGCTCTCAGGCAAATATTCAACATTTTCAATACGTGCACAAGAACAAATGCAGCCGGTTTGAATATTGCTTAGCTGCTCACAGAAAGCAAGCTCGCATAGACCTGTAGATGCGAATCTATCGATTTTAATGACCGTGTCTTTCGCTCACATAGTTCCAAGTGAGTGTGACAAGTGGTGGGAAGTTGTTAGTTAGGGCCGAGAGGGAGAACTATGGAGAAAAGGAAATCAGAGTTATGTAAAGATGTGTTCCCTAAGGGTTCTTTTGTCACCTCTCTTCTTCCTTTTCTTTGTCAATGACTCGATGGATAGGTTAAGTGAGGAGCAGGTGCTAACGAACATTGCACTGGAGAAAGCCTGCATGACCACGCTCTCCTCCATAGAAAGCAAGTACGGAGGGATTTGTCGCTTATAAGCTATGTATTACAAGGAAAGAAGTCACTGTGCTTCTTGGTTCTTGGTGAGTCAATGTTCAAGGAATAGTTTCACAAAGTCATGGGGAACATTTATTCGAGAATAAGTACATATGCTGGTTGGTGGAGAAAGAAAGTGCTGAAATGGAATACTCTAAAAAGTGAAATGCCAGGCAAAAGTTAAACTGGTCTTGGTGTGTATGTGTGTGTGTGTGTGTGTGTCGGCAACTGCAAAGTCTTAAAGATGAAAATGAAAGCATAGCCTAAATAAGAAGGATTGCCCACAGGAAAGAGACTGCTATGAAAACAAACGTATTTTTCCTTGTGGTAGAGGTGAGGTTCTTCGGATGCAACGAATTTGGACACCAATACTGGAGGCAACATTAAATGTGATTTTATCCTATAATAAGGTCTTCTTACATGTTCAATTTAAAGCGTCCATAAATCCACTATTGTCTTTTACAGGAGAAAAATAGCTCGAATTTGAAACTGAATGGACTCCTTGACAATGGGTAGCCATTTCGACAAAAACGTGGCTGCAAATATTGCTAAGAATGAGCTCCTAAACACATATTCTACAGGTAATTTTATTAAGATGCATTTTCTCCGAGTGAATATAGAAACATGTAATGTCAGCACAAATAGCGGGAAAACACGACGAATGAATAATATAAAGCGCAGTAAAACAGGCTAAGCAGCATACGAATTACCGGATCGTCGTTCCAGTGGCTGCATTGAGTTCTGAAAATTGATTTTTGAATGCATCATGCAAATAAATGAAGATCCTACACTTACGCGCCACGATTATCAGGCGAGGTATCAAGATCTCGGAGGCAATTGTGAGCTAGAAGGAGGGCAGCGATCAGGGCATTACGCTGCGTTAATTGCAACTTAAGGACTGCTCGCAGGTTAAGTTCACCGTGACTTCGCATCATCTGAAAAGGAGATACTCGGACGTTAGCGTAGAAATAGATCTAATATCCATGTATATTTGCTTCATAGACCGCGCGAGTGTATGTAAATGTTCTGTACATGCATAAGTGAAATATCCAATTCCATGGATGTTAGCAACAATTAAAAAATCGTATTTGGTAGCAAAAGCATGACCAAAGGGGCTGCTACAAAAAGATACATTTGGGGTGACATTTTTGCTGGGACACGGTAACTCGTATGGAGGCATTATTGCAGCGCTGTGCGGCCAATCCAACGCGCTGAGACAAGTAGGTAGTCGCCAGTACTACTACTAGATTTGCGGCTGATCTGTCGTATAAGCAGAGTAGCACTTGGCCGAAATCCTCGCACCGTTTCAATTGACACATCTCAAAATCATAAACAGGCATGAAAACTTAATTAGTCGGCAGTGCCTTCTTATGCTTACGGTGTTGACCCACCCCTTACCATACAGTCGGGCCGATCTCCTGATCCCTGCGGTAGATTAGCTCCGCACACCTGACGCGACAACACAAAAGTCCCATAGTGTGAGAGCTGTGTGTTTTTGTGTGTTAGAGAAGAGATGTTTTGCATTGTGTGGTAGTGATTTACAGAGACAAAGAATGGGCACAGAGGTTCATGTTGTGTAGATATTCATCCAAGAAGGGTGATTTATTGATGAGAAGTTGTGTGATTGCTGTCCGTGTGCGTCTGTGGAGTGATCAGACTTGTGAACTGTTGGGAGGGGGATTGAGTTAGTAATTATGCTGCCTTGTCTACATGCTAGGTATGTGCCGACGTGGTTAGTGTGCGCTTATTTGAGTTGCTTTGTTGTTACATTGGGTGGCTTATTGAGTGGAGGTGTGGTGCGTTGCACAGTGGTGAAGATGGTAGAATTTTGTTGCCTGTGGGGTGGTGGCTGTTACGTGAGGACATGGATGATGTTTTACCTTTTGCTTTACTAAAAGCTACTTTTGCGTGTAGTCTGTGGTGTTCAGCAAAATGGAGGACATGTGCATCATCGTGTAGATATTGAATGCTGTGTCTGCGTCGTGTGTGCATCCTGTGGCGATCATGTATGATTTTTCTGTATTGCTTATAGTTTGTCGATGTTTGTTTGTGAGATTATTGGTGACCAGAAGGTGGATGTGTCTTCCAAGAGGGAACGTGCGATAGCCTCGTAGGTGGCTACGGTCTCTTGCAGTTTTCCCCAGTTGGTAGAAGTGAGACATAAGAGGATGTTGAGGGTGTAGTTACTGGTAACAATTTACTGGATAATAATAAATTTACGCAGCTGTTTCATCCTGCAGAATCAGCAGTAGTGGCTTCTAGCATATAATATGAAGCTTTAAAACGTCACGTCTGACCACAGTAGCCTTCTACAGTGCTGATACAATCAAACCTTTGCAGGAGCGCTATGATGCTTTCAGTGAAGGATGCCCAATTCTGCATACTTCCAATATCCCTAGCGATCAAAATGGTCACAAGGCCATTACTACAGTGCCACGGAGACCACATATAGCTTATGACTTCTAATGTGACTGAACAAAAAATTGGTGGTCTGCCTGATTTCCCTCACTTAACCATGCGGCTTAACATGAAAAGGAATTATAAGAATTTTGCCAGAGCATGCAGATACCTACGAAAAATGTCCAAGAGGACTTCAACAAAAAAGCCACAAATTCTTTGGCAATCGAATTTACAAAAATTAGAGTCGACTTGGAATAACAGCGAATATTTCATATTTACGGCAGACTGGTTGCCATGAGGCAAATCTGATTAAACCAATAATCGAATATTTATTACGACTCTCTAAACTCTGATGACTGCTCTACCGAAAGCACAGCCGGCACTGAATTCATTTTGTCTATATATCTTTCACTGAACTGCTTTTTGTCATGAAACCCAGCATCGCATGCCCACCACCACTGATTCATTTATTTCAAATTTAGAGAACAGAAACGACAATTGTCGTTTAGTTCGCCCAATAGAGTGACTATGATGCTATTGTCTTGGTTGTATCCCATTCTTTGTTGAGGCTTATCCTTTCACAAATATTGCGACAACTGCAAAATTAGTGCGTCAACTGCAAAATATACAATTCTAATGATGAGGCTTTTTAGAGACAATGATGTCGTTAATGATTTCATTTTTACCTGAAGACGATGTAGGTTTCACAATCATTAATGTCGCATTTGATAGACCAGCCGTCTTTCTATTCATATTGCATTATGCTCATTTGTCTGTTCATTTTTTATCATCTGATTCACTTAGAAATCTGTTGTCTCAGACCATACAACACAAACAAAATTGTCTAAGAAATAATTGTCTGAGAAAATCTTCGCGTGACGTTTATGGTCAGTTCCGATGCATGCGAGGGGTGTCTTGAAGGGAGCCAGGCGTTGCTAAGACGACGACCTACCTGAAAGGGATTTAATACCACTGCGGAAGTTATCATTGTTTTTGCTTTTTCTTGCCCCACCAAAGGTAAGAAGCAATACTAGTTAGCTAGGGATAAGGATGTCTACGTGCACTCGAAACTCTCTCCAGGTTAGGGCTCGAAACCACTACTGAAAGCGGTGGTATCTCCACATTTCGAACCCTGAACCTTCTGCACTTTTATTACGAAAGCTTGGTGCTTTACCAAATGAGCATTCCTACTACCTATATGTATATAGTTTTATAATTTAACTGGTATTCTTCTATCTAGATCGGGACTTACTTGCAATACGAATTCGTAGTCACGGAAGGAGAAGCGACCTAGATGAGTCTCATCCATTTCGCTGATGGCTAAAGGAATCTGACTTGGCATGTATTTGTCGACTAGAGAATCGTCTTCTAAGATAGAAGTTATATAGGTAGGAGGCCTAGCTGATTCTGCACCAGCCTTCTTTTTGGCAGACTCAAACTGAATGTAGCGAATGTAAAGATGAAATTCGTCATAACCCATTTCCACTCCAATGTGCTTGTAGATTTTGTACAACACCTCCGTTTCCCATGAAGTGTCAATGAGACGCTGTCTGGTGGTCACAAGGTCAAGAACTCGTCCCAGTTCGACCAATACCGCTTTCTGACGACTTTTCTTATCTCCACGCTGCCTTTCTGATTCTCGATCTTTCAGCACTTGGCGAGCCACTTTTACTACATTATTCGGTTCGTCCATGAATAATCCATTGAACAGCTGCAAATAAGTGAAAATGCATAAAGCACTGTTAAGACCAAGAGGATTGTAAAATTTATTTTACTCAGCCGATTCTAGCTCTGTTTGTTACATGTTAAAGGTTTTCATGAGCACCGGGCTCCAATTATAATTCCTGTCTTGAAATTTGGTATTTATTTTAAAAGCAAGGCATTCCAAGCTACAAATTGACTGTACGATGCAGTCTTCTAAGAATGATAAAAAAAATGATATCTAAAAAGGAAATTATTTGAGAAAGTGCTTAAAATTAATGAAACTCTAGTCTTTTACTGAAATAGTCAACATTTTCCTATTACGATAGATACTCGTATAATTCATTATTAGGTATACATGTATATGAAAGGGATACTAACTATCTACAATAAATTATATTTAATGAAGTCAGTATGAAGTCTAATGCTTTCAGTGCATTAGATTCACATGATTGATTCATTAGATTCATCATCATTGCAGGCTAGCTACAACGGACATAAAATGAACACATCTCAGTTACCTACTTGATGGATTGCAAAATAAGATCAGCTGAACTATGCATTTTCTACCGTGAACTTTAATTTATTGCATATAAACTTTAATAAACACCGTGCTTCGTTACATTTGTCCAAAATATTATTTGTTTGAGTTGTGCTCAGATTATGTTTATTTATATAAGCTTTTGATTTCGAAACTCTTCTATCTACTATTAGTAAAGCATATACATTTCCATTTCTTGTGAAGATGGTTCGTGCATATTCCTCCTTTAAAATCTTCATTATTCTTCTATATTGGCTAATTCATCAGTGTTAATATTTGAATTAAGAATGTGGGGTGGAAACATAGCTATTAATTTAATTCTTTTCTTTATTAATTTAATCACATTTCTGCATTATCTTCTTATGATCATTTTAAATACAAATTCCAATCAAGTTGTTTGGATCAATAAGTCATGTAAATGCTGCAACGGTAGATATCGTCACTGTCATGCCTTCACATGATTCAACGTTTTCCGCTGTGAACCTGATTCTATTAAATCTTGTCACATTGATTGCTTACTGATGACCCTAAGAGACACTTTTGAAATGCTACCAAGTACCAACCACTTATGAAGATTGTCGATGTGAAAGCAAGCAGTGTAGGCCATGCCAATATCTCAGCACTTTCGCTGGATGAAAATGACTTTAAAAGTCTTCCGTCTTTTGGAACCGGTAAAGAATTTTGACATAATAGAAGATATGTGTTGTTTGAATAATAATGGATGGACTATAATGATATCTTGCTCAACATTCATCACCATAGTATTCAGTTTGTATTGTATCTCCTTTCAAACTTTACTGTGATGTGCTGTCAAGTGATCTGCCAGTCGTCGTTTTATTGGATTGACAAAGAAGTCGAAAGTTTTCCATCACAAAATTTTATTGACCTTGTCCTTGTCCTTTTTCAGCTTAATTACATACAAAAATATCATCCTCGATAGTGAGCCGAATCAATAATTTCCTTTTTTTCAATGTAATAGATTAAATGTAATTTCAAATGTTCAAAGACAAGTCACATGATCACTTTCGCTTGACAATGACACAGCAATAGCGTCGAAGCGCCAGCGTAAAAGTAATATAGGATCTTTTTTTTTATTCAATTACATTAACGATTATTTCAATGGCGTAATGTCCGCAAGAACCAAGCAAAATGTGAATTCTAATTTGTAATTCATTTTCACACGGTTTCTATTTACATGGCATAACAGAGTATGATCATGAATTCATAAATTATAAGAATATTGACAAACGGGAGACGGCGAAGCATGACAGAGCATCAAATCGGAAGACAGCCTATTATTGAAGAGTTCACTGCATGAAGTTACTGCATCTTGGATTCCATTGGATTGAATCTCCTGTGGAATGCACAAGCATCATTGGATTGATCTTGTCGATCTAAACTTTAGAGACCTGCAGCTTTTAAAAACAGGTTATCATCAGTCTGGTTGCGATGGAAAGAAAAACAAAGAAGGTGCAAAAATTTCCCAGATTCCTTTGACTTCTTCCCATGCAAAAGCACAAAAAATATCGAGGCGAATATGATGTAAGTCAACGATTTAAAAAGTGCGGACGCATTCTTGCAAATTTCTTATTCGTATAGGCATCTCCTATGTACGGCCGCTTTCCATCAATCCATTTGTGCCCCATCATGCCCATGTTTCAATCAAATATTTGAAATCCAGTTGAATATAAATATATATTAGTTGCCGTGATCATGCCCAATAGTAGCCTTCTTGCTTCACCAGTAATTTGGGATCCTCCAAAAAAATTGCAAAAAACTCGTCATAGCATCATTCCACATTGCTAAAGTGTCTCTAACATTGACATTTGTTTCATTGTCGAACAGAACGAAGAAATCGTTTATTCATTAATCTATACAATAAATTTGAAACTATCTTCAGACGGAGCAAGATAAGCGCTTGCTATTATCTACACGTTAAACATTATAAACCTTTGCTTGCTTCGATAAATTAACGCCTAAATAAATGTTTTTGAATCTACAACGTATGGTGAATATTTTCTCATATTCTGAAGTACAACATGCTGTAATTTGATGATTTCTTCTCACATTCAATAAACACATACAGAAGTACTTTGTAAAAATACAGCTAAAAGCATTTATTTATGAACGAGACATGAAAAATAGTCTGCGTGAATAACTACTAAAATGTAAGGTAGTTCAGTTACACAGAGACTAACGCTTGCAAAAATAAGCAGACCCTCAGTTGTTACACTGTTTGTTTAGACTAGGCATACCGCTCTTTATGTAGAAGGCAAAAGGCTCTTTATGTAAAGGCAAAAATTTTGTCGAGGAAATCACTAACAAGACACTTTCTTCACAAATGAAGAAAGATAACCATTTTGTTTGAAAATGGCCAACAAATTTTTTATTTCACAATGAAAGTTCTTGCAGTGAGCAGTACAATGCATCTTTCCGGCTATCCTCTATCCAGATAGCTTCAAAACCTTCGACTCGTCACATGACGAGTTTTCTCCTAAGCTAAAAGAAGCCTTGTACATAAAAAATCAGTATGCATACTCTAAACAGGTAGCCTGACAAATCAAGGTCTGCTTATTTTTGTAAGTTTTAAGGGGCTTTCACAATAGTCGTGCGACCTCTTTACGACTTCTTACGATCATGGTCGTAAGATCGATCGCATCTATCGCACGACCAGTCTCTTGCTGTCGCACGACTTCTCATGGTCTCCTGTAGTCGCATCTGAATTTTGTGCATGCACAAAATTCAGGCGCGACCACTTTCGGGATTCTAGCTCGCGCGATCGCTCGTGCAACGATCGCGTATAGTCGTGCAACAGTATCAGAAGTCGCACGACCATCTTGCGACTACTTGTTTGCTTTCCTTCCAAAAGTATGCTTTGATGCGACCATCGTACGACTATGAGACCATTGTGCAACAGTCTCTTGTACACGTGAGACTGGTCTCACGACTTCACGCCAATATATATGCCGCACATGTGCTATCAGCTTCATATCATTGTATCATGTCCTCTGTTCGCCCCCGTGACGTGCTGCACTCACCTGATAGAGACATTGCTGCGTTGGTGCTTCTTATTCGACTTCGACGACGTAATAGAAGACGCAGAAGACGTTGGTGGGTCAAGCCTTGGATTGCGAAGCGTGAGGGGTTTGGCCAGTACCACACTCTGATGGCAGAATTAGAGCTGCAATCCCCAGAGGACTTCGTCAACTACTTGAGAATGCCTCCGGAGATGTTCTACGAGATACTGACGCGCATATCCTCAAGAATCGAGAAGGTCTGAAGTTAGCTATCACTCTTAGATACATGGCCACTGGTGCAAGCTACAAGACACTCCAGTATTCGTTCCGTGTTGCCCACAACAGTATAGCACTGTTCATTTCGGAGGTCTGTCAGGCCATAGTTGACGAGTACGAGGTTCAGGTGTTTGCCTTCCCTAGGAACCCTGATGACTGAAGAGACATTGCAAGGAAGTTCAGTGAGAAATGGAATTTTCACCATACCTGCGGAGCTCTGGATGGCAAGCACGTGGCCATAAGATGTTCCAGGAAGTCTGGTACTCTCTATCACAATTACAAGGGCTTCTTCAGTATTATCCTTCTAGGGTTGGTGGATGCTGACTACAAGTTCATCTGGGCAGACGTGGGATGCCAAGGTTCTTCTTCAGATGCGCAAATCTTCAACAACGGACAACTGAGAAGAAAGCTGGAAGAGGGAACTTTGCGCTTGCCAGATCCCGAGCCTCTACCACATGATGACAGGCCAACACCATACTTCGTGGTCGGAGATGACGCCTTTCCCTTGCGTTCGTGGATGATGAAGCCCTTCTCCCAGCGCCAGATGACGGACCAACAGCGGATATTCAACTATCGCCTATCCCGTGCCCGCCGTATGGTGGAGAACAGCTTTGGTATACTTGCACATCGCTGGAGATGCTTGCTGACCACCATGCAGCAAGATCCGATCAGAGTCAAGGTCATAGTCATGGCAGCCATGTGCCTACACAACTTGATGCGACTGCAGCATCGTTCTTTGCAGACCGCTGACCTGGACCAACCTGTTGGTGACGGCAGCTTCATCCCTGGTGCTTGGCGAGAGACACAATTACACGACATTGCACATGTTGGTGGCGCTAACCAAGCCAATCGAGAGGGCAAGAGACTCCGACTGTACTTGAAGGACTACTACAACAGTGATGTGGGAAAGCTACCCTGGCAAGACAGGATGATATAAGCTCCTCGTGTTTGCAAGTATTATATGATGCTATCTTCTGTAGCTGATTGTGTCTTGTTGTCTTTTAAAATAAGTTCTATCGGATTATTTATTTTGCTTTTATGTCACTAACAGGCTAAAGAGGGCCATAGGCTATACGAAAAAAGTCAGGGAAGTTTATTTCATTCATTAGAGGAAGCTGAAGTAGTCTACTAAGTTAGTCTACGGTAGGCTAAACTCTTGAAATCATTAACCCTTCTACTGGGCACCCCATGACAATTGTCACGGATAGCGTAATTATGGCTTGTGGAAAATTTTCATTACAAGCTACGGCATTGCCGCCGCGTGACTTTTAATTTCTACGTATAGGGATGACTTTAACGTCTTCAACACTAGTCTAGCCTTTGCTGGCATTCCTCCAGGACTCATGTGTTAGGTTGAGCGTGTGCAGTAATCAGGCATGCATCATATTAGGCCTGCATCATGAAAAAGTACCCGTAGCAATATGAGTAGTAGTAGTAATAATTTACTTAATAGGAGGTGCGGTTTTAAAACAGCTAGTTTTCTGTCCACCCTGTTAGAAAAAAAAGTCTGATATATAGAAAAATTAAACATGATAATTTATTTAAACATGAAAGCGTACAACACCGTAGCAGTCAAGAGTCTAGGCTACCGATTGACGATGTCAAGGTGGCGACTGCTCGTGCAACAGTCACATAGCCTTGCAATCGGTTGTACGATTGACTCAGCCATCGAACAATAGTAGTAATAAAACGGCGAACACTCGACCGGCGCGCCCCCCCCCTCTGGAACGGCAGAGTGTCGTGGTCGGCCGCCGTGGTGCTTCGAGTCTGACTCCCCCCCTCTGGAACGACAGAGTGTCGTGGTGGACTTGGGCGACCGCCAGGATTTGTCTTGAGGCTATAGTGTGTGATGTTTTTCGTGCAATCTGCTCAATGTTGGGTTGTAAAATGGGCTGTTTCGAGTGGAAGGAGTGCTCGGATGAGAAAACGGAGGCCATATTCGGATTCAGCGTGAAATTCTGCATCGGTATGGTGAATTTGAACGCAATCGGAGAGAAAAATTTTCGCTGACGTCCCCCCCCTCTGGACAGCTCGCTTCGATTTTGGCTTCTAGTGGACGGATTTTGTCGTGCCATAGCTCGTTTGAAATGTAAGAGTGAGACAAGTTAAGTGAAACAAACGGCTTGTCCATATCTGTCTTCGTTTAGATGTGAGACGCCATTTAAGATTTTGGGACATTGGCGAAAAACGACAGAGTTAGAATTTGGGACGTTTTGGGCTGTAGCTTCAAAACGAAGCATCGGATGGGAAA
The DNA here is from genome assembly GCA_907163375.1 of Prostheceraeus crozeri. Taxonomy (NCBI): domain Eukaryota; kingdom Metazoa; phylum Platyhelminthes; order Polycladida; family Euryleptidae; genus Prostheceraeus; species Prostheceraeus crozeri. The sequence goes on along the minus strand of CAJQUW010011872.1, from coordinate 221,255 downwards.
ACGGATTTCAGATTTGGAATCAGCTTGATGTTATTGTCCAATGAGGATCATCATCCAATGAGAATCAAGCATTTCTATATAAATAGCGAGCCTTCCACAGTGAGAATCATTCCATCGTTGAATCACACGAGTGACGGACGCACATTTTCTCTCTCTCTATTCTGTTATCCAACTAAAATGGTAAGTCGCTACTTTCCTCCCTCTCCTCCCTTGAACGTAAACTTAATACAATCTTTTTCATTTTCGGGCATCTACTCCATCTGCTGCACTAGTAGGACAAAATGGCGGTCAAACGTTACAAGGTTCGCTACGATCAGATCATCTACAACCGAGGCCAGTGGAAGAAACAGCCAAGGTACATAATCCTACACCGCTACAGCGTAAATTTAAACAAGTCTTGCGTTATGACGATCATAGCGTAGTACTCCAAACGGGAATGCTCCCTTCCACGGATGTCAAGATAATGCGCAATCAGTATGGGGACTACATACTGATCCCCGTGAGTCCATACATTCGCCACCAACTTGATATTATTGAGGAGTACGTGACATTAAATATGGACATTCCTACTCCTCTTGCTCAAGAGTGGAAGGCGAGAGATGACAAGGATACTCCCTATAGAAAGATTTGGGATGGTAATCACATTTGCCTACCAGTATCACATTGGTGTACTTACTATAAGAAGGAGGGAGATCATTCAATACCCATCAGATGTGATGAGCTCGGAGAAGGTACTTGGGATATCCTTTTCAAAGTGAATGGGCTATATTATGGTCGGCACAAGGATAATAAAATAGCCTCTCTCTCCATGCATATGGAATCCATCCTATATATTCCAAAACCACCCAACGTGGATGACATAATTGATCAAATCCTTAACAGCAGTGGTACGAAGCGCAAGTCGGAGAAGAATGCTGCATCAAAACGCAAATCAAAGAAGGAGAATTACTAGTCCTTTCCTAACTCTACCATATGACAATTCGCTTATGTGCTTTGAGTGTCGTAGACGTGGTCTTATTAGATACATTTTACTTCTTCGTTGCCATCATATTATTTGTGTATTTTGTCGTGAAAAGCATCGATGTAATTCTTCATTTTGTAATATGTTATAGAACGTTTCCTTAGATGTGTAATTTCCGTTTTAGGCTTCTATCATCATTTTTATGGATTGTGAGGGTGAACCTGTACAGGAGCTCAGTGCTATTGCTATGAACAATTGGACATATCAGATTGTTAGTGTCTATCATCAACATGCTAACTGCGATCCCAATGTTGATCAATGGGCGAGAAAACACATTCATGGACTTAATCTGAAATATTTGCAAGACTATGGCTTTTCTTGTGAGAGTGCTCTTCTTATTGACTTTAAACGATGGTTAGCTGCTTTCAATGTTATACGCATCTTTTGTAATGATTCTACTAAGGAGAGGAAAGTATTTCCCAATCTAATCATTGATGATATTTTGCTCCCGCCTTGGGATAGTAGAGTGAATCAACATTACCATGAAGTCACGAAACGATTTAAGGATTTGTGTGTTCCTATTTTGTCTGTTCGTTGTAGTAGCTACGTTCATAACCAATGCTTCTTTCCTCCTTACCTCAACACTGCCAAAGTCCTGTATGGTTATCATTGCTCGCTGTATGATAGTTACCAGCTCTATCTATTTTATCTCTTTCAAACCATTGATTTATAATGCATGCTTGTTATAGTGATTCAATAAATGTTACTATGAGAAGAGTTGTTTTCATGCAATGGATGGGTTAGATAAAGGGCGATCATGTCTTTCTCAAACGACTGCGGAACATTACATTTTCATAGGCAAAGTTTAAAAGGAGCTGTTCAAGATTATGTGATAAATTTTCATAAAGATGAGACCGACATCGAAGCAGTGGTCGATGATGCTAGTACTCTATTTCTAGAGTTAATGAATACATTCTCTGATAGCATTATCATGGCGCGATTAGTTGCGAAAATTAAGTTTAGTCATTTTGGAAAGGAAGAGGTGGAAAGTCGCTCTTTTCATTTTGCTTCTTATTCAATGGAAGTGGTAGATCACCCCGAAGAATTTTTTAAAAGACATATGATAAAAATTGCTGAACGTCTTAACGCATTTAACCATCATGGTAGCAGTCTAGTGATTGAAGCGATTTCAGATATTCACATTCAACTTTCCATACAGAAAAATTGAAAATGCAGTGGTACTTGATTGTAGCACAACTGGTTTTCGAGCTACGTCTGCTCACTCTCGAAGTATATTCCTTCTGTACATGCGTCTATTATTTAGAAAAGGCTAGCAAATTCATATCTTCAAGAAGACTTGCTATAGACATCAGTAACGGTGAAACTATGTGTTGCGATGCATGTAAGCGAAAGGATGGAAATAAAAAGCGCATCTTCAAGAGATGTAAGCACGCTTTTTGTCAACGCTGTTTCATACGTAATTGCATTCAACTTTGCCAATGTAACCACTGTGATATTGCTCATGTCGAGTGTCACTTATGCCGCAATAGTTAGTACCTATGCAAATGTGGTAAAGATAGGTTTTAGCAAAGACTAACACGGAAAATGGCGAAACGTAACATGACGAAACGTAAAAGTCAAAAGTTTTCTTCAGCCATTCAAGCTCTCCGACGAATGAAAGCAAATCAGCGATACAATGCTATACGACATGCCAACGATAAATTCATTCGTGAAATTATTTCTCATGTCAGAAAGTTGAGGACGAAGAAATTAGCGCCAAAACAACGAAAGTTACTTAAGCGATATGCCACAAAATTGCGTTTCATCTCCAATCCTAAAGTCACCCTTCAAAGAAAGAGGAAAACTCTAACACAAAAGGGCGGTTTCCTTTCAGCAATACTTCCAATGATAGCTCCTGCCGTGGGCAACCTATTGGGTAATATCTTTGGCTCTAAGCGTTAATTATGCAAATGTTGAATCTCAAAGTAATAAAATGGATTTCAGACTTCAATGTGATAAAGTTCTGACTGTATCAGGTCCATCTCATGCAGGTAAAACTGTTTTCACGCTGAATTTATTGGATGAAAGAAGGGAGTTGTTTAAGGAACCTATCAATCGAGTGATTTGGTGTTATGGTATTTATCAACCGTCGCTGTTTCAGGAATTGCAAAGTCGCAACTTTATTCGACATGAAGGAATTATTGCAGTGGATAAACTTCAGTCTAATGATGTTGTTGTATTGGATGATTTATTAAAAGAAAGTAAGAATTCAAAAGATGTTACAGATATGTTCACTCGGGCAGCACATCATAAAAGGTGTTTTATCATCTATATCACACAAAATTTGTTTCCTGATGGAAAAGAAGCTCGTACACGAAACCTGAATACACACTATTATGCTATTTTCAAGAATCCGCGAGATAAAAGTCAATTTGAAATTTTAGCGCGACAAGTTGCACCCAGAGGATCAAAAGCCTTAATTGAAATTTTTCAAGCAGCTACTGAAAAACCATACGGTTACTTATTCATTGACTTTACGCAAGAGTGTCCGGAAGAATTTAGATTTCGAAGTGATATTTTGAAAACTCCCATGATTATCTACAAACTATGAGTTCTTATTCTCGCATGATTGTTATTCTTCAGGATGAATATGTACAATTGACTGCCATGCAGCAAGTAAAGCAACCTCTTGCAAATCAAATGTATAGGAAAGAAATAGATTATCAGCAAAATGTTCACATCAAAGATCCACATCGTGCTGTATTATTACAATCGGAAACTGTTGAGCAATTGAAAAACTTGAAGAATAAGATGCGTGACTCTGTATCGACTGCTACACCTTTAGCATCTCGCGCACATGCCATATCTCTTTTCAACAGTATTGAAACCCATCTCAATGTAAATGATAGAGGAGAAATCATTACAGATGAAAATAAAGTGATTGATGCTTCACGTTATGAAGACTTGATTCAGTATGCGACACGTAGAAAGCGCCGTCAGGGCTATGTTCCACCTGGTTGGTCATACTTTCTTAAACTATTGAAAAAGCATAATGTGCCAAAATTTGCTTTGAATAATGAGACATTGAAAGAACTTGATTCAACAGTGGCTACTGCTCCAATGTTTCAGACGATGAAAATGCCAACAAATTGGTTTAAGACGTCACCTGCTACACCCCCTCCCACACTCACTAAGCAAACAAGAGGAAGAACTCGACGTAGATCTACATCACCACTAAAACTAGTAAAAGGAAAACGTAAAACAGCTCCTCCCAGGAAATACATGTTCTCAGACTATTAATATGAAGCAGATGTGTTGCTTACCATGTAATGAGCCGCCAGAGGTGAATGTCGTTGTCACTTGCACTTGCTGCGCCAGCTCTCACAATGAAACCCCTAAGCAATGTGAACACGATCGCAAAACTGCTAAAGCTAAATGCTGCAGTTGTTGTAAATGTAGAAAGGCAAGAAAACAAAAATATGAGAAGGAGGAAAAAGAGTCAGTCGTCATCGACTGAACGTTTGAAGTCAATCTATTATGATGTAAAACATCCGGCAGGATTTGCATCAATCAAGAAATTATCAAAAGCGAGTGGTCTTCCACAATCACAAGTGAAACGATGGTTAAAGGGTCAGGCTACCTATACACTCCACAAACAAGCGAAAAAGTACCGCACCCGCCATTATATTATTCATGACATCGATGAACAGTGGCAAGCAGATTTGTGCGATGTCGCCTCCATTTCAAAACATAACTCGGGCAATAATTTTATTTTAACCGTCATTGATATTTTCTCGCGTTATGCGTGGGCTCAACCTTTAAAAACTAAAGAAGGGAAAGGAGTAGCAAAAGCATTCCAAACAATTTTTCGAGAAGGTCGGATTCCAAAAAGAATTCAGAGTGATCAAAGAAAAGAGTTTGAAAATCAGCATGTGAGAAGATTATTTGAGAGGCATGACATTGAGTTGTTTAGTGTAAAGAGTGCTTATAAAGCTGCACTCGTTGAACGTTTTAATCGCACATTAAAAAATCGCTTGTGGCGACATTTTACTGCCAATTTGACACAAAATTGGACAAAGGTTCTACAAGATACACTCCATGCCTACAATCACTCTATCCATCGTTCTATTGGACTCAGACCAGTAGATGTAAATGCTGACAATGTAGATAAAGTGCGCGAATCATTCCAACGTAAACGCACTCATGTGAAAAGTGATGTGAAAATTGGTGATAAAGTTCGTATCTCAAAAGTGAAGAGTGTTTTTGCTAAAGGGTACCTTCCGAATTGGACAGAGGAGGTATTTACAGTATCAAGGATTAATCAAAAAGACTCTCCGACCACCTACAAGTTGAAAGATTACGATAATGAAGAAATTGAGGGTAGCTTTTACCGCGATGAGATTGAGGTAGTCACTGAAAGTGAAACATATTTGGTAGAGAAAATCATTCGATGTAAAAAACGGCAAGGTGAAGAATGGTGTCTTGTTAAATGGACTGGTTATCCTTCAAGTATGAACTCTTGGATGCGTCGTGCCGACATCTTTCATCTAAGTGATCGACAGTGATTCATGCAAAGTTGTAACTAACAATGTTTAGGGTTTGAGTTATGAATCCAACTGCCTCATTTTATTCACGACCCTCCTATGTAAGTGGTGGAGGACAAATTTACATCGGCGCTCGCCGCCAACGTGGAGGTAGCATACTTGGTGCTCTGAAATCTGTTGTAGCACCTCTCATATCCAATGTCGGTAGATCTTTAAAACGAAATGTTTTAAGTAATGCCGTTGGCTTTGCTGGTGATGTTGCTAGTGATCTTTCCAGAGGTAGAAGTTTTAAGAGCAGTTTGTTGAATCGTGGGAAGAAACGCGGTTTAAAAACATTGAAGCAGACCTTTGCTGGTGTTACTCAAGGAAAGAAATCACCTAAACGAATGAATAAAGGAAGGAGGAAACATCGCGGAGCTGGTAAGGTGCGATCTTCAGTCAAAAGGCATTCACGCAAACGTCGCAGAGGCTCTAATCATTCATCAGGCGCTAAACGACGACGCTGCTATAACTTCTAATCATGGAGTGTAAAACTTCCGGTTTTTGTTTGTTTGATCAACAAGCCATACAGACAGATATTCTTAGTTCAAATATTGTAGATTATCATCCTCGAACAGCTGAGAATGCTGGCCCCATTGAATTTGTTATTCCTGGTGGTAGTGATGACTACATAGATTTGAGTTATGCGATGGTTGATTTGAGGTTTAGAATTCAGCAAGCAGATGGAACTGCTATTGACGATACACATAAAGTTGGACTGAACAATTTACCATTGACTACATTACTTCGCGATGTTTCTCTAACGATTGGAGAGCAGCAGGTGAAAGGTGGTCAAAGCGATTATCCCTATAAATCATATTTCAATCATGTATCACAGTTTCATCCAGCAGCACAAAAAAGTCCCATGGAAGCCATGGGATGGCATAGAGATGAAGCAGGAAAATTTGATGTTGAAACAAACAGTGGCTTTGTAAAGCGATCTGCTATGATTAAAGATAGTAAAGTATGTCAGCTATATGGTCCGCTGAATTTAGACTTCTTTAGACAGTCAAAGTTTTTACTCTGTAATACCAGCATGCGACTCAAGCTGACATTGAATAAGCCTGAATTTGCGCTGAATGCATTTGCTAAAGTTGACAATTTTAGAATCCATGTGGAAGATATTGCACTTTACATTCGTCGAGTAGTACCGAATCCAAGTGTCATTAGAGGACATGCTGAAGGTCTTAACCGCCAAAATGCCATTTACCCCGTTCAGCATACAAAGCTTCTCACCTTTACAATTCCGAAAGATCAAAAGAGTTTCATGAAAGATGGCCTCTTTCCATCGGAAGCACCGAAGCTCCTCATGGTGGCAATGGTTGAAAATGATGCATTTAATGGTAATATAAAGAAGAATCCTTTCAATTTTAAACACAATCAGTTAAGTGAAATTGCTTAACGTGTAAATGGTGTGAGTCATCCTGGTCCACCCTACAAACCAGATTTTGCTTCGGATCAATTTATGCGCAGTTATGTTGATTTTATGGATGTCTTTGGCTTTTACAATACGGATGACACCAACGGACTGACTATGAAAGAGTGTAAGAGTGGATATACTATTTATGCATTTGATTTGACTGCTGACAGCGATATTAGTGCACCCTATCGTCAAGCGAACGTGCCTCATAATATTCGTTTGGATTTGACGTTCAAAAGAACACTACCTGAGACGATCAATGTATTAATTTATGCAGTCTTCGATTCAAATATTGAAATTACAAAGTATCGTGACGTGATTCTTCAGTATAATCGTTAATGAGTTGGTTGACTGCTGACGATATTAAGACTAAAGTGCAGCGTAATGCAGACGAAGCGACGTTGAAACCTTTCGATAATGTCTATTCACTCGATACCTTACCACCTGCAGTAAATCACTATCCCATCTTTATTGTGCTAAACACTCATTCGCAGAATTTAGGCGGTGAGCATTGGAAAGCGATCTTTATTGGAGAAGACCGACGTGGTGAACTATTTGACTCTCTTGCTCAACCTCCAAATATACCAACACAGCAGTGGTTGAGAAAACATACGCGTCAATATCAGCGAAATGAACGCATACTACAACATCCACTTTCATCAACATGTGGTGCTTTTGTACTGTACTTCATCTTAAAACGTTTACATGTATCTCGATTTGCATCTGTTATTCAAAACTTTTCATGTAATCCATCCTCTAATGAAAAAATGGTTTGTAAGTTCTATCATGATTTGAAATAAAAACATCATGTTGGAAAAAATTGTTTTTTATTTTACAATCCGCTGGGTACGTACATACTCGATGAGATAGTCTAGGATCACATTTGCTTGTACATGAGATTTTAGTCCAGTAATGATCACTTTACTATTATGAAAGATTGCCACATGCACAGGTAACCAACAACTAATGAGAGCTGCAGGAAAAAGTTCGGGTTCATAACACAAATTGTAACTGCTGGTACGAATCTTCAAAAATGATACACTTTCACTCAATTGAGTAGAGATCACCATATTGTCCACAGTCAGATTCGACATCACACACCTCTCCCTCTTCCATATCCGACGTAGTAGTCTTTGTAGCTCTAAGCGCATTGACTGCGCCGATGAATGAGAAAGGGCGCCGAGAATCTGTACAGTCCCATTTGGGAAGAGTTGAAGATTCCGTGAATTGTTCATCTTCACCACTAACATTTGAGGTCGGCCCGGGTAATACTTGCTGTTTGGAAGGTGTTGGTGTAATGTTGTGAGATCGATTTTGGTGTAGAGTCTAAAGCGACGGAGAATGTTGACGATGATGTAGCGATAGCGCTTCATGATGAAAGAATGAGTAAATTGAGCGATGTACCTTCCTTTTATACTTTTCCCAACTACCTTGATGAAATGTGAAGTTAGTATGAAGTTGGGAATGATAGAGTTGAATTCGCCGATTGTTGACGCGCAGCCAGATGCGATTTCCAATACGTGAATGTCTTTTCATATAGAAGTATTTCAAATCCTTCATGATATGATGTAGAGATTGAAAATGACGATAAGATAAAGCAAACTCTCTTCTCACATTTCCAGTTGAATCTTTGAAATAGACGTTTCGATCATGATCCGTTTCAATACGTTGTAGGGAATCTAATTTCCAACTCATGGTGCGTGGTAGTCATGTCTGATTAAGATTTGCATAGTAGGGCGATGAACTCACGACGAATAAATGTCATGATGGAGCGATGTATGTATCTTCTATACTTCTCCCAATTGTATTTGCGAAATGAGAAACAGTTTGCGGAATGAGAATGGTAGATTTGAATTTCATTTCTGTAATGTTGAAGCCAAACTTGATCACCCAAGGAGATGAATCTTAATGTTTCAAAATATTCCAAATCCCTCATGATATCATTGAGGTTGACAAATTGTCGCCATGTTAATGTAATACCTCTTGATGTATGACCATGAGAATTTTTGAAGTGTACGTTTCCATCATGATCAACTCTGATATATTGTAGAGAGTCCAAAATCCAAGTCTTCATGATGTTATGCAAAGCCGCAGATCAGCAATTTCAAAATGTCGTTTTATCATATTTTGCTTAGCAATGCGGCTACAAAGAGATTTGCTAGTAATCGAGCCGCACTCTATTCTACTCCCATTGATCATGCACAACAGCTAAAGGGAAATTGGGAAGTGGGTGTCACTCAACTTGTTTATAGCAACTGTGTCTATACTTTTGATCATGAGGTGATGACTATTAATATGAGACGTACAGCTGCTTACCAATGTGAAAAGGGGTGCCGAGTATACATTCCACAGTGGCCAAAGAAAGATCTCTTATCATGTAAAAAGTTTATATATGATTTCTTGAATAAAGCGTGTAAACATATTGTCCAATTTACTCCGCACAATGATGATCATAATTATGTACATCATGTAGTTGAGAAAGATTGGATTGTTGGTTTAAGTCCAAGTTTAAGAAATGATTTAGGTTACCTCGCTAGCGCCTTAACAAGCTATGATAATTTTAACGTTAATTACCACATAAGTGGTCATAAACAGTTAATATATCGAGAGGAAGCTTATTATGTAGATCTTATTCCAAGAAATGAGAAGACGTTGGTGAAGAAGATTGTGATTAAGCCAAGAAAGACAAACATGACTCCTGAAACATTATTGAAGAAATTTAATTATCTCCTTCGAGTTGATGGTAAACAAGTGGCAACATTGACTTATATCAAATCATCTAATCATATTGCAATAAGTAAATTAAATGATGATGATCTAGTATTAGTTTGTTCAAAAGATTTTCATCAGTTCTTACGACATCGTTCTGCAGCTGTTCATGGAAAATCTGATATGCAACATTTACCATGTGAAAGGTCAAATCAAGTTGATACAGAATGGACCGTATCTTTATACAGAAAGTGTGTAGAGCCTTTAGGTGGTATCTTACATGAAACAAGAGTGTTGATGCATCGCATTATTACTTCGGTTAAATTGGTTGTAGATTATTTAAATGAAGTGATTAATGAGCAACATATTTCATTTTCTGAAAAAGAAGGTGTTTTGTCTCTCACTATAAGTGGAAAAGGTATTGAACTAATTATGGATAAAACTCTAATGGACATTTTGGGTTTTGATCAAAATATCTTTAAAAGTGGTACTGTAACCAAAGCTAGCGCAGACATGTCGCTATCGCGTCGTATTAACTATTTTCAGATATATTCCAATATTGGTGAAGATGTACGTGTGGGAGATGTTGAAGCTCCATTGCTAGCAATGATACCATACCAGCCAAAAAGCTGCAGTATTTTATCTGAGCATACTTTCAAGAAAGTGCATTATACAAAGCTGAAATCAAACTACATCCCACAAATTGATATTGCCATTTATGACGATGCTGGTGCGTTGATTCCTTTTCATAAAGATGCTGTGACAAGTATCACACTCCATTTCCGAATGAAGAGTTAATGCAAAAGTATGCTAATATATTTTTCCAATGTGAATAATATGGAAAGTGAAAATAAGGACTCGTTTCTAATCTACTTACCCAGTAATGCTTCTATGAATAAATTTCCCAAAAATAAACCATCAGACTATCGAGTAGAATTAAATCGCCCACTACATTTAGAAGGTGAATGGGAGGTTGGCGTTTCTAGTATTTGCTATGATAGCAATATTCAGAATGTGAATGATCTGGAAGAAATGATATTGACTCCTCGCACCCATGATGGAATAACGATGAATAATGCATTCCAGTTCCCATACAATTTAACGTCAGATGGAAAGTGGAACTATGAATGGATTCAGATAAAATCAGATTATTATGAACCATTTGGGAATGAGAAAATTATTAAGGAATTCAATAGTGGTAATACTTCCATCATGAAGAATAAAAATCAGAAAGCTTATGAGTTTACTATCTATCATTGGAGTGGGAGACAGTTCCTTCGCTTTCATTCTTTTACTAGAGGTCTTACACTGAGGTTGGATAATGAATTCTATCCGCATCTCGGTTTTGGCCATGGACTACATCTAACGTCAATTGCTACTGCAAATGTTAAAAAAGTTTATTCAAATCGAATCAACAAATTTCATTATAGATTTAAAATATTTGATGAAGATGTTGTAGAATGTGAAGAACGCATCATTTTGAAAAAGCGTGGTGTTCAACCTTTATCACTTATTGAGTTAGTAAAACGATAGAATGAGACTGTGGGTAAGAAGTATGGAGAGAAAATTATGGCGGACAAAAATAAGTTGGTTATTAAGAAATATAATGACAAACTTACAGTTTATTTCTCTCCAACCTTGCGTCATTTTGTAAGACATTATACACCTATTATTGGAAGCGGTGTGGTGTATGGTTCTCATGAATATCACACTAAAGCTGATTCAGTTAATGATGAATGGTGGGTGGACATCTATGGTGATCGCATCAAAAAAATTTACGAGTCTTATGAAGAATCTAAAGTTGCTATCAATATAATGCCGCGTCTATATCATACAGTTGAAAGCTTCATTCATGTAGTAAATCCTTATATACAACAGAAGTTGAACCATGTGATGAAAAGTTAATATGATGTAAAGACACACCACATTTCGTTTTCAATTGAAAATCAACGCGTTGTTCTGAAACTGGGTGATGACATTCAATGTCAATTGAGTAAAAATTTGAAAAAACTCTTTGGTTTTTCAATGCTACAAACTGTGTTTACTGCTGCGCATACGATTGGTATAGAAACACCAATGACACTTGATAAACATGAACAGCACCTTTACATTCAAAGTGATTTGATTCTACCTATTTCTGTTGGTGAGAAAAAAGAATACATTTTACGCGATTTCATTCATGATAAAGACGCTTCATATGGAATAGTCGAGAAGATGTTTGAATCTATTTTCTATCATCCCGTCGTCAAACAAACTATACCCTCTATTGCTATCAAAATTACCAATGGTTTACAAGAGTGCATCCATGTGAAAGATACTAAATCCCTCGTAACTTTAGTGTTTCGGAAAACAAAGTGAAGTCATTGTGATATGTTTATTGAAATAAAAATATGTGTATGAAAAAGTCTTTTCACAGATATAGGGGGAATGGGCTGACTGTAGGCATATATTCACAAGGAAGAAACGATCTAATGCGATACATAAAACAGCAATGTTTATCTACAGAAATCAACATGAAAATACTAAGTTAAGGATGATTATGCTAAGGCGTCTCCTGAATGTGGTAGTGTGAGTTTAATTCTTTTGGGTGGTGGTATGTTTGTGTCAGGATGTCCATGTGGAAGAGATATGTTGTGTTCTAATCAGCACCTCTTATCCTCCCATGCTGAAAGCGCCCGTTTCCTAAAAGTATGAGTTTTGATCTCATGCGACTTAGATTTTAAGATTGTCATATTGACAAACGTTATATTTTTATTTCTATAGGCTTTCCTGAAATTTTTATGTTTCATGTTAGAGACCAATGATCTTGATATGCCTTTAGCACGCTTAATACTATCGTCGCTATCTCTTAATTTCATACTGTACATTTTTGGTCGGAGGAGAATCATTTCATCTATTTCCTTCCCTGCTGTCTCATCCTTAAAGCAGCCAAGTTTTGCCTTATTTTTGATGGAGTAGAGTGGGTGATCAGTAGGATAATTTGATGTATCAAAATATCTTTCTAAAGATTTTCCTACTTCATTGGAATTTAAATCTTTTTGAGTGGTAATGGCTAAGAAGAAACTATCTGTATCACCACCCAACAAACGAACCTCTTTTACGAGAGGACATGGTTTTAGTATTTTATAAAAGAGTTGGTACATTTCAAGCTTGGAGTTATCTAGTACAGCTTGGCCAATATAGATGGGCTTGCACAACTCAACTTCAGATTTTATCATTTTAACACCTACAAGGTCCTCATCGATAATGTCTCTATCGATGAATAGAGGTGATGAGACCAATTTCTTAAATTTTGTAACATCATTGACTAGTTTATAGTTTACACGTTTTCTAACATCCTCCATCGTCTTGCCAAATAGACTATTATTCTTATACTTATAAAAATCTTTTTCAAAATTATTTTGGGCTAGTGCACGTTTCTGGCTGTTGCTATCAATATATGGTTTGAGGAAGGCTTTCTGTCTAACTTTAATAATGCGGTGAACTCTTTTTAAAACCATGCCCATTTCTAAATAAAATTTTAAGATGCTAAAGTGGACTAGATAGTTTTCCTTATCATATTGGGTGAGTAAAAGTTTGTGGCAAGGCTTATAGTCGGGTTGACCGCATAATTCTAAATCTTTTATGAAATTGTTTCTTAAAGTCGGAAAACATATCTTTGGTCACTTCACCTGATTCGGGTGCGAGTGGAAAATCTACGGTTTTATGTTTAATATTATTTGGATAGATTAGATCTATCTCAAAATAATATCCCCAATCACCTTCATCTGGAATTGCTAGTATGTTAGAAGGGTTGGAGAGATGCTGAATTTCACTATCATCTAACCAGCTAAACTCAGAGTGAGGGAGTGGTTTGGATAGTGAACTACCATATAAATTATTTTGATCATAATACTTAAGATGAGTCTGATCATCGCCTACTAATTTTGATTTTAACCTATGTTTATTTACAAATGTGAGACCACCGCGAATTCCTCGCTCAAATAAATTATACATCTCTGGATCTTGTAAGAGATGAATGGTCTCACCAGTCATTTTAAAAGCAGACTTAAATGACATGGCTGGCAGACTGACAAAGTTGACGGAATCTAACTTATCTTCTTCTAATGCCACTCGTCGAAACTCCTGAAATACATCAGCCAGCAAAAATGCATCTAACTTAAGATAGGCAATCATATATTCGCCAAATGTATGGCAGTCAAATTTTATCCATGCATCTTGTGCATGATCATAATCTTCGGTCTTACATTCTGCGCCGCTCAAATCATTTTTAAATTTATCTATGGGCGGAAGAGAAGTCTCGCCGAGTTTACTAATCGCATCAAAATATGCATATGGAAAGACTCCTTTCCGTGTGATGACTTCATCGGTTAGATTTGGATACTGTTTCTTAAGATTTTGTGTTAGTGGAAGAGACTTTAGATTTTGTACGAGAGAGGCCAGTGATGCAGTCATAAATTGGTAGGAATCTAAAAATTTTATATCAAAATAGACCGTCTTATTTTCTTTAGTTTTATCGACAGGCACTTTTGCTGTCATGGCCATAAACTTCTCTCTCGTTTGTGCTATTACATCAAGCTTCCACTCTTTCATTTGACCTAAACCTCCTTTTATTATCATATGGCTGTCGTAGCCCTTGAAATTATGGAAAATGACGGTTAATGTACGCCGTTTCATCCTAAGTGAAAAATTGCATTTTGAACATAGTGCGTTTCTAAATTTACCAGTGATGTGATCATGGTCGCGCACTTTCTTAATCTTATCATCATCAAATGTTTTACTACATTTGGGGCAAACGTTGCAACTATCAAATTTTGCTTGATCATCTGCTGTCATATGCAATGATCTGCGATAGAGTTCACCATCATACTTTTGTTGAAATTTTACAGCCTGTTCGAGGAATGGTAGGAATTGGTAAATACAATCCTCACCTTGCCAGACGTGCATTTTATTTTTTCTATTTTGGAAATGGTCATGCCATACTTCATAGCAGGATATGGCTGCTGGCTTGTGGATGATATCATCGATATAGCATTCGATGTCAGCATAGATGACACGAAGAGGACTTAGTTCATCGCCATTCTCTCTATATGAAAACTCCTTATCTTTGGGCATGCGCTCCATTTGTAGTTTACCTCGCTTACACCATTCGTAATGAGTTTCAAATCTATTTTTACTCCTAAACTTGCGAATGCATCTGTCACAGTAATAAATCTCTGATGAGCTAGAATTTCTTAAGTGGTGGTATAAGCGAGAAATTTTGGGAATACCGCAGTAGTGCCATTCCTCACTATCATCCTGTCTCACTAATAAAAGGTTGACAACGTGGTCATAACAACTCGAACGCGAGTTGTAGTGGACACCCTTCAATCCCTTTTCCCAAACATGGAGAACTATTTTGATGTTGTTCAATTTTTCAAAATTTTCTATATCTTTAATTTTCATATCTTCACTATTGCAGTCATCAAACTTTAATTCATTCTCCCACTGTTGATACTTACTCTTACGGTATCGGCTATACTGTACATCATTATAGTGGAGAATGGAGAGGACGGCATACTTAAAACATTGCGATTCGCAATCTACAGAAATGACTGCTGCTTTATTTCTTAAATGTTTCGGAAGTTTAAAGGAGCCTCGTCCAGAGTAGTTCTCTAATAAAGTGATTTTAATCATGGCGTCTCAATACCATCAAAAACGAGACCACTATCACGCTCGTTAAATTTATCTATGTTTAATTTTAACCCTTGGATATGAAAATTTATCCAAGACTCGCAGTCTACAACTTCGGTTGCAGGAGAGGAGGGTATGTGAAACTCCAACCTCTCTACTATTTGACCAGTATGGTGGTCGATTTTTACATATTTCATTTTGAGATAGATGAGCGCCTTCATTCTAAAATTGACTAAATTGTTGAAGAGCGCACCAATCAATGATGAATTTTGATGAAACCATTCTTCAAAGTCAGTAATGGTTTCTGAGGATTCCATCTGGTAGTTCCTCACTAAATTATTTATCGACACTTCAGAGAGTCGGATAGAGGAGGCGCTGTTAGTATAACCATCGTCACTGTGTGTATGTCGAAGTCTATGTGAAGATAGTTCAAAATGTGACTCAAAAGACTGAATGCATAAATCGCAAGAAAAGCAGACATCGTTAACAGAATCATCCCCACCTTCGGAGATTGATGCTGACTTAGGTCTACAAACACCTCGCTTGATGTGTCGGACGAGATCACGCTTCCTCGTGAAGATGTGCCCACAGTCAGCACATTCCCGATCGTTGCATTCCCGCGACAATGTTGACATGGACTCGCTCGAGATGGGACTGGTATCACCTGAAAGAGAAATCATTCTATCATCTCTGTTCAAGTCTCAGTGTACTGTTACAACCTACCTTGACTCAACAACTCTAAACTTTCCTCGAGAAGGGAGGGCGTTGGTGATGAAGTTGATGCCTGAAATTGAGGAAGATGCTATTAGCCACACGTTTGAGGGAGATGAGAGAGGAAATCTTCAACTTACCATTTCAACGAAATCAAGTTTAAGGTTGATACTTCAACAAGATAGAGACTTCACTCAAATTTGGAATTCACGAGAGAGCAGTTCACTTGTACGCCTCAAATATAGAATTCGCCAGAGAACACTTCACTTATATGTCACAAAGACAGAGTGAAATGACACGAATGTCACTTTACATATATACTTTCGTATTCATCATTCATTGGCTGTTCATTCTGATTGGTTGCTTGTTGATACTTAAGAATTAGAAAACATTTCAAAGTTATTATTCACAGTCAACATGACAAGGCCTCCGACAACACCAAACACAAAATTCTCTTCTCCATCCTCAACACCAAAGGCGCTCCTTGCACCAAACGCTCCAACGAAGGGGAAGGTAGAGAAGGTGTACCGACTGGACAATATCAGAAAGTTGTCATTACCAGCGGACAACGAAGAGAGTGTATGTGAGGAGTGTCCCGACTTAACAGGCGTGAGGTGGAAGTATCTCCAGTACGATACTGACGATGTGATGGAGATCACCAGCACCAAATTCCTCCACCAATTATGGGAGTGGTACACCCCTAACTCCCAGCCACGAACTATGGCGGAGTGGGAGTATATCGACAAAGTGAGGCTCGCAGTGGAAGAACGATTGAAACAAGTGAACTGTTTTTGTGATCTATGTGAAGCCAGACTCTGGGACGATATTGACGATGAAGACCTTTTGAAATACATGCCATAATAAATTTTTATTTCATATTGTCTTTGCTTTCATACTGACTTACTTGAATGGGGCTTCAGTGGATGATTTAACCATGTATACTTTTTCATTTGGAAATAGTAGCACGCTTAGTCTAACTTGTAAATCTTATAACATTTCATATGGGCGATGATGGTAGATGAAATAGTGTTAAATAAAATTAAGATAGCTTACACTTCTGATACAGGGATAGCAATCGACTGCGATCCATGTGTAAAGAGCTTGTTAGACTACGGAAGAGAGAAGTGTGTTATGTTGCGTGTGGCGCGTGAGTGTCCTCCCATTTCATTCCATTCATCAATTCGTCTCATTGATAGAGACAGGTAGAACTCATGGTTCTCATAACGTATGCAATGGATAGTTTATAAGGCAACCTTCGACAGTTGGCTAAATGTCGCCCTGGCGCGAATGCATACTACGTTGAGACAGAGGCAATCACTTGCAAACATGACGCAGAGAGGTTTAACAAGATTGAACATTGCCGAATGTCCCTTGCGGTATACATAGCTACAGGTTTCACCGCCGCCCTTTACAGGAACGCCCGTCGAAAGGAAGTATTACACCGAACTTCATTTCCAACGTTCAAGTTGACTGATAGCAGATTCAACTTAATGATAGTATTCGCCAGTCCGAAGACTGCCCAGGGCAAACCGCGTGGAGGTTCTATCATGTCTTGCCCCATGGTGGCCCTTAAGAGAGCCGGTGGTTCGTTCTCGGGAGTCGTCATCAGCAATCTTACTCCATACCGATTCTGCTGAGAGAGAGAGTCGAAACCGTTCAACCTCAGCAGTGTCGACTTCAATGCTAGTTGGTATGTGAGTGGAGGGTGGAATGTAGCGCCATTCCATTGGATTGGCAACACTTGCTGTCATCGCATTGCCAATCTGAGCAAGATTGTTGTGGACTCTGTCTTGCTCCTCTATTCTAGCAAATTCATTAAATAAATTTCGCGGTCTTAACTGCGGTCCGCGAGGAGAGTTGACTGCAGCGTTTGGTGTCTCCATGATTGAAATGAAATGAAATGAGAGGTAGTGGTTTATATACCCCTCTAATGTGATTTAACGTTCAAGTTGACTGATAGCAGATTCAACTTAATGATAGTATTCGCCAGTCTAAAGACTGACCAGGGCAAACCGTTTGGAGGTTCTATCATGTCTTGCCCCATGGTGGCCCTTAAGAGAGCCGTTGGTTCGTTCTCGTCGTATATGAAAATAGAAGGAAAAATAGATGAAATTATATTCAAGTGATAGAGATGATATTAACTTACCATAAGAGAAATTTAGCCGGTTCGTGACCCCTTCGATGGTGGTGGCTGAGGCAAGTACTTGGCCGGCAGTTTTCGCTTCCGGTGGCGCAATTCTTTGATGTCGCCATCATGCTTGATGGAGACATGGAGACAGCGCATCTTCGCCATTGCTCCCTCGTAGCATTCGAACGTGCTGTCGACATCCTCACTTTGCAGCAGAATGTCATCAACAATCCTGCTGTTGATAATTGGTAGGTGAAGTGTTGTTCTTCTCTCCTTGTGCTGCTCGTTCTCAACCATTTTCATTTTTAGTTGCTCAATCTTGAGCTTAAGCGCCCCTTCTTGTGATTTTAAATTTTTAATATTTGCTGCCTGCTCTTCAACTCGCTTTTCCCTTTGCAGTGCCCTATCCCGAAAAGCCTCCAAATTTATGACCTGCGTTTTGAGGTTCTTGATTTCCTCGACTTGAGCTTTCAGGTTAAAATTTTCACCTCTCAAAGTCTCGCATTCGTTTCTAAAGCGACTCAGCTCATCTTTCAATTTATTGAGCGCAAACTCCTGGCTAACTTTGGCAGCCTGATCGTCCTTATTCCAGGCTAAAGTTTGGGCTTTAATCCCCTTCAATTTTTTCGGGGAAGATTGGCTGATTAGCTTCGCTATTCCTTTAACGGACACTACAACCTCCTCAGAGTCGGACTCGTCTATTATTGCATTCTGCAATTCTTCATTTCCTGTAGTCGGAACAGGAGGATCTATGATATCTGCAATTGCATTCTGCAGTTCTTGATCCAAATCGACCAATTCAAAATAGGGGGCTATGATTTTGCCTATGTCCGAAGTTGTATAATTTGAGAACATCACAACTGGAAAGTTCTGATGCCTCTCATAAAATTGTTCGTGCTGCTTGCCTCTTAAAAACTTTTGGCAATGTGTACAGCCGGAAACAGCACCTTTCTCAACATGAATGTGAGGCGTGTTCTTATACTTATTCAAGTGGCGTTTAAACTCACCACCTCTCTTCACTTCACCACAAGAGCACTTTTTAAATAGAAATTTTGAGTTGCCTCCCATATTCTGTAGAAGGAAAGATAAAATAGAATTACTGACAAGTAACATTGACAATCATTTTAAAAATACAACTAATATGTCATTCAATACTTGAGGATAGACAAGCTAGGCTGATGAATCCGTTACAGGCATTACTCAGAGGGGATCTTATCCCGACTCCAAGGCCTCGGCCCTCAAATCCAACCTCCCGCGGACAGAGCGTGCGTCATATCACTGTGTTGGTATTCGGACCCCGATTTTGACATGAAAACCGGTGGAGTTATTTACATCAGGAAGCAAGTCTCGAGCCGAAGCTCGCCTCTGACAACTTTATAAAGGTCTTTATTGAAATCAGAAGGTTTGAAAACCCCGAAAATCGCCGAAAATAGCGAATTTAAATTTTTCAACTTTTTAGCACTACTTATGACATTTTATAAGTAGTCTATCACTTAGGGCAGGTCAATAGCGACCGAACCTTTTTGAATCAAGTCAAACAGACTTGTAGAAGCAAAGTTACAAGCCTTTAAAGTTTTGGAGTCTTTTATGGCCTGGAGACGAAGGCCATCTCCTGGCTAACCTCTAAGTCTGACGCCTTAGCTGATATCAGCAATGAAATTTTCTAAGTCGGTTTCTGACAGAAACCCGGGATTTGGAATGTCCGAAGCTATCATCAGAGCTCAGAGAGACGACTTACCGTTGACAATCTCTCGTCTGAATGACAAGTCTCCGTCGGTTCCCAGCTTATATAGTGTGTGGCGATCAGCTGATGACGTAATACCCATCATCCAAACACTAAAAACCCGTCTATCTCCGGTTCTAGTGCTCCGATTGAGCTGGAAATACACCATTTCCGTGTAGAATTTGACGCTGAATCCGAATCTGAAATCCGTTTTCCAATCCGATGCTTCGTTTTGAAGCTACAGCCCAAAACGTCCCAAATTCTAACTCTGTCGTTTTTCGCCAATGTCCCAAAATCTTAAATGGCGTCTCACATCTAAACGAAGACAGATATGAACAAGCCGTTTGTTTCACTATATTTGTCTCACTCTTAGCTTTCAAACGAGCTATTGCACGACAAAATCCGTCCACTGGAAGCCAAAATCGAAGCTAGCTCTCCCGAGGGGGGGGGGACGTCAGCGAAAATTTTTCTCTCCGATTGCGTTCAAATTCACAATACCGATGCAGAATTTCACGCTGAATCCGAATCTGGCCTCCGTTTTCTCATCCGATGGTTCGTTTGGGCGCTACACACCAAAACGTCCAAAATTCTAACTCTGTCGTTTTTTCGAAAAATGTTGAAAATTTTTTCTCGCCGATTGACTTGAAACTCACCATACAGATAGAGAATTTCACGCTGATTCCAAATCTGAAATCCGTTTTCCAATCCGATGCTTCATTTTGGAGCTACAGCCCAAAACGTCCCAAATTCTAACTCTGTCGTTTTTCGCCAATGTCCCAAAATCTTAAATGGCGTCTCACATCTAAACGAAGACAGATATGAACAAGCCGTTTGTTTTACTGAATTTGTCTCACTCTTAGCTTTCAAACGAGCTATGGCACGTCAAAATCCGTCCACTAGAAGCCAAGATCGAAGCGAGCACTCCAGAGGGGGGGCGTCATCGAAACTTTTTCTCTCCGATTGCGTTCAAATTCACCATACCGATGCAGAATTTCACGCTGAATCCAAATCTGGCCTCCGTTTTCTCATCCGAGCACTCCTTCCACTCGAAACAGCCCATTTTACAACCCAACATTGAGCAGATTGCACGAAAAACATCACACACTATAGCCTCAAGACAAATCCTGGCGGTCGCCCAAGTCCACCACGACACTCTGTCGTTCCAGAGGGGGGGAGTCAGACTCGAAGCACCACGGCGGCCGACCACGACACTCTGCCGTTCCAGAGGGGGGGCGCGCCGGTCGAGTGTTCGCCGTTTTATTACTACTAACAATGCAAGTGCTAGGTCGTGCAACTATCGCACGACCATGCGAGAGGTCGCACGACTGATCGTGCAACAGTCTCCTTCGAGCATACGACTGTTGTGCGACTAGATTTTTCACTGCGACTATTTGTGAGACTGACATTGGATCGCTTCTGAGCGCACGGTCGCAAGGTCGCATCTGTCGCACGACTATTGTGAAAGCCCCTTAAAATTTAAACGATTTAGTCAATCGAGCTGTGAATTGATAAAAGAAATCTATTGGACTCTCAGAGGTCAGTATGTTAATTGATACAGCCATATTGGTCAACAATTAATTGAAGCACGACTGAGGCGGGCCGGACCCGGTTGATGTGTATTATTGCACAGAAATACAAACAGTCCACACCACGGTAAGAGATCGCAAGGATAGATCGTAGTCAGCTGGAGTCAGTACTTCAATAAAAACTAGATATAAAGGTGAAGTTGATGCTTGTAATTTATTCTAAAAAATCGATCTAAGCTTGGTATGAGAGGGAGATTATCATTTATTTCTAATGGACGACGATCACTGTATGCCTTAATGATCCCTACGGTGTAGAGGCAAAAAGTTTCGTATATAAGAATAATTTGTTCTTGGATCCGCAAGTTATAATCCATTCCGCATCTGTGTGTGCGTTTTTGTGAGAAAATCAATGGTATGGAATGCATATTTTTTGTATTTTATCATAATATGAAAGTGAAAATTTTAGGCAACTTTTGAGAATTTCAAAACACAAGAGAGCGAAGCAAATGAAAGAGAATATCAATTTACATTCGTGAATTTACATGTAATTCTAATTGAGCGTCTATGTGATTGATTTTCCCATTACATGCAATAGAATCTCGAATGAAAATGTTCTCCAGATAATCTAAATGTCAATAACTAACCGATTTAATGCCATTTCTCTATAACACTGACATAGGACAAGCCATTGTGTTCTTTTTGAAAATTCCAGTTTCTCAGATAATTAGTGCTATCAGAAATGTTGAAGTAATATACAGGCCTTCACTAGGCCGCTGTGAAGTCGAGTAAGATTCAAACTTAACCACATAGCTCCAATCGATCATGTTTTTAAGAATTTTGTGCTTGTATGTTTCTAATACTATTTAGAAGCTATCATTCACACGGATTGCTATGAATGAATAGACTTTCATAATAGAAATATACACCCGCTGAGAAACATCAAAACAGTTAATTGATGTCTCGTCGGGTTCCGGTTGGCAGCACTTAGACCATTATGAAGTAATTACTTGAAAATGGCCTTTGTGTAGGCCATCATTGTAATTGTTAACTTGTTGAAATGATATACTGTCTTCGGATTACTGAGGTATCTCAGCATAGACTAATGGGGCATGAACATCAGCTGCTATCTATCAAAATAAACATTGATGACTTCTGAAATGCAACACAGAGAACTGAGTTTCCAGTAAAATGATGTTTACTTATGATTTGACGACTGTTTGGTGTCATAACGCTTCTCTTAGAGTCCGAAAAGCACACTAGTTTCCTTGTGTTAGAGAACATAGGCTTATAGGTACCTACTACTCCAGGAAGCATGGTGAGATCACACCAATGACAAAGTTTGGAAAATTTTGATGTACCTTAAAGTCACTGTAAACTTATCGGAAATAGAGTAAACAATCACCTTTCATCTATGCAAGTTTATGACATTACCATCAAGTAGGAGATGTTCAGTCTGATGTGCAGTCAAGGCAACGAGTGTTCGAAATATCTATTAACAATGTCATCAAAGCAAGGGAACATAATTCATTGAGAGCTGGTTGCATCTTTAGCTCTGATAGTCTTGACATTACCTTGTTAGACTACCCGTATTTCTTCTAATAATCGCCCAGGGTGTTTATCGAATTCGTCGCAATTTACAGTGGGCGATCAATAGAGACTGAGCGATTATTCGTAAATTCCTTTTGAGTTATAAACGAATAAAAAACTTTACCATTCATGAATTGGTTGCAAATACTGTAAAGCACAATGGTGCATGTTCACATGTCTTTCCATTTTATTCCATTTCATTTTATTCGGCGTCAATTAAGACAAAAATACAATTAAGTCATACACAGGAAAATACACACAGGGACATCATCAAAGTTAGAAGCTTTGATATAAAATAAATAAAAAAGTGAACCTATGAGGCTCTGAGAACGCTAAGGCCGTCCGAATGCTGTCCACAATACCATCGCCGCACACAGGTGCCGAGAGTTTTTGCTTCTCAATCCTCACGTACGTTTCATCCATCAGAGCACCTATATGCCCACCGCAAATGTCTGTAACCAGTAGCACAAAAGATCCCCCACATGTATTCCAATACAAATTCCAACGGTTATATAGAAATAAATCATGCTATAAAATTACCATATGTTTTGCAATCCATCAACTGTGATATAACTGATTTTATAAAATACTCTTACACATTCTTTTCTGCTGATCGAATACTGAGGCCCATAATCTAAAAATTGAGCTGTACCTACTGATTTGACTGGCGTGGCAATATTTGAGAAGCAAGCCGTGGACGAACTTTATATCTAACTTCATACATTAAGATCGATAGAGAAGTCAACAATGGTATCTACCAATCACGCCTTATTCTCACGAACCCTCGCGCAGCATGAATCATTCAGGTTCGGAGTAGAAATGCGATGGATACAGCAGAATCTGTTTTGAGATTACCTTAGAAAACTACCGTACGTATGCATTAGATGATAGGTGATTTAAAGGATGGAGTAAGCGATTATTACAGGTTGGGCGATTACTAGAAGAAAAACGGCATGGTAACGGACTTTGGCAACGAAGGAGTCCATGAACACGGGCCAGTTCGAGTTCTGATATATGGCTATAGATGATTATCATTTCTGATTATCAAGTCACTGGTGAAGAGCTGATATTGGAGGTTTCATTATGGAAGGATTTATATTGAACTACTGTAGTGACATAAACGCATAATATGTAATATTCTGTTTCAACCTATCCTCGGCATGAGTGGAGAAAGTGAATCGGCGACTAAACACTTAAGAATATAAAGTAAAAATATTAAAATAATTTTAGTAGAAAAAATGCATGATTTCATTAAATAATAAATTTAGTAAATAGATTTTTGGCCGCATCTGATTGGAGACGATTATTGATGACAATTAATAAAAAGTACATCGTAATAAAAATTTCAGTAAGACCATATTATGCGTTAAGTAATAACCATTTATGCGTAATCATGGCAGGCAGCGTAGTTGCACGAAATGCATAGCACACTTATCGAATTTGGAGTTTTCGATACTCAGCTGACCAAAAGGCTATCATCCCCTCCATATAATAAAAAAAACATAGCATGTGCCACAGTAATTGGTGGCTGCTCCCTAAATCTTTACTAGTTACTCGACCATCGCTTCCGATCGAGCAATAGGAGATCTGATGAAAGAGAGCAGAGCATTTTCAAACGTCATGCGTAAGTAGCTGCTTTTCTGAATTTCCCTTGCCTAGAAAATTGAACAAATACAAAGTAAATGGCATTCAGATAAAAACAATAGCAAAAGTGACAGTCAAATTTTGTGGTTTGTTGGCTATTGTGAAGATATACGAGTATGTTTTAAACACTCGGATCTAGTAGCCCTCCTTCCACAGGTTAAAAGACCACGATGCCGTTTGGTCAAACTTCCGTCGCAGGTTTTATCAAGGTAAAATATACGGCGAAAACTTGGTATAACAGCATTTTGATTTTTGCTTGCGGAAGAAAGCCTTCTAGGCCAGGTACTCATTTTTGACAAAACAACAGATTGACAATAATTCTGAAATTGTTGTCGTTGTACTTACATCACGTTGAATATTGGGAGAATAGGACACTCCCATCGTGTCCATGCCTTCAAAATGCACTAATAGTACCTTATGAAACCGCTTTTCCAGCATTATTTCTTCCAGTATACTGCTCGGCTGATGAATATTATTTAATTCTAAACAGCTCCGCTCAATGACATCTCCGATTCTTCCTGCGATCGTGAGAGATGGATGAAATTCAATCATGTACATATTGCGCAACGCGCTTTCATCACTACCAATTGACACCGGGCACTTAGGGATATAACGAAGAGGCAGACCAAACACATCAGTTGCTGAGGAAGGAGACTTTAAAGGATTGTTCCACACGCGATCAACGAACTCCCTCTGCCGATCTATCTGTTGGTCCAAAAACCGACGTAAAAAGTCCCGCCGAAGACGCATGACGGCGCATTCTAAGCGATAGGACATAACAAAGTACTTGTCTTTGAAATCAATTCGTGGACGCTGAAACATTAGATCTGTCATCACTTGAGCGAGTCTTCGA
The DNA here is from genome assembly GCA_907163375.1 of Prostheceraeus crozeri. Lineage (NCBI taxonomy): Eukaryota > Metazoa > Platyhelminthes > Polycladida > Euryleptidae > Prostheceraeus > Prostheceraeus crozeri. The sequence continues at coordinate 195,737 of CAJQUW010011872.1, read as the reverse complement.
CGTTCATCGCGATCCAATACGTTTTGATAGCATTCGAAATATATTTCCATTAGCTGAAAATCATGCAAAGGATCATCAGGGAAGGATTATTAAAATTAGCAGAATTTTTAAGCATAATTACTATGATGAACATATAGGTACAATATATACATGGCACAAATGAAGTGCAAAGGAACGCTTACACTCTGCTTTCCCGACCTCACCTTGTCTGACCAGAATTCAAACAAGTCAGCTATAAAGCTCTATCTGGGTGCTCTATCCGCGTGCCCAGACAGGCAGTGCAAAAGAACCACTGATGAAAGTCAATGTCATACCTCATTGCTCAGTAAGCAGTCATAAGAATGCATTACGCTACTCTTTCGAGGAGACACTACACTGTCAAGTTAATTTCCCGGAATCAGGTGCACAAAATTGATGAATGCTAGCTTTAAATATCAATATTCAGAAAAGTTTCAGGTGTCAGTGTGTAAAAAATGATACAAAGCAAACAGAACGAGGCTTATTTTGATTAGATGCAACAATTAAAAAGACATTATTCGCGACAAATTTCAAGATGTTGTCATTAGTCAATATCTTGAACAAATCTATGATCAACAAAGTCACATTATAGTCGGAAACTCAGATTTTAAGAGATAAGATAAACCTCTCTATTAAGAGGTGAGTGAATTAGCGGGTTAAGAGCAAAGGCCTCATTGCTGATTGATTGCACCGCATGAAAAAGGCCGCATGATTCGTCTGTGCTTCAAACAAGCAGCTCAAATGAAAATTTGTCAATCACCACTGGTATTTTAGTTCAACACACAAATTTTAATGTTGGCTTATGCTTAATGGAAAAATGAAATTTAAAGTTTGCGTGCTCCACCATCTTTCGAAAAATGAAAGAATAAGACGAGCCATTAAGAAAACGTCAATTGTAATCTAGAGGCATTGATTAGTATTTAAAAAAACAAGGAACTTCAAGAGATTGAAATTCCATCAAATGCAAGTACAATGAAATACATCAGAAATGTGAATAACTTTTGAAAGACATAATATATAATTTTCAAACTAAGTGTTGTTATTGTTTTAATAATAAATGTTCCAGCAACTTTCATGTATTTCGATTATATATGGATATACAGAATTAGTGCATGACTGTTAGTTGCTACCATGAATGACCATGCATTGAAATGTGGGGATTGTTTTGTGGATATGACCATGAAATTGTACTTAGCAAACATATTTCAGTCTTTATTAATGACAACGTGTGAAAAATGCATTGTTTACAAGGCTGTAATCAATGAAAAAGAATAGCAAGTTGCTGTTATCTGACATTGACAAAAACGATGAGCAATACAATACATTGATAAAAACTATTCAAATATTTTTTATAAAAGAGATATACCACTAAGACCTAGGGTTTGATTCAACCTAGGAGTTTCATCATTTATGTCCTAAAACAAGACAGCACTTCAGTTTGAAAGATAAAGCTAGAAAGCTGATACGATCATGTTTTGTACATAGTTTTGAATGTCGGATTAATTCTGACACCCAATACTTGGGACAAATGAAACTCAGATTACATCAAAGAATAAAAGAACACATAAGAAGGTACTCAGCTGTAAGTAGCCATCTGATCATGCATGCGTGCATGCGTGCAAGCTGTAGTAATGATGTTGACAATACACAGGAGGTGGCGAATTTGAAACTCGCCTAGTAGAACCTAGTATTTGAACCTCGTGTAGTAGAAGCTTTGTTGATAATGATGAACTCATAAGCTTAATCAAACCTAGGTCTTACTGGCAAATTCATTTTCTAAAAGTATTTGAATAGTTGTCTTTGATCATTATTAATCATTGCTGTCATTGTCAGCTTAATAACAACTACCGTATTTACTCTAATAGAACCCGGACCTCTAATAGAACCCGGGTCTCCAATAAAACCCGGGTCAGAGCAATCTGAATTAATAGAACCCGGGTCTCCAATAGAACCCGGGTCAGAGCAATCTGAATTAATAGAACCCGGGCCTCTATGAGAACCCAGGTGAGACTCAGTAGCATCTTTTTGACCTTGTAGGTGAACCAAAAAGTATTTTTTTAGTAACAAAATTCATTTGACGGGAGACAAGTAAAGGAAACAAGCGAATATTGGATGGTAGCGAAGATGACCTCATCGAATGCTTCGAGGCAGGGCATCCATGCCATGATGCCCTCTCGCGCTTGTGCGAAGTGGAAGTTGACCTTGACATCGATGAAGAACACGAAGAAGAGGACGAGCTGATGATTATAGATGAAGACGAATGACTCGAGTTGCTTTTCAATATACCGGTAGATATAGAGACTTTTATATACAGTCCAATATAGAGATTTTTCCAACTGGTAGCCGTTCTTCCTTTGCACAGCGAGTGGGTCTTTGATTTTTTTGTGACTAAATTACAATTACCGGGTTAGCTTATGGATCGTTCATAATCCTCTCCACATCCGCCACTCAATATGCCATGAGCATAGTGAATGTAAAAAAGACTTCGAATACAGTACATGTATACTGAGCAGTAACAGCAAAAACTGTCATACAATAGGCCCGCATTTTTATTTAGGTTCAACGAATTCTATGGTTGATGTCATATTTTTAATTTTTTAGTGATCATTTTTCAATGTTATTAAATAGAACCCGGGCCTCCAATAGAACCCGGGCCTCTAATAGAACCCTGGTCAGAGCGATCTGAATTAATAGAGCCCCCCGGGTTCTATTAGAGTAAATACGGTATATATTTCAGTCTATTTGACGTGACACTTTCTGCAGTGCTCATAATCATTCATTCCATAGACATGATGATTCCATATATTCTCCGATTTTATTGCAACTTTAATTCGACAATTTATTATAATCATTCTAATATACAGAGAAATTTACAGGTAATTCTCCAAGTGCAAGTACGCATGAGTGAATGACATCAATGAATATGGAGTAGGCATGGAAATTCCCATATAATGAATAGTTGAATGGCGAAAGATATTTGTTACATCATCAATGTAGAGCAATACCTGGCGGTTTTCAAAATTTTGAGGTCGGTCGGCTTCGGCTCGGTTTTCTCCGAAAAACAGCGGTTTCGGTTCGGCTTCGGGCTTTTTGCTCAAATGATACAACTCATATAGAAGTTGAAATCTATGACTTATTTGGAATCTGACTGTTTGTAATGAATCATACGTATCGAAGATGCACCTCTGTGTGTAGTGTGGCGTTTCGCATTGTCTAGAGAGCATCTTCTGAGGTTTGTCATTGCTACTAGTGGCAGCAAGAAACGATTGGATGTGATGAAATAATTCTTGGAAATGCTGCAGTGACAATATTCATCGTTCAAGTTAGTGACGTCTGTCAATAAGTGTAGAGTATAGTTGAAGTAGTGTGATAGAAGTAGTGAGATGCCTAGTTGAAGTAGTAATAGTCATTCAAGATGTCTACTTAAGATAAGAAAAAAGCGAGACATTCATTTCTATGGTGATGAATCAATTGACTTGATTTCGTGACACCCCACACTACCAGTTTGTCATTCCTGTATGACGCTATGCATTGGCTCTATCCTCTATCCGGAGAACAGATACAATCATTCAAACAAAATTTCAATAAAGAAATAAACCACATAAAATTTTGCCTTGTTTTCGGTTAACCATCGGAAACTGATGCACACTGTACACAAAAATCAATTAGCGGTTATGTGAAACTGACTGAAAGAGAGATAGAAAGATTTTCCCGATTAAAAGTCTACTCACATCAGCTTTGCACTCCAAATAGGCACATTCACTGGACCAGACGTCATAGAGGATACCGAATCTGTCCAATTCTTTGTGTGCATATTGAGAAATATCGAAGTCACCTTCAGATTCTGAGACATCCTGGAAAGAGGAATGAGAGTGTTCATTGACTTACAAACTTTCCTCGAAATGATGGCGTCTATCTCTATTCGACGACAATTTTTGTTTCGCACCATCTTTGATGTATATTTTCTTCAAGATCTCCATGTCTAATAATTGATCATGTTCTAAAATGCTCCGGCGATCTATTTCCTTGAATTCATAAAATCCATTTGATCTTCAAGCATATACACCATTCACACATGAGATTCTGGTGACGTTCTTACATCTTTCTTTACACGTTTTTACATTCCATTTGCAATAAAATCCATCCCGAATTATCGTAATTCGACTTTTTGCGGAAGAATCTCATGCATGAATATTGACCCACGCTGAATACATATGACTTGGGATACAATACAATATCCGTGCACACACTCATCCATCAGCTAACAAAGTACATATGAAAAAACAAAGCAAAATGATGCTAAATAAGTTCATTGCTTGCCGAAGGTTTGTCGCACATTTTGCTCGTATTAATGACCAATGTAAAAAAATGATTCCTGCAGGGGCTTAGTGTAAGTAGTTCAGTATGAATTTGAGGTGACTCTTGTTTAATGTTATGAAGGAATGTGCTTCTCGTCCACAGATCTAGGTAAGTAAAGTAAGAAAATAAAATCTAGGAAAATGAAAAGTTGATCGCAAAGTTTATCACATGAAAAGCAAAATAAGTTAATTATCAACTGATAAAATAGTATTACTATAAGCATGGAAATCCTACAGATGTTGAGCTGATGAGAGAACTAAATGCACTCTCAGGCATCATGCTCAAAACCTTGTTTACTGCTTCTTTCTAATGTGTGTTAGTCTTCTAACAATACGCAAAATACTTTGTATATGACGAAGGCACATTGAAAAAGCAGGATCATATGCAGCGAAGTAAATGGAGTTGGAATAAAGCATAATTTCTACTTCATGCCCGTTATTTGATATGTATGATATAGGTTATTGAAATAAAAACTTGATATTAATTGCGGATACTATCCGTGGTACAACGTAAAAATGCTACAATATGATAAAATAATGCAAACAGTTTAGTACAAAATTTGCCATTATTGCGCGAAACACAGAAAAGATGCCAAAACTCAAATCAGACACGTTGAACAGTTTTCTGAAAGTAAAATACGAGTAAATAGAGGGGGAGAGATCGAAAACAAAATCTGATTTCTTCAACGGAAAATCTCATCCACTGTTTCCACTACAATGATGCTAATAGTTGTTAAGTCAGCTATTTACTTTCATTGACGAGTTTCTTCTTTGGAAATATTATTTATTGCCATCATAAATCTCTAGCTCATACTTCGGGTGTTACTCACATCATTCCTCTGTCTCTTCCGTTTGAAGATGGATTGGTTGCGCATCTCTTTATCCTGCTCTATAAACGACGTTGCCACGTATAGAAGATCAGTCTCCAATTCCCTGAAGTTAGAAATGGATATTTATGTATTGTCATACTGCAGCATCTGTCATGAAATTACTTACTCGTAGTCTTTCATAGCAACGTCATAAACGACGTAATAGCCCATTTGATCACGAACATGAATTCTGCCTTCCTCGTGGAAAAAGAAGTCATCGTGGTTCTCAACTTCAGAGTACTGCATAAACTCCAACTCGTTGATTCTAAGAAGAACAATTATAAGTGGCATGAGCGGAGATAATCATGAATTTCTTGATCATAAACTGAAGTCACTCAAAACCAAACACCACACCCATCATGTTTTACCAAAATTGAATGAAAACGTCTGCATTGGATCGTACAGAAATTTCACTGATACAGAAATTCAGCTACGTGCTAAAAAAAATGAAACGTTAAATACGGATTTCAATGCTCGCAAGTCACAAGACACTAAATAAACAAGGTCAAAGACTGTATCGCGGTTTAGCTTTGCTTTCCTAAATTTTTTGTCATTTGCCTTTATTTTTAATAGTCTTTTCATCATACTTTTGTCCAGTTTAGCTTAACAATGTCATTTTAAGTGATGGTCAAGCATTGATATTTCTTTGATTTCCCACACAATGTTAGTGTCATTGAATTTGAATTGACTGCCATCCGAAACGCCGGAATAAGCTAGTTGTCAACGTGGCTTTTCGCTGCTCATCGATTTTGATTAGGCTACGATGCAAAATTTGTTTATCTTATTTATGACTAATGCTATGCCTAATTTATGAAAATTTCAGCAAATTTCATGTCTTTGTACGTTTCCGGATAAACTTTGCAGCACTTCTAACTTCTCGAACAAAATCTAACTTCACAATTATTCGTTTGGTATTACAATTTCCGAAATATAATTTATTTATAAGAATTAATATGTAAATTACAGTTTATTTATTAAAATGCTCTGGATTGATATAACCCTATCAACACTTACATTTATTACAATTTTGATGTCAGTGCTTATAACATTTGACATCTTTCTCTACATTTGATCGCTAAGAGAGGATCACTAGCTTCTAAGATATTTCTATATTGACAACGAAGACCATTCAAGAAAAAAATATTCTTGAGATTTAATTCTAGCACAAACAGCTTGGTGAAAGGAAAAATTGATTTCTAAGAAAAGTTCATCTGACAAGGCACATTCAGTAATTCGCTGGTTAGTTTCCGGACTTTAATGCGGCGTCGCATTTTCTCGGCATGCCATGGACCAACTTTGCGCAGGCCTCTAATGTCGATTCCACACACTCATTACTTCTTTGTATAAATCAGACAGTCTTGTGCTTGCTTTAGCTGACTTATGCTTTCAACTACTATCATAAATTTTCTATCGGATCATTGTCTGGCCAGGGAAGGAATTCATAACGTTTTCCATACACCGTTACTGTTCTTCTGGAACCATAACAGGTTGCCTTTTTCTGCTGAAATGTGCTTGAACCGTGGATTTCCATAAATCGCACCAGTTTGTCCATCAAAAATGCTATGTAATGTTCACTGCCACTACTCATCTTACAGCATAAACTGTCCCTTTTCTAGAAATGATGATGCTTAAAGGAGAAGTCACCCATACCATAATGCCTGCTGAATGTTTGCCCATTTTGCAAATATACGGTGCCGTGAATTCAGCGGCGATTCATCAGGAAATATTCGAGAACAGTTTTCTTATTTGAAATTTGTATCATCACTTTCCATTGCATTCATTGACTGTTCAATGTTTATGGTGACAATAAAAAGTTATGGCGATTTTCCACACTTTTACAGTGATAGGAGGCTTTCGAGCAGGTAACCCCGTTTCCTACTGTTGGCTATGTTGAACTGTTCTGACTGAAACGCCTTCCAGCAGTGGTCCTTCACTTCTCTAGCGGTGATGAATGGATTGAGCAGCACTTCACATTTGATGCTCTGGTCAGTTAATTGTAGCAGCCATAGCTGTTGCTTAATCGCCTCAAAATAAAGGTGTCCCTGCTGCTGGGCACTACAATTACGGCGCTTCCTAAGCATTTTACCATGTCTGATACCCATAATTGTATCATATTTGTTGCAATAGCATACTAAATAGCACGAAAGAGCACACTATTGCTGCTACTCACTTGTATTCTCGAGGACTGTTGAATAGATATCCGTGCGAACCGATGGTTCCCCCTCCACCTTGATGTCCTGAGTATTCTGTTCCGGTTCGATGGTTCTGAGGCGATCGATCCAATGGCCCTCCATCCAAAGACAATCCAACGTCATTGATAACCAACGTTCGTTGGATGGCACGGAAATAGTTAAGATATGAAATGCACTGAAAAACAACCGAAGTTTACTCTAATGAGTGTAATGAATAATTATGTAATTATGTTTAGACTATGCATTGAATACACGAGGAGAGCAATGTCACGTGTAGAGTGGACTGCGTGCATTGTGATAAATATCAAATTGGTGAGAACGGATCAAAGTTGAACACTTCTTCTGTGATGTCCTAATAACTCATCTGTGCAACCATTAACCGAACTTCCAAGCGTCAGTGTTTGTCAAAGAATATCAAGGTGAAAGAGAAAAAATAAACCATTTTTATTTCTACCAACCATCAACTTGTAACAGTCACCTGCTATGCTATCAGTGAGTTATGGAAGCCATTCAAATCAGTCATTTTTCTAAACAACAATTTGCTCTTTCTCATTCTCAACTGAATACTGTTTATGATTGCACTTTTTCAGTTTTTTTATTTATCTTGTAATTTCTCTCCATATTTCTGATTTTCTCTATGTGTCATTACTTCAATGTCAAATTTATTCATTTGTACAATGTGCATCTGTATCCATAAATTCAATCTCTAGGGATTAAGGCGATAGGAACAACACTGAAGCGCCTGCAAAATATATGTATTCGTGCGTTTGTGAAAAGAAATTGGTGTATTTCCAAAAAATCTTTAGCTCATTGATTCCTCCAATAGATAAACGAGCCAAAAGGAATTAACATTTCATTAATTGACATTTGCTTGCACTACTACCACAACCGTTCGAATTTTAGTAATAGTTTGAAGGACGAATAAGTTGCTTAAGGCAAAAATCAAAATTGCAATTTTTATTGCAACTGAGAAACAATGGCAATATGTTAAAGAGAAGCAATAGGCCAATGGTATGATTTTGAGCAAGTGGAATCATGTGCAGAAATCATCTCATCTCTTATCAAAGTTCACAAATGAAAAACACTTTTAATGCGGCCAATGAGCGTGACATAGAAGTTAGAGCAAATAAAGTTGCATATGTCAAGATATTTCTTAATAGTTGATGAAATTTTCGATAGCATCAAAAGAAAACGAAGGAAGAACACCTACCGACCGTTGAAGATCCCGTATCTTCAGGTGACGAAGATGCAAGAAGGAGAGATAAGCACCTTGTACACTCGAAGGATCGTCTTGATTCTTATCCGTTTCTTCCAACCCCAACATGGCCATAGTAGATTCAAAATCGTAGCTGTTTCTACGACGATGCATTTTATTTGCTGAGACAGGAGAGCCTTCTTCACCAAAGCTGCCACCAGTGTTCGAGTCGCTGTAAGAGATCAAGTAAATACGTGTGTACCGTTGTAGCAGTGCCACTTGATAACTGAATAATGATTGAATGGCAAACATTCATAATTAATTTTTGGTTGGTTGTCACTGCTAATATTTGACTTAGCGAGCTTTCGACAGAGCAGGAGTTCCTGCACTTCTCGAGCCTGTTGGACTCCACCGAGGAGATGGCAAAAGACCAGATGGGATGGACCACCTTTCCTTTTTCAATGGGATGCGCATTATTATGGGATGTTACGTGTACTGACACGTTTGCCCAAAACCCGATCATTGAGTCGGCTATCACGTCTGGATCCGCTGGCAAACTAGCTGAAGATTGTATATTGCTCTCATTATATATGTAGATAATTTTAGTTTAACCATTGTTAATATTGAAATATAAGCATTTGACTTAGCTATAATTCATCTGCATTAATTTTTAACAATTGTGGAGATGTCAAACAAATGTCTTTTTAAAACTGTTCAAAGAACAAATTTTCCAATTCTATCAGGTTCACATTTTGAAGCTTCAAAAAGAGCTTTGAATTATGCGAAATTATTTAGCCTATTTATTTTAACTAGCCACTTTTCATACAAACATTCACATTTGATAGACTAATTGAATGAGAGAGGAGATTGGGCAAATCTTAGGGTTGAAAATTTTTGGTTGCTGTTGAGGTATTAAGTAGAAAATTTACTAAAGACTCCTCATGAAAGTGATCCAAGCAGCCAATGAACGTATTTTGGAAGATAAGAAGATACTTAGGCTATGGGTTGCCTCCCCCCCACGTTTTCAAATTTGTCTAAAATCCGTTGAAATGAATCAACCGTCACAAAACTTTAGATACACGAATTTGAGTATATTTTCGACCCATATGAAAAAATTTATGCAAACCCGACAAATACTTTTCGAATTAGAGATGACAATTGAAGTGTAGCGATGTCAGCAGCTTGATATGATTTTGACTGTTGGGCGCATTATTGTTACTCGTGGGTGCACTGTCTCCGTCCCATCCACTGTTATTTGAAATCTTCCCACGTCCACTACCCTACCATACCTTTCCTAAGTTGAGCATATTAATTGAAAGGATGTTGTCTGGGTCATTATCACTTCAAGAGTTGTCGCGACATGACTTCGTTGACCTAGTGCTACCTGTTCTGACAATGAGATCAAGCGAAGTCAGATCAGTTGCTGACTTCGCTACACTTCACGCTGTCGTCTCTAATTCAAAAAGTACTTGTCCGACTTGCATGTGGGTAAAAAATATACTTAGATGTCTCTCAAATTTTGTAACGATTGATTCATTTCTACGGATTTAAGACAAATTTGAAAACGTGGGAGGTGGAGATAACCGGTAAGTACCGATAAAAATATTCATATGCTAACATTTTTCTTGTATTTATCATAGCTTCAGTTGAAGATTGTTTGAAGGGTGTGTTGGAGAACAACATTTCGTGTTTAAATGCTGTTCTGCGCCTTAAAAGCAAGGTTAAACCAAAAATGCACGTTTATTCCTGTTTAAGCTAATCCCTAGGCCTAGTAGTACACTAAATGCGGCAACAGATAGCTTCTCTTTCTCTCCCAATTATTCTCGTGGCTGCTTTTCACTTCGCCCATTCCGATGCTATCTAGTCTTGGTTCTCCTCTTGATTGATAATAAGAAATCAAATAGTATTTCTCAAATGGCCTAGCGTGATCAAATCATTTAAAATACGTTTGAACACCAAAGCACCGCACCAAAAAATACTTGAAAGCGTGGCACAGCGAGGAAGATATACTCCTAGGTTGGGCGGTTGGACGGTGCAAACATAGTCCGACTTTTCTGGAGCGCTGTGTACTGTTAGTCCGGATGCCCTTCGTGCCGACTTCCAATGACACTTTCGGGGCTCGACCTCTGCACCAAAAGATCGCTAGTTCAAGCACTTGAATACTGTGCCACTGAGACTTCGCGATGATGATTAGATAACCTATTGATGCCATGAATAGTTTTATCTTCAAAATGAAGTGAATCGTACATATTTCCAAGGCTGATAGTAATCCGCAGACTCCGCAGAATCCGCGGTTCTACGCGCAATGTAACTGTGATCAACCAATTGCATCAATCTATCTATGGAAATCTATCTGGCAATTCGGCTGTTCTTCACTTCCTCATATCCCTTGTATCAAAGTATCTATATTGATTGGCCAGTTATTGTCTCGTTGAAGACGAAGATCGACGTTTAGTCTGAATTCTTCTGTTCTCTAAGCTGTGTGTCTTCTCACATTTAGAAAGACCCTCTTCACGCATTCAGTAAGGTCGGTCTTGCAGCACTATGTAGCAGGGGCTACAGGTTTAAGATTGGAGCCTTGCTACAGACAACCATAAGGTTCCTACCTGACAACTCCATGCATAGCAATTTAAATTGTTTTTTGCTTTCATTATCTATCCAGATCATTTTAGTTTAACCATTTTCCTCTCAAAATTTTTGCTTTTAAGTATATGTGTTTTCTCCCATTCTTTGCATGCAGCATTTGCTTAACCACTAGAATCACGTGTCACGCTATCATTAAGGGATTATGGGCTTGGACAACGCGATCAATTTTTTCTATTCCCTGACCACCAAAAGCAGTCATGCCAGCAAGGTAGGCTCGGGGAAGCTATCCTCCACTCGCAAAGCCGCAACTCTCATCAAATTAGAATTAGTAATCATAGGCTGAGAGAGTTGCTACCTCCCGAGATAGAATCAAGTCCAACACGGCCACATGGACCTCCAATCTTTATTAAACAGTCATCTTGATAAATGTCTTTCGGCTCTAGCCACAACGTCAATGGTTCAAACCTTAAAAATCTGACTGTCTATGATACCGTGAAATCTGTTGAACCCCTTTGCCCGAGTTTGGTGCACTGTATTACTTCGAGAGAATTAACGAAAACTTTTACGTACGAGTATAATTCTGGATTGGCGTAGATCTTCTTCCATAGGTCGTCAGTAGATTGACCAGTCCGGTGATTCACAACAGCAGAAGGACGAACAACAGGAGGGTTTTGGATCAATAATGCATGATGTCGCAGAGCGTCCTGAACTTTATCAGGATCTTGCAACTTTAGGAAACCTGCAGACATTCGAAGCAATTCATCGACGTTGTTTTTTATGCGAAGACGAGTAAAATCCTTGACCGTTTGCAGATGCTTCTTAGCAACAATGCTGACGAAGTCCAACCAGTTGGCATCCTGAAACAATGACATGTCGTATCAAGCAAAAGAACTATGTATTTCGGTATCCAAGTTGAACCAGAATGAGAATTTATTGTGTGAATCACTGTAGTCACATTTTTACGAATTTTTAAAAATTGTCAAAATCATATAAGATCACACACATTCATGAATAATCAATGAAATGGCATGACAATCAAGAGAATTGAAAAATATGGAATTGCTCAAGCACGTTTTCATGATTGTTGCCAATAAATAAAACCTTCTTTAATGCTCGGAAGAACATTAGGCAAATACGTTTCTTCCATATGGAAGAAGTTTTATTCATTCAACTCTCAATCTTTGGCGCTGAGCGTTTAGCAAAAATGCACCTACTCTCAAAGTCTTAGACTTGACCCGACCGACCAACGTTTGAACCAAGGTCTCCCGGACGCGAAGTGAACACTCTGCCACAAGGCCACTACACTAGTAGCCATCCATCGTCCGCGATAAGTATTTATGCTATATTATTATCTCATTGAATTCATTGTGCACACTCGCAATGTTTCACATTGCAATTGTAAAAGAACTTTTTTTTACATTATTACTTTTATTTGATGAAACTGAATGACATTTTACATTGTTGTACTTCGAAAGTCAGTTAAAGACGCGGTTCAAGAGCGGTTGCGATTGATGAAAACGCATTTTTGGTTGTCCCTTGAGTTTGTGTGATCCTTAAACTTCATTTTGCGCACATGCGTGCGTAAATAAAATCCACAGACTGCACTTTTGTATTACAATGGAGAATATTAGAAGACTTTCCGCTATCTTTTTTCGCTTTTGATAATGAAATATTTTGCATCAATAAAGACTACCTCCTAAAAATAATATGGTAAGTTATCCAAATGCATGGTAAGCAAGGAATTGGAACTATACGACCAGATTCAGCCTATGGAAACATACCACCATCAAGTATATACCGAACTGGATGATTTACGAGCTACTTTCTTTAAAAATGAAGTAGAATTTAGTAGAACAATATTGCACATTAGAATTGTGATGTCAGACGAGTAGGTATTTTCCATGTGTAGAAACAGGAATGTCTCCTACTCACCTTCAGTAGCGCATGATTACAAGAATCAAGGCCCCATTTATCTCCACCGTCTTGCCCTCTATCGTATACACGGAGTGTTTTCATCACTTCCTGGTGCATAAAGATATGTCGAAATTTTCTATTGATATTGGCATAGAGTTCCATTTCATCAGCAGAAGTTTGAATGTTGTCAACTTCCTGCAAAGAAATTTTAAAATGACAATACAAACAAGATGATCAGAAGTCGTCATTTGGATTGTATTAGAAGAATCTTTCAGCTTCAACATTCGCACTTCTGTCTTGATAACTCAATTGGCGGAATTGTGACCTGAGCATACTTCCCAGGCCGACTTTACAGACTGGTATTCGTAAAGCAATGAAATGAAAATTGAAATTACACACAATCAGTGTAGGAAATGTCTCGAGATTGTGAAATGACAAAGTGACAATACAATCAAACTTTTTCGGAATTTATAATATTTCAAAAATACTCACATAATAAATTAAGCAATGGAGGAGACATCGAGCCAGTTAATCACTGATCGGAAAAGAAAACACTTTGATCGACTCGAAATTAATTTATTAGTTTTCGCGAGCTTTCGAAGTTTGCCCTTCGTCAGCCGAATACGAATGTTTTTGTTACCGCAAGCTGGTTTTCTTTGTCAAATGCTGTTGTAATCAGTAGCGAGAGAGAGGGGATATGGAGAGTACTTTATTAACAGCAAATTCATGCATGTGACTACAATGTAGCATGATAACACTCGAAAAGAATTGAAATAAAAGTAAAAGAACCGGTAACTTAGGAGCAAATGAAAATCAAAAATTTTTGAAAACTTTCACACAGCTGATCCACTTGACCGTCGCATGTAATTCCGAATAGCTTCTACCGCAATTGCCGATTTGTGATTACAGGCTCGAGATTTCGGATGAATTCTATTACGAAAAATATCTCCAAAATATTGTAAAGAATTTTTACCGTACTTTACTGTTCTAAATTTTGGTTGCTCGAAAATGCTTTTGTGAGATTGCTTTGGAGCTGGATGGATAATATGTATAAGAAATAGGAGCAATACATGATGATTCCATGTATATTTTCATTAGTTCCATTGTGTTCTGATCACTTTTGTACATACATGTAGCCCAAGATTTCTCAATAGATGTCATTAATCGGTGTAACGTCAAATACCAATTTTCTAGTAAACGGTATGCATTGAAAGATATTTGCAGCAACTCAACGAAGGATGAATAGTCCATCTGGCTATGATGCAGGCATTCTGCGATAAAACACTACAAAAGAAACGGTCCATCGCAAGGCAGAGTGAAAATTATGATCGACAGATGATTTTCTGCCAGTAAACATGGAAAATGATAAGCAACGAACTGAAATGAATGTAGAGGAGAGGTCCGAGGCGACAAAAGGTTGTTCACGAGGTCTTGGCATGTGAATTAGTGATTGGTGATTTGCTGTTTTTGGTGACTGCTTGGTTTTACTTTTGAATTTGCTGAATGAACAAATATAAAACTATCTGATAGTGGTTTTCCTGCAAGGGTCAAATTACAGGCAAGCTGTCGAGTGAAAAGTGCATATCTTTAACTCAATTTTTCATGGAGATAAATTCGTCAAATGGAAATATTATCCAGGGCGTTCGACTCTTCACCGTCTAAATTTACAGGCTGTGTGCTTTTAACGTGGTGCCAATCTTCTTGCACGTCAGAATTCAGATTTGACTTTGCAGTACGTTCAATGGAAAATTGATCTTCTTGTCCCTCGAGACTATTTCTGGCCAGGGTCTCGGAGTCGGAGCCGGATACGTAGCCGACAGAAAATGCCACTGCTCCGGCTTGAATTTTCGTATGTATTTGAATTAAGTCATTTTGCCAGAAAAAAGAAATATCTGAATGTCTAGCTGAAACGAATGCAAGTGTGTGACCGTTGAGGTAATTGTTGTAGACCTCCCTGCTGGTCTTCATCTCTTCTCAATACATATCCGTTTCCGAATCATTTATCTGGCTTTTAAAGGAGATCGTTAAGGAATTCCTTAAGATTGTGTATAAGCCGAAAGTGCAACTGTCAAGTGAAAAGCTCTTGGCGAGCAATGCAGCTGCATTCTCACCTCAAATTTAGTGTACCTATTTTTCAAGCACAATATTGGTTCTTCACAATTCCTACCTTTGAAATGTTTGGTTATTTTATAAGTGCCACATTTTCAATAAAATGCTTAGAAGTACTAAATATACTAATATACTTCTGATATCAGTATTGACGAAAGTCATCTCTGGACCCAGGCACGCAGATAAGGCAATTGGTCTCTGTGATTGCATGGTATTCAACTTCCATCATAAAAGGCTATGTTGATATCAGTTTCTATGTCTGCAATCCAGCAATGCTATTCATAATAGTAACTTTGTTTGTGATTCCGAAGTCATTCCGAGCTTCATGCGATGCCACAAAACAAACGAAGATCACCAAAGTTCACCAGGACAACATCAAATGTGCAAATGAGATCTTGAAAAAGGTGGAAAACTTGAAAATCTACTCAGTAAAGTTGCTTCAGTTCTATGAGCAATGTCAACTGCACGAAATTCCAGAAAAACAGCAGAGCGAAGTTGAATGGAGTTCACTAAGTACTATCTTGTAAAGTAGGCACAGGCTGAACAGCTAAAACTTGGTTTATGTATGAGACCGGCAGCCAGAACGAGTTTCTGCGGGGAGCGAGGCCGAAAAGGCGACTTTCACATAATGATGTACACCCTATGCCTACTACGAATCTGCTAGTCTGCCGAGTCCTGCCTGGTTCCTCTTCTTGTCAGACAGGATCAAAGAAAAACACATGTTAATCCAATGCAGATTGCAGTTTTGGGCAAAAATGAAATGTTCTATGTTTTCTCTTATCAACTGAAAAGTATTAAGTCGAAAGCCATAATTTTGGCATGTTATGTCAAAAATGGGTTTTCTTTGATCCTATCTGAGAAGAACAAGAGCCAGAGAGAACTCGGCAGACGCGCAGATTCGTAGTAGGCATAGGGGTGCATCACTCTGTGACAGTCGCATTTTCGGCCTCGTTTCCTGCAGAAACTCGTTCTGGCACACGGACTTTACAGGCTTTACCCATATTAGTTGCCATGGTAGTTTATTTGGGTTCCGCCATTTTGGAGAATGAAAGTTAATTTCCAATAAGTTGCTACAGTTAATTATTTCTTAATACAATTCTTGCAGCCTATTAACACTTCTAAATACAAGTGTTTGCAATACTGCTTAACTTTGCATTAATTACAATCAGCAACAATTAAAACTGCACACCAATGATTCTCTTTCTTTCTCATTATTTTTTGATGCCATTGAGAGTCAGAGATTCCAGAAGTGCTCACGCCGCAGTGGTGGTTGTCATTGTTCCAATATAATGAGATATGTCTAAATAGTCAGTAAAATTATGTTCCAGTCAAATGTGATGTTCTATCCATAGAAGTCGGGTCTAACTTTTGAACATGCCCTAACAGATGAAAGATGGTGAACGCCTGACTGTTGCTGGGATGTTTAGGACAACTAGAATCTCTTGCGATACATCGCTATGAATTTTTCTAGAACAGCACGACCGATGCTGCTCTGAGAGAAGAACAGGCTGACTTTCAAAATGATAGAAGCAGTATTAAACAAATATGTAATTTCAGAATAATTTGCGAAAGTATTAAGAAGATTGAGAAGTATTTCAAAATTTTGTTGATTTCAAAAAAGCCCTCGACCGCGCATGGGATGATGCTTCGTGGAAAACCATGAGTAAACACGACATGAAACAAGAGTTGATGCAAGCCATGCGAACTCTACGAAAATACCAACAACAAAATCAAAATAGACGATGTAGACAGTGCGAGCTTCAGACGTGAGGTAGGAGTTATACAAGGATGCATGCTCTCGCCAGCTCTCTTCAACCTATTCCTTGAAGAAATTGCGTCTGAGGCTGGAGTAGATGAAGAAGAACAAGGTGGTGTACGGATTGTTGGCAGACATTTAAACAACTTGAGATGTGGTGATAACATATACATAATTACAGAGAAAGAAGAAGAATTGAGACGACTAACGAACACATTAGACACAACGACGATTCGGTTTGGAATAGAGATCAAAACTCAAAAAATGCTAAGTAATGATGACTTCGAAACACAAATTGACTTAAAATATTCCATACTGGTGAGAGCAAAGCCAATTCAACAGGTCCTACATTTCAAATATCTCGGAACATCACCCGACAACAACACGATGAAGGGAGTTAAAAGCAGAATTGCTTTCGCAACAACAGCTGTGACCAAATTGAATAATATCTGGAAGGACAAGCACGGGAAGCTGATCAAAAAAATCAAATTCCTGAGGTTAATGGTGCTATCTTCTCTTCTATATGGTGTGAATTATGGACCTGTATCAAGAAGATAGTAAGAAAAGTCAATGCCCTCGAGTAGAGATGTTACCGCAGACTGCTTTAAATCAATTACGCAATTCAGTGCCCCTGGCTTTTCACGAGGTTGAGAAGATATTTCGTAATTGCGTAATCGATTTTTCAAATGGACTGGAGGAAGTGTAACGGAAGCTAGAAGACGATACCTAAACCGCAATGAATGGAGACAATGGACAAGACCGTTTGCAATGAGTCAACAGCCCCCTCAGGCTGCAACATCGAAGAAGAAGACATGAATGAATACTGATGCTAGTTTGTTCACATTAGAATCTATAGATCGATTTCGACGATCAATCCAGTAAACAATCAATAAAACTGAAACTAAAAAATACCAATTTTTGTTATTTGAATGCAATTTGCAAAGAAAGTCTTAGAAATTATTACTGAATATAATTAAAGAATAATTAGAATTCAACGCAGAAAATTATAATACAAAATAACTATAATTCTAATACTACTTCGGCGGTGCGGTCTGACCACTCATTACATTAAGTACATTTCGTTATATACATGTAGATCCTAGGATTTGCTTGAATATTTATGCGTCAAGTTATCAGGCCGAACCGGCGAAATCAATTTTAGTATTATGATATAGTGCGTTGAAATATCTGTATTTTAATCATAATTTGATTTCATTGAGTAACAAAAAATTACCGTAAATATTAAATAAATAACTACGATCGTCAACTTTGACGGTCGGCAATTCATCAAATTAGAGGACATCTTCCATCCCTACGAAGTCTGATTTTTGGACGCCAAGTGTAAGTAAGATTAAGAGTGGTAATCCCAACCCAGGCGCAAGGACAAAATGTGCAACGATGAGTCATCATGCTGATTCAGCCCCCCCCCCTCTGGAAGGAAGGAAGGAGTTGGCCAAGGATGTGCTGGAAGGAATGGGTCCGAGAGGAAGAAACTGTTCCCTACCCCCCCCTCTGGAAGGAAGGAAGGAGTTTTCCAGCAAGGGGTGGAATCTAGGAAGGAAGGCGGTAGGAATGTGGGAAGGATAGAGTGAGAAAAGGTAGGTTTTGGTGTTTTTTGGGATGAGAAAAATCGCTTTTCGTCATGAAGGAGGGTTCGGATGGGAAATTGGAGTTCAGATTCGGAATCTACGTGAAATTTTGGGTTGGTAAGGAAGGCAGGAGGAGTGATGAGGCAAGGGGTGGAATCTCTGAAAACGGCAGAGTTGGAAAAAGGCGGGTTTTGGTCGTTTTGGGATGAGAAAGTCCATTTTTCGGCATGAAGGAGGCCTCGGATTGGAAAACGGAGGCCAGATTCGGAATCTACGTGAAATTTTGGGTTAGGAAGGATGTTTCCAGCGAAATCGGATAGAAAAAGTTTGAGGACGTCCCCCCACCTCCTATCAGACATCCAACTTTGGGTCTAGAGATCGTAGAAAGTCGTGCAATAGCTCGTTTGAATGCTAAGAGTGAGACAAATTCAGTGAAAGAAACGGCTTGTTCATATTTCCCTTCCTTTAGATGTGAGACGTCATTGAAAATTTTGGACATTGGCGAAAAAACGATAGAGTTAGAATTTTTATGATAATCGCTCTAGCGAGTGAACCAGAACGGGAAAACCTCGGACGGGAAAACAGAAATCAGATTTGGAATCAGCGTGCCATTCTGCATCCAGAGGGCGAGTTTCAAGTCAATCGGAGCACTAGAACCGGAGATAGATGGGTTTTCAGTGTTTGGATAATGGGTATTACGTCATCAGCTGATCACCACAAACTATATAAGCGAGGAACCGACAGAGACTTTTCATTGAGACGAGAGCGATTGTCAAAGGTAGGTCGTCTCTCTGAGCTCCGATGATAGCATCGGACATTCCAAATTTCGGGTTTCTGTACCGACTTAGAAAATTTCATTGCTGATATCAGCTAGGGCGTCAGACTTAGAGGTTCGCCAGGAGATGGCCTTCGTCTCCAGGCCATAAAAGACTCCAAAACTTTAAAGGCTTGTAACTTTGCTTCTACAAGTCCATTTGACTTGATTCAAAAAAGGGTCGATCGCCATTGATCAGACCTATATTGACAGACTACTTATTGACAGACTATTTCATAAGTAGTACTAAAAAGTTGAAAAATTTTTGGAGGTTTTCTGGGGTTTTTGACCCTGCTGAAGTCAATGAAGGCATGGTTAAGTGTGTACAAGCCAGTCTTACCATGATACAAGCAGCTTTTCACTGAAAGCGAGCAAGTCACGGAGAGTTTTGCTGTAATATTCCACTGACAGGGTGTTCCTTCGGGACGACGGATGATGCCGTAGTGATAAGTGTGGCAAGGGAGTGTGTCATATTTTAGACCGAAACCGCTGGGGCAACTCATGTCTCATGTTGGGCATTTGACACAGTTCTCAACGTAGCACTTTGAACGCCAATCGGTTGAGTCTTAGCTATCTTGTCATGGGTGGCATCTAAACATCTCCATTGCAAAACGCTTGGGAATCACGGCTTGCTATCCCTGTCTACGGCTTGCTATCAAGCTGATCAAAGCAACGACTTGGGATGTTTCCTCTTGTAAATAACTCTACCGGTTTTTATGTCAAAATTGGGGCCCGGATGCCAACACAGTGACATGACGCACGCTCTGTCCGCCCGAGGTTGGATTTGTGGGTCGAGGCCTTGTAGCTGGGATAAGATCCCCTCTGAGTAATGCCTGTAACGGATTCAAGAGCTTAACACCTAAACGCTTGCTATCAAGTCGCTATCAGGCCTTTGTGAAATCTCGTCTAGCCTCAGTAACTTAGGGTTGGCAACGTCTATCATTTGTCATTGTAACTTGATAAAAATGAGACGGTTACTGCAGGCATTGACGTCAAACCTTTTCGCGTCATAGGGTAACCCGTCTTTGTGTTGGGAGTTGGTAACTGAAAGCACGGTGACTGCCGATGCCAATACATGGAAAACCGCTGTTGTCATGCCAAATAAGGAAGGTCTGATTCACGGCTTTGTGTCAGAGGTGTATAAACCGTCGACTCTCATTTAATTTCATTTCAATCATGCAGACGCCGAACACTCTAGTCGGCTCTCCCGACAAGCCTCGGTTGAAGCCGAGAAATTTATTTCAAGAGATTCAGCGGGCTGAAGAGCGAGAAAAGATTTTTAACAATCTTGCTCGTATAGGCGCATCTGATTGCGGCGATGATGATGATATGACTCAGTGGGGCTATATACCACCCCCAATTAGTCAGTTAGTAGCAGTAGAGGTCGATGCTGCTACCATAGAGAGAATTAAAGACTCTCTCAGCAGAATCGGTCTAAAGTAAGGTGGCTGATTACGATCCCGAGAATGTCCCATGAGCCCTCTTAAGGGCTACCTTCTAATGCAGCTAAAGCGGTCCCAAGCCCGCCACATATCTTTGGATATGGAATGCAGAGGGGAAGAATAAATGATGAAATGGAATGAAGGGAAGCCAAACTTGCACCACATGCAACACACCAGACCTCTCTCTTTAGTAGTGAACAAGCTCTTGCGAGTGTAGTCAGAAAGTGTATCAAGTTGTACAAAAGTTTTTACTGCCACACAGGTTCATAAAGTGAAAAAAGGAATCTTCATCTAAATTAGAATCATTCTGATTGGCTGTTGAGGGACTCATTGTTAAATAACTATATAAGTGAAACGATTGCAGCACTTGTGATTCACGTTATACGATCGAACAGTCTAGTATGGCAAATTCTTCTGAAGCCTTGAATATTTTCTACAAAATTTTCAAAGTTGTCGATGAATGGGACGAGGATGTGAACAGTGACAATAAACCCAAAATCGCCAATGTCGAGGAGAAGAGTGGTAACAAAAGTGACATCACCCAAGTTGTATGGAGTGAGGGCGAGTTCACACCAAAGACGACGCGACTCAGAAGAGTGCCGGATGCTCCAAAGCGAGTGGTATATTACAAGATTTATAATGACTGGAAACCAGTCCCACTGAACTTTGATAAATAAATCTAAAGAACTACATGTCTTTGTTTTGCAATGTATTGATCTAGAAATGGAAATAAATGGAGGAATTTAGATATGGGGTTAGTTAACACATTTATTATCGGTCTACTTTTCTATCAAAAGGGATCACACCATTAGAGAAGATAGAAATTGATTTTGTATACGTGTGGTGTAAGAGTGACAAGCAGAACTCATGCCTCATTCTCAGCTAACGTTGCTTCAATTGATTCACCTAAAATCATTTTTCATATGTTGAATGATTTCTAGTAACTGTGTTAAGTGTCCAGATGATAGGATATCTTATTCTAACAATAGCTTCCAATCGACACTATGCTTACTCAATGATACTTTCGAAGCCATGTAGTTTATATGAAGGAAAAACAAAACTGTCATGATACACATTTATTAAAAAGAAATAAAGGCAATACGCTTTGTAATAAGACGGTACATGACGTCTACCAAGTCAAACTCTTCTTGATTGCGGGGCTGACTAGAAGGAGAGAAGAGGTCTAGCCAGCTCCGGAGAGTCTCAACACACCGCTCCATCATGACGTCCTTTGGAGACACACTAAGGAAGGCGGCCCTGATTGTATCAGTACTGTGCTCTTCATCGTCGGAAATGATGATGATTCCCTCATCCAACTGCAGCGGCTCGACCTCACCATCGTAAATGGCTTTCACTTGCCTCTTGCGTGGGGCATTGGGCATGAGTAAGGCATAGGTGTTCGGTGGTGTATCCATTTTAATGATATTATGAGGAAATGGTCATTGCACCACACTTACATAGATTCTCTCTCCCTGCTTCGCGCACTCTCATTGGACGACAGCCATTTATCAATCACAATGCATCATTCTCATATATAAAGAAGAGTGTCTTGCATTTCACTATCATAGCCATGTCCGACACAGAGGAAACATTCTCACCTCTTGCTAGCTCAACTCCTATGAAGAAGGAAGTTGAGAGAAAGTTTCAACAAAACGAGGAAGAGGAAGAGAGACAAATGATTGAAGGCTGCAAGCACCTCACTCTACAAACGGTTGAGAGTGAGCCTTTCATAAACGAAGCTGACTTTCAGGAGTGAAAAGCCCATTGATGAGACCAGAGAATGCCCCTAACGGTCTTTATGAGACCACGGTCTTAACGGCCACCTAATCAAGAAAGAAAAGACATTGACTGCGCCACAAGCAACATTAATGATTTGATGCTATCTGACGAAAATGAAGTGTTAAGACAGTACGACCACCAATGAATTGAATAGGATTACCACTATCATCATAGATATCAAATTTGCAATGGGATAATCGTGATACATTGACTGGAATGTATACCTTGTTCAGGAACTCCTTGTGCATGGTCACACCAAAGTCGCCACTGTCAATAGGAATATATCTTAAAAGGGGAACCCTTTGACCACCAACTTGTGTTGAATGGATAAAGTTAGTGTAAATGTAAAAGTGATTGATATTCATATCGAGCAATGATGTTGAGCCACAGTACTTCTCGTCATAGAATATGTCACGTTTGAATCCTGAAATCTTTGTCAACTCATTTGAAATGTGAATGACCGTTTTACCATGTACACTGATACAGAATGTATTTTCTTTAGGATCATAGTCAAAATGATATGAGTGTAGATTTGATACACCCTTGTTCAAGTATGAGCAAACATCATAGCCATTGCTATAATGCTTTGAAGGTATCGGTAACTTTCCATTTAACTTCCATGTAAGACTGGGACGTAAAACAGGGTCTGTGCGTTTGAAATAGAGGACCATTCGGCAATCGGATTGCTGTTCAGATGTTATTTTCACATTCCCCCATTCATGGTATGACCGTAAGACGTCTGTATTTAAAGAGAGAAATCGCGAAATTTAGAATTGATGTGAACAAATCCAATGTGTGAACGCTCATAATCATTTCGGAAATGAATTCTTGCTTTATTGTGTACTCGAGTGATGGACATAGATAATCCATTTATTTCATTTACCTGTTTAATCAAGTCATCAACAGTACCAGATTTAAAAAGCACAAAGCGCTCATGCATGCGATCAAGGGGAAGAAGGGTAATATTAAATTTTTTCCTGTGCCAATGTGGATATTTCTTAATTTGCTTTGATACTTTCATGGACACTTGAGCTTTCAAAGGGAAGGCGCCACCTCCTTTTACTTCTGCAAATTTTGCAATAGATAGAAAGAAACGTGATTTAAGATTCAATATCCTTTGCAGAGGTCCACTCACAGAAAATCCATGGGAAACAGTAGTCGGTCTCATGTAGAGTGTAACTTTATGTAGATTTGGATCCATCTGCCAGAACCATAGATCCCTTGCCAAATCATTCATAACATTCAATAGGCGTTGAATTTTCATATAATAGTATGACTGCTCTAAACGATGACGGAATGATGGGTTTGTAGGTTGTTTCCATTTCAGTGGTGTAGCATTTTTAGCAATGGGTATGTCTGTATCTGCAGTGATAATTAAAGTAGGGCCATTTACAATCTCATCAACAGCTCGCTTTCCCCGACGGGTGTTTGCTGTAGGAATAGAATTCCACTCTGCTGCATGTTCATTCAAGTTGTAGGTATGTACTTTATCATTTCGCTCTAGCTTTGGAAAGCACAAGTCTTTGATTCATTGCAGTGCCTAATATAATCTCTTCATTTACAATGGTTCTTATATTATTCACATAGCTCAAATCTTGCAGGGCTACTTCCAAATCACCATTTAAGTCAATCGGCTGTGTTAAATCAGTCTCAAACTCGGCAGCTGCATTTTCATATCGCTCAGGTTGAGCATTACTGGGAAACACTGCTGTAAACTCCATGTTAAAGTATCAACATAAAGCGACGTTTGCTTAGGCGTTATGTCGCATGACATAACGAAATGCTGCTTTCAATCTGTTCACAGTAGGCACTTTCTATCGTCCTAGGAATTTGGTTAAGAGTGATTGCCCTTTCACATAATGCACTCCCCTAAGTATGCTTGCACCGCCTTCTTTCATATTGCGATAGTTGATACAACCAAATATTACTTGATATCTTCGTCTTCTACGTTTAAAATCTGCAAGGGTATGAAATATTTCACGTTTCATTGATGAGCTCACGCGACAGCTATTTTTTAATTCCATTGCAATGCGACGTACAGGATTGATCAAATCGATGCCGCCTACAGATGATCGCTTAAAGCCATAATCTGTTAACACCATTTCCCACGCATGACCCATTCGCTGACGTAAAATCTGAAGTTTGTAAGCATGATTTTGCCAAGGATAGGCTATGCCGGAAAGAATTACATCTTCAATAGGTCTTGTTGCATGAATAGGTGATTTGATGAGACGAACTGCATCATCTAATCCTCGTCCCGCTAATGTCACTATTGCAAATGATAATATGATGAATCTTAACATAACTTCGTCCATTTCTTATGAATGCTTTGCTTAAACGAGAAGACTAAGCAAACGTTTTGATGTGTCTAAAACTAACCATGACTGCCAAGCTCTCTTCTCAGTGTCACGTTACATGAAAGGCTCGACGCATTACCTTTTACGATACTCATCGACAAGTTATAATAAGTTTATCACCTTTTGAAATGGATAACTTCAACGATGCTTTACATATCATGCATCATCCAATGTACTATATCCCTCTAGGTGGACGTCTATTCATTATTCGACGAGATTTCATTGCTCTTCATGATCAATATGGTGCCATACATTTTACATCCTCAAGTTGGAACAAGTATAGAGAACGTATACATCCTCGCATAATGACTTACCTTCAACAAACCAACACTCATAAGCATGAATGTGACAAGTGAACAATGTCTTCTTATCTCTACCTATTCATATTTGATGACTAAATACAACATATTCAATCACATCATCTACTTTTCCATTGAAGTATAATAAAGAAAACAAATTTTTATCGTACATATTTATTGAAGGCTTTTATAAAAGTTACGAATGCGCTTTTCATTGACAAGGGTATCATGTGAAAAATGTTTACAAATGTCATGTAAACAATCATAATGTAGTCGTTGCATTACAAAGTAGAGGGCATAGGCTCCACATGTTGAAGACAAGGGATGTTGATAGGCCAAAGCACTGCGAATCCATTTTCGTGAATGACGGTTCATGAAACGTGTGACATAATCACAGTTTGGTAAGGCCAATGAATCAAAGATTTCACCGCAATAGTTTTTATCAATAAAAAACTTTCCAGTATTTGCCGGGTAAGTGTGCTGTATCAGTATTCATGATAATGAATGAGGGTGGTTTTGGTAAAACTTTGGGCATATTATTAATGGAAAACACATCTCGAAATGCTGCAACAGTGCGTTCATCACCGTTCTTGAACGACTCTCTCTAGCTCTGCATCAGATAACCAACTCATTAACTTGTATAAGAGGCGGAAACGTCACGTAGTCTGTTAATTCGAATGGTGGAATCGAACACAGCATAGATGAGTACATTGGCTGTTTTCGTCAAATCTTTTTCAAAGAAGAATTCTAGTTCAAGACCCTTCGTGGCAGTGCCCGGACGATAAGAAGCATCTGCTTCATTGTTTGCCGTCAAATCAAATGCATAAAGTGTATAACCTTTAGCAAATTCATCATAGGTCAAACCATTGGTGTCATCAGTATTCCAGTATTTAAATGTCTCCATAGTATTTTGATATGAGCGAGAATAATGTCCATTAGCGAAGTCTGGACAAAAAGGAGTACCAGGAATGCAATCAGTATCGTGATACAATCCGATTTGATTTAAACCAAAGTGTTCAACGTTGAGGGGATTCTTTGATATATTACCATTGTATGCATCATTTGCAATCAATCCCACAATGATCATTTTTGGTGATTGTATAGGAAACAAACTATCTTTTACGAAGCTCTTTTGCACACGAGGAATGGTGGAACTATGGATCTCAGTATGATTTACATCATAAAGAGCATCATACTTCTTGAAACCCATCTCGTGACCATTAATCACCGAAGGATTCACTGTCATACGTTGCACATAAAGTCTAACACTTTCAAACACAATCTTAAATTCAGTCTTTGCTCCATAAGAATTCAATACAAATTTAGGATCGTTCGGCAAGAGATGAACTCGCATGTCTACTTTTGACATTAAGAAACGTGATTGACGGAAAAAGTCCAAGTATAGGGGACCATATAATTCACACACCCTACTTTCTGCAGTCCACTTTTCACGAGTGACAAATCCCTTGTTTTTGTCACTATCAAATTTACCAGCTTCATCTTTACACCAACCCATAACAGCCATGTGACTCTTTTGTGCTTGTGGCTGGAACTGCATGACTGTTAAAAAATAAGCGAGATAAGGATAACTGTGTTGACCACCTTCAACCCGAGTTTCACCGATGGTCAATGATACATCCTTGAAGAGCGTTGCTATATCCAGGTTATTCACGGCTACTTTGTCCTTGTCGTCAAGGTTTGTACCGTCCTTATTTACTATCTTAAACTTAACATGTAGGTCGATGTCATTTACATCGATGTACTCAGCATCACATCCTGGTATTCAAAACTCAATGACACTACCAGAATCGATACTTGTCTGTGGATAACGAATGGATACATAATTTCTAATGATATCCGTCTGTATAGGTATTCTATCAAATAAGCAAAGGGATGAGGTTTTACATTCCATAATTAAAACAGTCCACGTCGTCTGCGTTTGCTAGGAGGTATACGAGATGCTCTTCGCTTACGTTTGCCTGAAGTAGAAAGTGGATTGGTATGACTGATGACAGACCTGATACCAGCCTTACCGACATTCTTCAAACGCTGTATTCCATGACGCTTTAGCGATTCACGAATCGACAATCTTCCTGAAAGCGCATCACTGGCTACATCTGCTGCTAATCCTACAGCTTCCTTTAAAGCTGATTTTCCCACATTTGCGATAGTGGGGAGCATCATACCTTTGACAGCACCCAATAGACTACCCCCTTTTTGACGTCTCGATCCAGCATAAACGGGAAAGCCAGCTCCATGACTAGCATAGGAGGGGGCAGAATGAAAGGTAGCAGTTTGATCCATAGGTATTTATATATTTATATTTACACAATTCATTACTTTGCTTAGGAACGTTGACTAACACGATAAAGGTCAGAATGACGAATCCAACTGTTCATTGAATTTGGATAGCCAGCCCATTTCACCAGGCTCCACTATTCCCCTTCTCGCATTTGGTGACGAAGTATCTTTTCAACCATGTAGTCATCATCTTCTTTGGTGATGGGTGTTATCTCATGACGATAAAAACTCCCTTCAATCTCTTCACCATGATAATCACGAAGCTTGTAGGTAGTGGGCTTGAATTTCTTGTTAACCTCAGAGACAGTAAATATTTCTTCCGTCCAATTGGGAAGATATCCTTTCGCAAACACGCTTTTCACCTTGCAAATGCGAACTTTGTCACCAACCGGAATGTCACGTTTACCTTGTGATGGTTGCTTGCGTTTAGCATTGATTTCACGGATTGTATCCACCATGTCTGGAGTTATGTCAGCAGGTTTGTGACCAATCATACGATGAACAGTATGATTGTAAGCATGTACAGTATCTTGTAATACATCTGTCCATTTTTGTGTTACTTTTGCAGTGAAATAGCGCCATAGGCGAGTTTTCAGCGTACGATTAAAGCGTTCGGCCACTGCACCCTTGTATGCACTTTTCACACTAAACAGCGCAATGTTGCGTTCGCGAAATAAAGCACGCACATGTCTGTTTTCAAATTCTTTCCCTTGATCAGTCTGAATACGTGTGGGAATGCGTCCTTCCCTGAAAATATTTTGGAAAGCCTCGACCACTTCACCACGCTTTGTCTTGAGTGGTTGAACCCAAGCATAGCGAGAAAATAAGTCAATGACAGTTAGGAGAAAGCGATAGCCTTTATTCTTTTTAGCTAATAAAGAAACATCAGCCAAATCTGCTTGCCATTGTTCATCAATATCATGAACGATATAAGAACGGGTAGGATAACGTTTTCGAGCTTGTGTGTGCAATGTATATGCAGATTGAGCTTTTATCCATCTTTTCACTTGCTTCTGTGAATAACCACTTGCTTGTGACAACTTTTTCACTGAAGCATAACCTGCATAATGCTTTGGGTTATAGTAAATTGATTTCAGATGTTCATCCATCGTCTATTAAGAGGGATCGTTTATTTGCCTCAAAGTATCAGTCTTTTTCTCCGCTAGGGTTTGCGTTTGTGTTTGAGACCTGCTTTTGCTACTTTTTTGAGCCGTCTTGTATGAATCACTTTTACAACATGTACTTAAGCAGTTCAATGACACATGAATGTTTGGCAACTCTGAACATGGGATGCAACATAGCTTCTTCATTAAAAGTCTGTGATAAAATCAAATGATGGATAACGTGTTGAAGGTTTTGGTATACGCTTCGGCAACTTCTCGGGTGTTTTCAAAGTTTGCTTGATTCTCTTTTTAGGTCTCTCTACACTTTGCAACTTTCTCTTCCTAGGTGTAAAATCATTTTCCATTTCCTGTAAGTTATCACGACCAAGAATTGCTTTTGGAACTTTGAATTTCTTCATACTTTTTAAAAAGAACTCCCATCCTGTAGGTGTAAAGTGACAACAAAGATCACGAACAGCATGATTAATTAAATCTTCCACTCTTGAGTCCCTAATGACTGCACCATCATCACCTACCACTTCACCTCGTTGTGTGATTTTCAAGTTGGGTTCGAGACTTCGATATAAGCTCACTGCGCGATTGCGATAGGGTTTGGGTGAACTAAGCGAAAGATCATTGCGAATTTTTTCTTTCAATTGTTTCATTTCTTCTAAGGTAGAACTCTGCTTTATCAAACGATCATATGGATTTTTACTTTGTACAGCTTCTTGTTCATATTGCTGATTAAGTTTTGACATTTGATTTGCCCAAGGTTGATGAACACTTTGCATTGTAGTCAGATGTATATATTCTTCTTGTGGAATAGCAATCATGCGTTGAAACTCACTCATAACAATTTATGTATGATCATGGGTTTCTCAAAGAGATGACAGCGTTAGCGATAATCCTCAGGACACTCCTGGGTAAAGTCCAAAAATAAATAATTATAGGGTTTTTCCGTAGCAGCCTCAAATACTTCAATCAAGGCTTTTGACTTGCGAGGAAGAACTTGTCGAGAGAGGAATTCAACTTGACTTTTATCACGAGGATTTTTAAAGATGATGTAGTAATGTGTGTTTAGACTTCGAGTCCGTGCTTCCTTTCCACTTGGAAAAAGATTTTGCATAATAAAAATGATAAAGCATGGTTTGTGATGAGCAGCCTTGGTAAACATAGCAGTTACTTCTTGTGAGTTCTTACTCTCATTAAGTAAATCATCAAGAATGATAATATCATAGGGTTGAATATCAGCAGTGCTGATAATCCCCGGTTAAACCAAGTAATCCTTACCAACCAATTCACGATGTAAGTTATGTTGATAAATTCCATAGCACCAAACAACGCGATTCGGTATGCAGTCAAAAATCTCATTACGACGCTCCAACAATTGCAGTGTTAAATGTGTCTTCCCACTATGAGAGGGTCCTGCGATACACATAGAGCGATTACAGCGTAAACGGAAATCCATGTTGATTTTGATGAAAAGTCATACCATTTAACTTAGTATCTATCCATTAATGGCTTTATTCGCGAGAGCACCAGCTAATCCTCCCAAAGCAGGACCGGCAGCTGCCATGATGATAGGCGCTAAAAGTGGTAGGAAGCCACCGCGCTGTGATAATAGTTTGCGCTTTGTAGGAATTGATGTTTTTGGATTGCTCAAGGTGCGAAGAACTTTACCATGCTTGGCAATTGCACTGGCCCTTTTGCTATTTAATGTCATATAACGCACTTTCGTATTTCCGCACACATTTTGCGAATGAAGGCATTGTTTGCCAGCTTCATTGCCTCACATCGATGAGATGGTTTTAATTTTAATAAGCGACGAAGAGTGAGACAGAATTTTTTGTTTGCATTTGATTGACACTTTCGTCTGCGTGAACGGTGAGATGAACGACGTCTAGCCATTTTTACAGGTGGATGTTGGAGTGTTCTTTGCTTGAACACGACAGCAGCGTCGAAACATTACCGTCGTAAACGCAATGAAATAGAGGAAGACATTGAGTACAGCACTAGTAAAAAGCAATACACTGAGAACAGCCACAGTACCAGTAGGATAGTCAGAAGCAGATATATGTGTGGGTAGCTGTAATGCATCATTCAGTGAGGTACTATACTTCAATGGAAACAGTTCAGCTGTGTCGTTTGCTGATATGTTATGAGCCAGACATGAACAATCTGTTTGTACGACGATGCTTGTAAAGTTTAATGCCTTTGCATCAATTGTGCTTAAGTGGAAAAGGCTTCCCATAAGCAACGTGTAGAATACATAACTCAAAGCAAGGTAATGAAAGAAGACCATGACGTAACAGTGATGAAAGTGTATTCTTAAACTGCTTTGGTTTAAAATTATAAGGTAGCATATAGTAAACATCACAGTTTGCGTGAATGATGATAGCATTACTCAAACGATGTATAATCTCTCTACAATCACTGGATGATAATAGTTTTTCCAACACAAGAATCCACTGCCATGTATAATCATGCTTTCTCTTTTCAATGAGACGGTGATACAGTGGTGTCATGGTCACAGATGACTGTTCTAAAATCGACAAGGATTGCATCAAAATCATTTATATACATTGACCGTTGAAACTATTTCTTGATCACAGATGGGGCACAACATAGTTTCCAAAGGTACATAGCACGTAGAACACATAACAGTATGACAACATGGTAAAAAGAGAAGGGATCGTTCCCGTTTAAAGCACTCAACGCAGTTCCGTTCACATAATAATTTAAACGCCTCTTCTTCCAATTTCTTTCTGAAGTCACTTTTATTGGTAGAGCTACTTGACAAATCAGTTGCAAATGTCGCTATCTTCTTTTTCACTCCAGATCGCACCAATTTCATCCTCCTATTTTCACCATCATTGCAGCATGGAAAAATCCTCTATCCATCTTCGATCCAAATGATGATTCATAGCATGCTCATCTAGATCCATTAGTCTTTAAACTAAAGCGTCAGCTTTAATATTTTCATTTACATTTGTAACACTTTCTATAGCCTTCAACGAATAACCAAGCTCTCTTGCTACAGACCATGAAGTTCGGGAACGAATGCAACTTTTCATCTTCAAATAATTTCAAATGATGATGAGTGTCAGGAATGGACACTCGGTTGAATATGTTTGATATGACTTGTACACATTTGACAGTATTGATGACTCAGTGTAATCTAATACTTTACTTTCAAAAACGTGTGTCATGGTAAAACTATTTGACTACATTATCACTTTATCAACCTGTGTTGCAGTAAAAACTTTTGTACAACTTGATACACTTTCTGACTACAATCGCAAGAGCTTGTTCACTAAAGAGAGAGGCCTGGTGTGTTGCATGTGGTGCAAGGGTGGCCTCCCATTTCATTCCATTTCATCATTTATTCTTCCCCTCTGCATTCCATATCCGAAGATATGTGGCGGGCTTGGGACCGTTTTAGCTGCATTAGAAGGCAGCCCTTAAGAGGGCTCATGGGGCGTTCTCCGTCCACCGACACTACTCTCCCTCTTCATCGACTATTGCAAGAACTCTGAAAGAAAAAGAATAGGAGATTAGAGGCGGTAAGGAAAGGATCATGTTGAAGTAACTTACTCGGCTTTTTCTTTACAACTTTTCGTACGACAAAGTCTTCCACATCGCCATTCATTTTGATAGATAAGTGGAGACATCGCACACCTTCGCCTTCATAACAAGTTTGAGTCGCATTCGAATCGTCCGTGAGGGTCGGCACATCACAAATGTTGTTTTTAAAGAGGGGAAGGTGTACCTCATACACTCTCTTCCTCTTCACTCACCACTACCTCCCGTTCCTTCGCTACAGCACCCTCAATACTTTTAACTACTGCATCCAACTCCTCCTTCGCCTTAATTAATTCACTCATCCACATACGAAACAACTGCCCTCCAATGTTTCCGGATGGGCAAGATTCGTGCGCCTTCCGGAAACCCTCAACATCATCCTCATCACACACAACCCTATGATGAACACAGATCTTAAAAACATGCACTCTCTCATGTTGGTCCAGCGTCCCCTCTTTGATATGCTTTCGGTATTCGCTGCCCCTTGTCAATCTATCGCAGGAGCATTGTGTAATGATAAAACGCGGAGTTTTAGTCATTGTAAAGATTCTGTAAAGATGGAGTAAAATTTGATAGCAAGTGTTTATAGGATACTACTTGCTGATATGCATTGAAAGACTAAGTCACCAAGCATTTGATAGCAAACGTTGGAATAAAATCGTCAACCAAATTTAAAGAGTATGATTCCTAGCTTTATCCTAAAACCCAAAGTTTGATAGCAAACCTTGTCAGAGCACTCACCGTTCGTCTTGCAACTTGAAACAGGAGTGAAGACTAGAAAAGATGCGGTTTATACACCTCTGACACAAAGCCATGAATCAGACCTTCCTTATTTGGCCATGCATTTGGCATGACAACAGCGGTTTTCCATGTATTGGCATCGGCAGTCACCGTGCTTTCAGTTACCAACTCCCAACACAAAGACGGGTTACCCTATGACGCGAAAAGGTTTGACGTCAATGCCTGCAGTAACCGTCTCATTTTTATCAAGTTACAATGACAAATGATAGACGTTGCCAACCCTAAGTTACTGAGGCTAGACGAGATTTCACAAAAGCCTGATAGCGACTTGATAGCAAGCGTTTAGGTGTTAAGCTCTTGAATCCGTTACAGGCATTACTCAGAGGGGATCTTATCCCAGCTACAAGGCCTCGACCCACAAATCCAACCTCGGGCGGACAGAGCGTGCGTCATGTCACTGTGTTGGCATCCGGGCCCCAATTTTGACATAAAAACCGGTAGAGTTATTTACAAGAGGAAACATCCCAAGTCGTTGCTTTGATCAGCTTGATAGCAAGCCGTAGACAGGGATAGCAAGCCGTGATTCCCAAGCGTTTTGCAATGGAGATGTTTAGATGCCACCCATGACAAGATAGCTAAGACTCAACCGATTGGCGTTCAAAGTGCTACGTTGAGAACTGTGTCAAATGCCCAACATGAGACATGAGTTGCCCCAGCGGTTTCGGTCTAAAATATGACACACTCCCTTGCCACACTTATCACTACGGCATCATCCGTCGTCCCGAAGGAACACCCTGTCAGTGGAATATTACAGCAAAACTCTCCGTGACTTGCTCGCTTTCAGTGAAAAGCTGCTTGTATCATGGTAAGACTGGCTTGTACACACTTAACCATGCCTTCATTGACTTCAGCAGGGTCGAAAACCCCAGAAAACCTCCAAAAATTTTTCAACTTTTTAGCACTACTTATGAAATTTTGTAAGTAGTCTGTCAATATAGGTCTGATCAATGGCGATCGACCCTTTTTTGAATCAAGTCAAACGGACTTGTAGAAGCAAAGTTACAAGCCTTTAAAGTTTTGGAGTCTTTTATGGCCTGGAGACGAAGGCCATCTCCTGGCGAACCTCTAAGTCTGACGCCCTAGCTGATATCAGCAATGAAATTTTCTAAGTCGGTACAGAAACCCGAAATTTGGAATGTCCGATGCTATCATCGGAGCTCAGAGAGACGACCTACCTTTGACAATCGCTCTCGTCTCAATGAAAAGTCTCTGTCGGTTCCCCGCTTATATAGTTTGTGGCGATCAGCTGATGACGTAATATCCATCATCCAAATCTATAAACACGTCTATCTCCGGTTCTAGTGCTCCGATTGACTTGAAACTCGCCCTCTGGATGCAGAATGGCACGCTGATTCCAAATCTGATTTCTGTTTTCCCGTCCGAGGTTTTCCCGTTCTGGTTCACTCGCTAGAGCGATTATCATAAAAATTCTAACTCTATCGTTTTTTCGCCAATGTCCAAAATTTTCAATGACGTCTCACATCTAAAGGAAGGGAAATATGAACAAGCCGTTTCTTTCACTGAATTTGTCTCACTCTTAGCATTCAAACGAGCAATTGCACGACTTTCTACAATCTCTAGAACCAAAGTTGGAAGTTTCGTCAGCACTTTTTCTCTCCGATTGAGCTGGAAACAAGTTCCTAGACCCAAAATTGGCCAAAACGTCCGAATTTGCACTCCGTTTTTTTACCATCCGAGCACTCCTTCATGTCGAAAAACGACTTTTCTCATCCCAAAACATCCAAAACCAGCCTTTTCCAACTCTGACGTTTTCCTGCCATTTTCCTCTCTAAACCCAGGAAAATAGGACCAAACTCAGCTTTCCACTGCATTTTTCTCATTCTCAGCTTTCAAATGAGCTACTGCACGACTTTCCACGATCTCTAGACCCAAAGTTGGATGTCTGATAGGAGGTGGGGGGACGTCCTCAAACTTTTTCTATCCGATTTCGCTGGAAACATCCTTCCTAACCCAAAATTTCACGTAGATTCCGAATCTGGCCTCCGTTTTCCAATCCGAGGCCTCCTTCATGCCGAAAAATGGACTTTCTCATCCCAAAACGACCAAAACCCGCCTTTTTCCAACTCTGCCGTTTTCAGAGATTCCACCCCTTGCCTCATCACTCCTCCTGCCTTCCTTACCAACCCAAAATTTCACGTAGATTCCGAATCTGAACTCCAATTTCCCATCCGAACCCTCCTTCATGACGAAAAACGATTTTTCTCATCCCAAAAACCATCAAAACCTACCTTTTCTCACTCTATCCTTCCCACATTCCTACCGCCTTCCATCCTAGATTCCACCCCTTGCTGGAAAACTCCTTCCTTCCTTCCAGAGGGGGGGAGGTAGGGAACAGTTTCTTCCTCTCGGACCCATTCCTCCCAGCACATCCTTGGCCAACTCCTTCCTTCCTTCCAGAGGGGGGCGGGCTGAATCAGCATGATGACTCATTGTTGCACATTTTGTCCTTGCGCCTGGGATGGGATTACTACTATTAAGCAAGTATGTACAAAATTATATCAGAAGAGCCAAAAAAACTTTTAAAATTATTTTAAAATATACTAGCCTATAATTGTCTATAATTTGTTGAAATTTGTAATTGCTTTTCTCGAATTACGTTTGAAAGAAATGCGGCGCAAAAAAGAAAAATCAGCATTCTGTTGATCGTTTCTATGCCTCGTGGCAATCAACAGAATGCTGATTTTTCTTTTTTGCGCCGCATTTCTTTCCAACGAAATTTGCAATTGTCATAATGTCAATCGGAAATAAAGCCTGTCTGATCATTTACTTTAAAGTATACATAATAATGGTCTTGTGGCGTTGGTATACCACTCTTCTACTGGGATACCTGATTACGATGTACAAATATGTCCCACATTGCCAAAGCACGATAGGCCACTACCAGATGATACAGCAGCATTCAACATCAAGCGATTTATTGAAATCTTAAGTCAACTCACAAAATTTATGGTGTATACATTGCACAGCACAGCAAGATGTGGACGTAGAAGCTTTAAATCATTGAAGTGTAGTGGTAATGATAACGATTTCTCGTCCGTCGCTATTCCTCCTCCGGCTGCTGCCAAACTAAAGTTGAAGGACGTCGGAGAAAGTGGGTTTGAACCGGAGATGTTAGCTGAGATCATGGCAGGAGGCATAGGGACTGAGGGTTCTGTACAACTGGAAGTTGAATGATCATAACTACTCGCATCGGAACTGGAGCGATGATTTATCGAAGATTCAAAATGAGAAGTTTGGGAATATGATGGTCGCTGGTAGCCCAAATTTGTTTCCTTCTCCTGAAAAATATGAAAATAAAGAGCACATTTTGTGGGTGCGGTGATTGCTTGATATCATATCCACATACAATATCTATTCAGAGTACACTGAGAAAAGTAAAAGTATATAGAACACATTCATTCAATACTTAGCGTTGCTTTCCTACACCGTCATAATTCTACAGGCATTAAGAAGAAACGAATCCAATGCCTCCGGCTTGGTTGAATAGATTCCCCAGTACGTCTTGTTAAGTAAGAACCACGAATAATGGTTTGCCAGTTGACAAACCCATTTCAGCGGTTGTGAAAGGAACAAGACACAAAGAAATCTGCCCGAACTCGTGAAAGCCGAAGATATTGCATTCTTTTATCGAATCTTCGAGGTCGTCTGAAAATGACTGTTATTGCTGTATAAAAAAGGATGTGAAAATCATTTTGCACCGATCTGTGGACAGGCCATTAAAGGTGAAAAACGGATTCAGAAAGGATGTGATTGACGAGATAGGGAAGAAGGTGGAGATGAATATTGAAAGTGGATGAACGTCTAAAAACTAAAAAATCGCGAGGCTTAGTTTGCGTGTGAAGCAATCTATCAAATAGTCACGTGAAAAGGCAATCTGGCTTGAAATAGGATGTGTTTGTGACATGTTGCTTGTGCCGCATTATCAAACATTAATCACATACACGAAACAAATTTAATGCAATGTGTTTTTGAATGGATAGTAATTCAGTGCTTTGAAAAAATACATGGATGTTAGGATCTATTTCACTTTTTCCTCGATCACGCGGGAAATTCGAAATGAACATCAAATTTCGCATCGAAAATCTGATCTTGATGCATTATTTCATTCAAATCGCTGCACCAAATTCACGATAAAATTTGCAAGCAAATATTTCAGTTAAGATTGTGTCTGATTATGCAATAGACAGTTGATGTTAGTAAGTTTTAGTCTGCTACATCTTAAGTCATGCAGTAAGTGATAGTTATTTACAAGCGAATTAAAACTTAAATCTACGAAGACTTAACGACAAACAGTAACACCTGTTATCACGGCTTCACAAACAGTGAAACGAGAATTAAACTTGAAACATTTAAACATAGCGTCGTTATCGTTTCGTAATAATCAGGATGGTCAAGAGTCAAATTACCTTATAATCTCTTATCTCTGGAGAGATCTCATGTTTATGAGCGACAGGGAACCATTCAATCATCTGAAAAGGTAGAACAATGACAACATTAAAGAAAGCAATGTTGATAGCATTATAGATAAACTAACAGTGTACTGTAAATAGAATAATCAAATATTGAGTTACATCCTCAGTTGAAAATGGAAACAGACCTGAATAGCTGCCATTTCATCCAATGTCAGGAATCATCAGCAGGCCTAGTTTACATCTCTCAACATCGACGCAACTCCCTATTTAAAGTTGCAGCTATGCCCGGCTTAATTTGAGATTTGCAATTAGCAAGTTAGTGAAATTTGGATGAGCATTAATTAAGAAGTATCACTTTAAACACACTACTGGCAAATCGCCTAAGTTAGTGCACCTGTAATAATTAATAACTGCTGCTTTTTGCAAACACAATGTAAATAGAATAATTAAATATTGAGTTGCATCCTGAATTATAACTTAATGACTTAGAATTATACAAGAACACCACCTTCGTCTCACAACCTTATTTTCTACTTGATCAGTGTATTGTTGACAAATTTCAGAGAGCTTTCTGCACGACCAATTCATTCGTTCTGCTGAGTACTAAATAACAATATTTGTAAATTGATGCGTTCAAATTTGAACGCCATTTGTAGATTGGGGGCGGCGCCCTTCAACCGATCAGTAATAACTGATTATCTATTTAGGATAAATAAGTTGAACCACAACTGCATATACAATTGTAGAATAATTCACATGCTTTCAATTTATTCAATGTCATCATGCCTTTTAACTTTCGTCAGATCGCACTATCATAAGATTATCACTGAATTATTCAATCCAAAACGCCAATTAAGTGTTTTTGGACGCAGTGAGCTGAAGCTAGTCATCAGTGGTGTTCAATGAGGTATCGCCCCAAACATCAAACTTAGAATTCATAACCATCAAATGCAACTTCTTACAGGCAAGACCACGAGACATTTCGCACCTAATCTGCACTTCATTCTTTATCCGAGGAGTAACTAATTTTCGTTGTCCCAAGTGTACCGATGTTTTCCAATCGCCTGAGGATGATTATCTGTAAGTAAATGGAATCACAGTGGAAGAGGTCCAAGAATTTTGTTACTTCATTGATGTTGTGGACTCCAAAGCAGGTGCAGAATGAGCGGTTCGGACTCGCATCGAGCAATGTGTGTGAGATGCACGTAGAAGATCGGTCATCATTCATGCCGCTGAAACGTGGGGCGGCCACTCAGCCTGAAGCTGGTCGAGTTTGCAGGCAGATGAATGATGGGACACATGGCAAAGGCCAGGTTGAAGTAGGCTGAAGAAAGTCTTGAAGGAAAGGTTGTTTGAAAGTTACAAGAAAAGAAGTAGCGAGAGAATGCGGCCTGCCCGAACTTGCCGGACCTCTTTTGCAAGGACGTCTACGATTGTTTGGCCTTTTGAAAGAGGTCACTAATAACACCATCGGCGAAGTGCACTACGTGTCGATTGATGGTCGCTGGTCACCAGGAAGACCTAAGAAGACTTTGATGGCTGACGCTCCTAATTCTCCAGGTGGGAGATTGCATCTAAGAAGACCTCGAGATACTAGCTGTGTCGGAACACACCGCTATCGATCGACTTAAGTGATAATGGGTCATCGCAGCATCATGCAGCCCCGGGACCGGGGAGAGGGGATGCAAAACGAGGAAGCTTGTAAGCAAATATCAGAAGCAGCCTCTTTGAAGCTGATTGATGAAAGCAAAAGCAAGTCAATGGTACTAAGAATAACTTGCCTTTTTTCTTAGCTAATCACTGTAACCCTTAAGAAGATTTTTAATGCAGCCCTTATAATACACTTCCTAGTTAGGCATGACAACAGTGGTATAATCAGTTTATTGTTAAAACTTAAGCTTTTCCATAGCAAGCATTTTCATTCATAACCAGCCTTGATTTATCCTGACCGGTTAATTGATGCCAGTATAATCACTTAAGTTAAAATGTCCTCCGAAAAAACCGATCTTGATTGCCTGAACCAATTAACCACGAACATTGTCATAATATGGCCTAAATTAGTTGAGTAATTCAAGTAATTCAGCAATTAAATCAAATGGCACGAATCTCACCCGAGCAACTTGGTTGTATAGTCGCAAAGAATACAGATGACCAACTAGCCAACGCATGTAGATGATAACATCTTCGATGTTCATCTCAGCTAGACCCCTGTCATTGTTAAGAAGGAAACCCTCCTTTACAGCAGCCAATCGATGTGCCCGAGCCGAGCAGTCAAGATATTCATCCATCAGATGTCTGAAAATGAATCAGGAAACTGAACAGTGAGAAATTTATAAATTCAGGAAAATACATAAGAAAATGAGTATTAGATTTCTTCTTTGTTTAAAGGCATACTGAGATACGGGACATCATTGGAGGCTTGGCTGTAATGGATCAGGGAGACAGAAATGTTATCAAGGAACAAGCTATTCGTGGGACTGCTGAGAATGTGAAAATGAATAATCTGTGATGTGCATTGCTAGCAGCAGACACTGCGCTGTTGAATATACAGGT
This sequence comes from Prostheceraeus crozeri, assembly GCA_907163375.1. Taxonomy (NCBI): domain Eukaryota; kingdom Metazoa; phylum Platyhelminthes; order Polycladida; family Euryleptidae; genus Prostheceraeus; species Prostheceraeus crozeri. The sequence goes on along the minus strand of CAJQUW010011872.1, from coordinate 155,687 downwards.
CTTGAAATATGGCGCTGTGTCATCTGCTAACCAACACATCCAAGAGCACAAAAGTTACTTAAGAAAAGGGTAAAAACTAGGGGTGTGCGCGGCGCACCCTTTCTCAAGCCGGTGCACCGAGCTGTCTGAGCTTTGATCAAATTGATGCTTCACTGTATAAATCACCATTCATTCATTTTATCTGTTATCTGCTGTCCGCTGCTCATTTAATTCATTCAAAGCATGCAGTATAATTGGCCCAAGTAGGAGAATATTATTCCAATTAGGAAAATATTTACCGGTTCAATTCAAACTTTGAATTTCTATGTCATAAAAATGAAACCTTTTGAAAATCACGGTTATATAACAAAATAACCGATGCATTTTCTGATATTAAGGAAGAAATGTAAAAAAGTGACGAAAATTAAGAAATTCAAGATTATGATAAATCATTTTAGTCTTCGAAATCTCAACTCCCACGATCTCAGAATTTAGATCAGCATCTCAGCGGTCAACGATCCATTCGAAAGATTTTTTGGCATTTTATTATTTATCATCATCACATCGCAGAGAGACAACTTTAAGTTCAGTTATGTCGAGATGTTGACTTAGCATAGCAATTTGTAGATAGCGGTGACGTGATATTGCTTCAAATCTTTCTGTACTTCCTGATGTGCTCAGCAGGTATTTCGGAAAAGAATAAAAAATAAACTCCTCCTTTGTTATTTTAAAATAATCAATTAAAAATCCGACGTTTCGTCCGCTATTGACTAAGTAATTTAGTCATCGGTATTCTTTACCATTCTGGTTGCATGCCTACATGATTTCTGCTTTCATCTAGTTTTAAAGAATTAGATTAGACCCATAATACGGGTTAAGCATGATGACAGTCAATTGCAGGTGCTGACAAAAAATAAATAAAGGAGGACTATGTAAGTCTGCTTCAAAGTGCGATAAATGAATAAACTGTTTGTTGTAATAACGAATCATCGATCGATATAGTGTCAAATATCCATTAGATTGTTCGGGTCGTCATGCGGACGATTCTAACTTACGTGGATTATTCGTACAAATATCTGATTGCATGAATTGGAGATGATCGCTTCACAAAAGAACGGTCGAACTCATTGAAAGGTGGTCCATCAACACTGATTTTCATCAGGTTGGCTAGGGCACTTATTGTCATCGCTTTTTGTTAGAATTTAAATCCGCGATCGCGGGATTGAAAGGAATTGCATCGCAGTTTTTTGTGATGCACTTACGCAGTATTGCATGACAAATCCCTACATGTGAAGCTGGCTAAATTATTCCATGCATACCAAATTTCTTTACTAAGAAACGCGTCTATCACTGTTTTTATTCTTACAACTAAATTTAATGTGCCTATCATTCAAAATCGTCTCTTAGTTCCTTACTTTGTTGATTATGTCATGTATAGGTGGATCATGACAGTGGGTAATTTTAATTTCCTTACTAAAATGTTCGCTATTAGGCTACTCGATTACAATTCAAAGGACTTGAGAATTTAACTCGCGATATTTCTGTGAATCTTTTTGTTTTGCATATTGCACATTATTAACTTCACAAGCTTACTACTTTAAGCATGCAATCTACAGACTATTTTGAAATGCGTATGCGCCTCCCAGAATCAACTGTAATTATTGATGATTGAATCGCGTTTCACATGCTTAAACAAGAAAAAAATGGTATCTATCACTTACTGGACGTAATCTTTGTAGTCACCGTAGATGCTTTCAATAATGCTGGAGTGTGTAGAAAAGCGCTTCCATCGCAAAAGTTGAGTATGTTTACAGATAGCGAGAGAATGCATTCTGTCGATGTAATACTGATGGACGATAAGCAGAAGAGATTTGGTATCATATTCAGCTTGATCACAGGTTTGAATCTCTCTTTCCATCACGTCTGCTTGACAGAACAAAGGAGCAACTTCAGAGACTTGAAGCGATCGTTGAAGGCAGAGGCGACGTTCTCTTCTAAAGTATTCCACATCTTTTGGAAGATGAAGAGAGCTGTAAAGAGCAACACGGTGACTTGAATTGAAAATACAAAACATTCCACATGCAATCTTCATTCGAAAACAAGTTGTATCCAGTAATAATAAAATGGAGGAACGCGTTGAAAAATCACAACTCTCAATATATCACGATTTCAAAAATCTTGTTTGATATCAACCCTATTTTACCTGGGTTATCTTCAGCTGCGGAAACATGGGACTATTGAACCCCCGGATTTTGATACTCTCATGATTTAATCACTCTCAAATTTATGTACTGCACGATCGGCGTATCCTCGTTCCAATGCTTCGATTTTAATAGATGAACTCGAGTTGAACACAATTTGGAATTGATACCAAATGTAAGATATGCATATTTTTGCAGTTTTGAAGAAATTATCACGGAATTGACTGATCATGATAGTTAATAGTATTTTACAGATCCTCAGTGTCATGACAGCTTTGTAGAGGCTATGTTTGTTAAATTAGCAATTCGATAGGTTGCTATTTCATGCTCAACCTCAAGAGCGTTTTCATAAGTATAATCACATCACAAGCAACCTGCCACTGGTAGAGCAAAATAACATAATCAAATACAATTATCATAATTAACTTTAAAATATGTAAATGGTCCACCATACTATTCAGTTTCAGGAAATGAAACATAGATTTAGTTAATCAAAAAAATCGCACCGATGAAAATTGAATTAAAAACTTGAAATCTCAGCCAAGAAAGCACAATAAGATCTCAAGTTTTTCATGAAGACTTGCATTATAATGCGGTTCATTAAATTTCATTCATAATCAACTTAATTGAAGACTTTGATCAAGATTAGCTAATTCATTTCGCACTTAATTCATGGTTCGGGCTCCTGCAAGGGTTCCCAAAGACAACCAAAACAGAGACTTTCTTAAAATGATGTTCACGCTTTGACTACTACGAATCTGTGCGCTTGTCGAGTTCTATCCGGTGAAACGTGAGAGCTGTGGTGCAGACGAACTTCCGTATTGGATCTATCGTGACTTTGCATGGATTCTAGCCCCAGCCATTACATTTATATTTAATAAGTGTATCAAGACCTGTCACTTTCCAGCGTCCTTCAAGAAAGCCAAAATCGTACTAATCCCAAAATGCATGAATACTAAAACTGTCTGACTTTCGACATATCTCCTTGCTATTCCTTCATTACTATCTAAAGTATTTGAAAAAAATTTATGTCGGAATTTGATTGTGCCATATATTGCTGACAAGGTAGATGTTAAACAATTCGCATATTTTCCCGGAGAAGGAACAGGGACTACATCATCTCTGACCTTGATTAATCATCACATCTTGCGATTTCTGGATGGTAAATCAGACGCTGTCCGTTTACTATCAATAGATTTTGCAAAGGCGTTTAACAAGGTTATCCATAATATTATTTACACAGCATTAACTGCTTTCAGTCTACCGGCTTTTGTGCTTAAACTTATCTCCAATTTTCTATCGGATCGTGAACAGTGTGTGGTAGGTTCGAATGGTCAGATCTCAAAGTGGACCCGGATCACCAGAGGTGTGTCGCAAGGAAGTGTGCTCGGACCGATTTTGTTTGGTTTAGTTATTGACAATTTCAAACCGGTGTGCTCAAACTCGCATGTGATCAAATACGCCGATGACGCTACGATACTGCACTTTATCAGATGAAGTGATGATGATCATCTTCAAGAGGAATGGGACAACTGCAACTCCTGGGCAAATCAGAAAAGACTCCCACTTAATACATGAAATTGTAAGATTTTGAATGTTGTCACTTAAACGAATACTTATCATAAGAAACCTGAAGCGTTCTGACTGTCCACCTGATCTGATCAGAAGATCTCTTATCTTGCTTTTATTCGTGCAGTGGTATTATATGCTTATCCTTGCTTCTGCAATATGCCTGTGCATCTCCAACATCAATTGGTAAGGGTTGAAAATTGAGTTCGTCGCATCATTGGGTCTAACCAAACCTTTCCTGAGTTACTTTGTGCTGCTGATCGTATTTGTTTTAAATTATTTCATGCCATCGAGCAAAGCACCGGACATCCCTTAGGGTAATGTTTCAGGAGCAACCGCAGTCTCGAACTCGAAGTGTGTGCTCCTTGAGACCTCCATCCTTCAGAACATGTCGATTTCAGAGGTCATTTATAAAGTACAGTATTTGGAAAGATTGATATTCATTTGTATATTAGTATTAGCACTTGCTGGCTTGTTGCATATGTTTTTATATGCATGACTTTACTTGCATTATGCATCTATATGACTCTGCAATTACATACATCTATTTTTGTGCATGTCTTGTGCTCACAGATTCCTCAGTAAGTGAAACAAATAAAGAATTCTCTCTCTCTCTCTCTTTTCCTTTTCTTGTCAGACAGCATCAAAGAAAAAACATGTAAATCCAATGGGAAGTAGACAGAGGCTTTCGGTGAGATTACTTTTGTATATGTCTAAACTAAGCCGACTGATTGGAGGCCGGTGGAAAATTCTCATACCTGTTGAGAGAAATTGAATCAAAATCATTTATTCATGATCAAGTGAATCAGTGGCATGATTCTACCCTTCAAGGTAAAAAGCTTGTATTTAATGAAATTTACCTCATTCCTTTGCTAGGAATTCCATGAACAAGGTCATTTTCTTCAATTTCATTTCGGAGTTCAAGTAATTCTGTTTTCAAGTAGTCCTCTAACTGCTTAACTCCTTCCCCTTCTGCGTCCTCCATCTAAAACGAAATGAAGTAGCCAATTACTTTTCTTTTGCGCAATTGCATATGAGAATGAAAGGGAGGTATGTACCACTATGTGTTGACTTCATATATAACTTAAAAGAGATCAGCAATATAAATAATGAAATAACCTTATGGTTTCGGATAGTCACATGAAGGAAAAACGAAAATGATCTCGCTACGTCATCCACTTGCATCTCACAAGCATCATACTCGTAAGACGAATGCACAGGATTGTTCAGTTTAATCTGTAAATCAAGATAAACTATTTCTATAGCAAATTTTTTTATCACACAGGTTAACAAGTCATTTGACGAAAGATTACTTTCACTAATGAATATTGAAGAGTATATCAAAGCTGTTACTATTCCAATGGAGAATTAGGCAATCGCAAATGCTTTCGAGTGTTGTGTTGATTAAGTTTACACAGAAAATTGTAAGTGAAGAAGATCGTCGGAAAAAATAGTGATTTATCATAATCGATATTTAACCATCAAAGTGTAGTAAACATGCACTTAGAAGGATTCGAGCTCGCTAATTCGAGATAGCTGCTTAATTCTTTAGGGCCTTGTATGGACATTGTATAACTATACTGCAGATCGAAAGATGTAAATTTAAGAAAATATGGAGTGGACATTCGTGGGAAAAAAGAAGACAATTCAGCTAATAAGATAATCTCATTAGATTCTGATGTTTACAAAGTGGTGGATTGGATAAACCGATAATTCGCTGGATGCTTTGAAGTAAGTCATCAGTTTCCACTTCTCCCAATAGATAATTGTACTACTCTTCCCATCTGCACCAAACCTCAAGTCTTCAAGCTACTAAAGAACTTAAAAACTAACAAATTCCCTGAAAGTGATTGTACCCTTCATGTACTGTTAACAATACCTGCCAAATCATTATGTTCGCCATTATGTCATCTTTTCAAAGTTTCATTTGAAAAAGGGATTGTCCCAGATTGTTTGAAAATTGCAGACGTGCGCCCAATTACGAAAACTGTTCCGATGAGACATGATGAATTTAGGCCTATATCACTTTTACCAATTGTTAGCAAACTCTGTGAGCATGTTGCGTTGAAGCATTTTTATGACGATTTGATAGATAATTACGATGACTGTCAGTTTCCTGATAGACCCAATTCTTCCACTTTATGCGCATTGATTGTAATAAATGACACGGAGCTTGGAGAATCCATTTGTTATGGGTGTACGGACTTTAACATTTGATGTCACGTGCGTTCGACTGTATTCCTCACAATCTTCTCCTTGATTGTATTCCGAAATTGCGGATCAAAGGTTGTAATCGTTTTGTTAACTGGCTAAATAATTATCTATTCAACGCCAACAGCGAGTCAAAGTGGATCAGTTCAAGAGTCGTCTGCTGAATGTTGCCAGTGGTGTTCCACATGGATAAAAATCTCTTTGCCTTTTATTCGTCAAGTTATATACCATTGAATCATTGTACAAAGGCAACAAAATATGCCGACGACATCACATTAATTTTTCCTGTGTACGATTCAGGATTCCCACGTATTTTGAAAAATAAAATTCCCGGTTTTTCCCGGATATCATGACGTGCGTAGATGTTGTGTAAAGTGTTGTATCAGCCGTCGAGAAACTTAGATAATTGTACTTATGTTAATCGATTACATAGGTTGAGCTAAGTCAAATCATCACCAGTCAATTTAGTTAATTATTGCAATTAAATTTTTTCCATTCAGCAAAATTAAAGTCTTAGTATCGAAAATTGAATTTGATCAATCATATGAAGGTCTGATGTATTATAATTGTGATAGACAATTTCAACTCTTTTCCTCACGAGCATATGGAAGATAATAACATAGCAAAAATCGTCTATTGGCAACAATCATCAACAAAGCAAATACGAGCATTCTAAACAGCCATCTCACTTGAGAAATTTTCTTATACATGCAATTACGAACTCGACGATATGAACAATGATGCAATTTTATAGCAAAAGGACGGTATGAACTATTCTCAATAGAAAGTTGGAAAGGAACACTATGAATGTTTTCATCATAAGTTCATCAGTAGCTTCTCTACTGCTTCCAATACGGAAGTCACTTTGCGAACCTTGCTTCGTAGCTCGTCAGAATCACTTCTCAATACGTTTGCCTTGGTTACCAATGAGAGTTGCCCCTTTCTCTCGGCCTTGTCGCAAGTGAGTTCAGCATCACTTTTCAAGAGAGAAATATCAGTTTCCATTTTTCTCCTTTTTTCTTTCAGATCTTTGATCTTCTTTTCAATCATCTTTCGTTTTCCGGATTTGGCCTTCTCTTCAGTATTGGATTTTTCCGATTACAAGGATTTCATATATTACTGCCACGATAACTTGCAAGATTGAACGAGTTTTTTTTTTAACTACAAAATGCTCAATCCCACCAATACTTATCACGTGCTCTTTTGTAATTCGTCTTGCCACCAAAACCTTTTGAGAAATGTTAAAACCTCTCTATTGACTGAAAATCCTCGTTCTACTTGGACCTGACAATGGGATAATACCGGGTGTCCCAAAAGTCGCGCAAAACTTTAAAACGCTGTCATTTGCTTCAATTAAATCATATTCACATGTGATTTTTTTAATGCACCTCAGATCGGGGAATTTGATATACCACTGTTTGATTTCTTCATCGTATTCTTTTTTCATGTTTACATCACATATAAAGAAACACTATAATTTCATGACTAAGTTTGTAATTGACTCGATATCAATCATAGAAATAGATTGTTTATCTGAAGTTGACTAGAATGGAAATTGACTCAAGGTCGCGGCACATCCGGGGGAACTAAGTTGGGGCATGAATCACCAATTAAAAGCTTTGATTTACGCATGTGACCGATTCTAACCCAATGATACAGCAGTTGACAAGTGTATCTAAGAGAAAATGCGTGCGATTCTTGTGCCACTATTGTGTATCGCATGAAACTTTACTTCCATTCTAGAGGTTTCAGTGTTATCAATTTCCATGATATCAATGCATTGTTAAGTTGGTGAAATTCACTGATCTATATTGTTGTGTGCACATAGTACTTCGATCGGTCAATATTCGTCTGGATGTGAATTCTATTCACACGACGAGTCATATAGAGACTTGCACATTCAATGAATCTTTACAGTAGGCATGGATTTCGAAACACGCATTGAATTTGTTGAGCTTTTCTTCACCAACGGCAAGTCCTCTTAAGCGGCACTGCGCGCTTACAATATAGCTCACGGTTGTCATCGCGACCCTCTTAGCGGCTTTGTCATCTGACGCTTAATTCAGCGGTTCAGAGAGATTGAATCAGTAGCAGATAAGCCTCGATCGGGTAGGTCCAGTCTCGAGGATGAAAGGGAAGAATGTCTAAGGGATGAACTGGAAACGCAACAGTCAAATCCACAATTGGAGCTGCCAGTTGTCGTTCGGTTTCTCGGAGAACAGGTGTCCCTAAAACCAGTGTTCAACGGATCCTACGACACAGATTGTGCCCCCACCCATACAGACTGCAAACTAACCAGGCACTCACAGATGATGATAAGGAAAAGGGTATTGCTTTCGCACAGTTTCTCCTGTCAGGTGCCCTTGAACTCGAGTACCTTAACTACTCGAATTACCTTAACTGTTTGACGATGCCAAATGACGGTGGAGATTTGACTTGCAAACCTTTGACCAGATTAATGAGTATTCGCTTACAATGTGCTTTGAATTGAAACACATCAGCTGCAGAACGTAGGTTTTCATTTTGCACCCTTCTGACCTCTTCCTCAACTTCATATCCGAACTGTATATCAGAAAACGATTTGTGACTGCTCTCATTTTCTAGATCGATTCTTGAGTACTTTTTAAGGTCGGCTTTCTCTTACAGTTTCGATTTATTACTCGAGACATCAGATTCACTATCATGCTGGAGAAGTCGACGTGCAAGTTCAAGATCAGTGGTTTCTCAACCATACATACGAAAATAAGGTAAAAGACGGATTTAAGATAGGCAGCTGATAAATTGCTGGAATCACCGAATTTTCCCGAATTTTTCCCGACCGAAAAATCATATTTTCAAATTTCCTGCATATCTTGACATTTGTTTTATTTTCCCGGGGATTTCCCGGGGGCATGGAAACCCTGGATGATGTTGACGACTTGACTATTGTGTCATCTGAAATTTCCCATTTTAAAGAATGGTTTGTCAACCATCAGATGCGGTTAGACAGCAGCAAATCAGAATCACTTTATCTAAATTTTTTAAAAGTTCCTATGCGTCCTGTTATATGTCAAAATGTGACTAAATTGAAAATTATGTCTGTTTTTGAATGATACTCCTACTTGTTCCAGACACTTTGATCATATTGTTTCAAACGGTTCGAGACGTCTTTATGTCCTTCGAGTTTTTTCTAAATGCTCTTAATCATGACCAACTTGTACTCGTACTTGTGAATAATTCAATTGTACGATCAATAATTGATCAATGGAAGATGTTGCTGTTTCACATGGTGCAACTCTTGATAGCAGACTAATCACTATTTGTAGAAGAGCTTTTCGTACGATTCACAGACAGATGTTCAATTTCCGATCGTGGGAAGATGCTTGTATTGAGGTTATTTCGGCAATCTCTTTCGGATACTCTGCATGTCCTACACAACCACTTGCCATCGATATTCAGTCCAAGTGAACGAATTGTATTGCATCACTTCAATACTACTCGGAAATTGAATTCCTTTATCAACTCGTGTACACTTTTACTTAATGATCAATTAACTCATGCAAGGAATCACGTCATCCCTGAACTTCGAACTTGCTTCAATTACCAGTATAGTGATTTTCTTCTAAGACCGTCATGAATAGATATCTTATGTAAATTGACTTCACTTGCCGATTTAAAATGATGTTTCTTCAGTATGTCCACCTCCCCGATAACCATTTGCTCTCAATAAATGTCACTTCATTCATTCATTCGGAATACATGTAAAGGTGAAGCGTAAAGGTAATAACACAAGTAAAGGTGAAATTTATGTTCATACACAAAGAATTCATGGCATGATTACAAAAACTGTTCAAAATAGAAATATTCGAGCTGCTACTACGCAGAAAGCTTATGTGGGTGACAAATTTAAGCACAAATGTGTGATCTCAACCGTTCATTAGATAGCCAATCAGATTTTCCCTTCGATTGTCACAGATTTTGAAACCAGTAAAATTCAAAATTATTTGAATAACAAAGATACGATTTTGAACGCAGTTTAATCAAATACTGATTATTTGCATTTATATGCTTGCATTATTATTTTTCTGATTGTCTTTTGGAGTGTGTATTAAAGTCAGAGTGATAAATAGTGTTCAGAGTAATATGTAGTGTATAGGAGACAATTGTTCCCTTGTTCCCGTAAAGGCACAAGCACTTGTAGTCAAAAAACATACTGTAACCCTTCTTATGGGATGCGCGGAATAAGAAGGAAAAAAGTAGAGATACCTAGCTTAACTTTTATGTCTTAATTTATGTCATACTTAAATTTGTGAAAACCATGACTTGTTAGTTTCTTCAATCAACAAAAATATTACAAAAGTAACAAGATCACACTCTGATTCCCCAGCTAGAAGTTGAGGCTTCAATAGAGGTTACTGATAGATACTGTTGATATTTTTCATGTTCATATATCTGAGGTAAAACTTCATTTAGATCTCACGCATATTTGGTTTTATTACTCAATCAGGGTTCCCAGCGCTATTACCGAAGAATAATAACGGAAAAAGCGGAAAAATAAAGGAATACATTAAGCTTGCCACACATTCATGTATTTTCAACCAGTTTGACGCTTTACGCTCATTATTTGAATATATGAAGCCATCCATGATTGAAAATCTTGTTAATATTTCTAATATTTCTAATGTTGTCTAATCCCATTGATTCACCTCATCAAATCACATTGTATTTTGTGTGTCATACAAATTGTACATAAAGTATCTAACGAAAGGTTTATGATTTGCATTTGGCACATGAAATTAGAACACAAGTGAGACGCCACCAATCAACTGTCAACATGAAGGAAGAAAGTACTATTCAACAGTGCGCGTAGACTTTCATAAAAATGATAATATTTGCCTTCGTATCACCCCCTCCTCCGTATTATTAGCCTCCGTCAATCTGAGGAAGTGGAGAAACTGACTGTAATAACAAAGTAGCATAATGAATAAAGATATAGATATGTATGTATATCAGAAGTTAGAATCTACTGAAGGGCAATCTTTGAGAACCAAGGGTCATGTATATGGAGCCTGTGTGCGGCAAGCTATGCTTTATGGTTGCGAGTCATGACCGCTGCTTTCATCCCATCAGAAGATGCTTGAACGCTTGGAGATGTGAATGCCAAGGTAGATGTGTGGTGTCAGTTTATCGGACAGGAAATCAAATGACAGCATCAGAGAAGCAATGGGTCTTGAGAACATCACAGACATCGTAAGAAGGCAAAGACTACGTTGGTTTGGCCACGTGGTAAGAAGGGATGAGACAGAGTGGATCAGAAAAGTGATGTGGATGGAAGGAGATGGTAAAAGAGGAGCAGGAAGACAAAAGAAGACCTGGGAACAAGTGGTGAAAGATGATCCAAACGTGTAGGAGCCCAGGAAGCGGACGCCCGTGATCGACCGAATTGGAAGTTCATACTAAAGCAGTAAGCGCATAAACCACCATCTTCTGGAAAAGGACGCAAAAATGGATGAGTGAGTGAAGTCATTGTCATTTTGATTCACACCATCCAATTCCACTTTAAGTTCCTTCTTTCTTTTCAAACTCGTGTGAATTAATTCCTGTCCATGCAAGATCTTGTTGTCTCTTTGTATATTTCTACTGTCGAGAGCAGTCTCCAGTCGAGAGTTTCCTTTTTCTGTCTGAAGATCAGCAACATCGATTCCAATTAATATTTCTTTCCTTTCTTTTTCCAAGCTTTGTCGTTGGTGATAGGCAGAAGACGCTTGCTGATCTCGTCGAAATTCACCGTTCGCTTTTTGCATCAGCTCTACCGTTCTTCTCAACTTTGAGCAGCTCACTCGTAATGGGCACTTTGATAGCGCCACCTCTACGATTGATTTGAAAAAGATTTTTAATCTTATTTACAGATTAATTCACACTAATGCGGCAAAAACGAAGAATATTTGAGTAGTTGAATACATAATGTAGAGCTAGAGTTACATTTCTTATTTCACTTAGCAGCAAGATGAAGTGTGCACCAAGACATACTGACACATGGTGGTGCGAAGAAGTAACCGCAGCAGTGGAAGAAAAGAGAATGCGATTCGCGATACGCAAAGGCAAAGGAGAATGTCCGCAAGATCATTTGGCAATCTCAAGAGAGGAGAAGGAAAGAATTGGCGCAATTATTGACAAGTGAAGAGGGCAAGACATGCTCAGGTGCGACACTGTTACCCGTTTCTGATACTTCGGAGACATGTTGGATTCCGGTGGTGGAACGAATGCAGCTGTGACTGCGCGAATTGAGTGGCTGGGGGGGAGAAATTCCGAGAGCTATCATCGTCCAACCCAACGGAGATGGAGAAAAGGACGTTAAACGGATAAAGCAAAAAAACGGATAAGTTACCTAGGTTCACATTCTTCATGAACTGCAATGAGCAATCAGCATCTACTAAATAGTGCCATCGTGAGTACTTACTATTGAAAAATGTTAGAATATGTTCACTAATTGAATTTCATAGCTTCAAAAAAAATTTCGAAACAATTAATTTCACCATTCATGTGAGCATATAATATTATGCAGACAGGCACCAAACTAAGGTTTAGGTTGATCGCCAATCTACTGAACGTCTGAACTTCGTAGAATAACGATTGATGATATCCTACTGAAGTTGGAAGTGAATATTTCTATCATGTATGAACCAATTCCTCTTGTGAAATGATTCAACCAATGCGGAGTGGACTTTGACTTCTTCTACTGACCAACGCCACATACCTTGTAGAATATCTTTCAGACTGTCACTTACAAAACACAAATGCAGTTTTTATTGTGGCAATCCTTCACTTAACCACACCGACTTTGACCGTTGTGACTCATAAAAGAACTTCCGTAAAATGTTCTCTCAGACAAATAAGCACGCCTGACACTCAAACAGAACCAAGAGTTTAATTATTGTCTTCCGAAAATCCAACATTTTTGTACATTAAGTGCTGACTTATGCAAAGGTACACAGGTGTGCCGAATATGATTGTAATGCGTGTTTGACATGACCGAAATTGATTTTAGATCTGAAATTCTAAGGATAGCATAATATTTAAAAAATATACATGGAAAATATATTTCATCAAGATATCATCATTTTTGAAGAAATTGCAGTGTTTCAAAAAACATGTCGTCTACACAGGCAGACAGGTGTGGCGATGAGGGTTAAGATGTAGCGTAGGACTTGATACAGTAATACTGCCATAGACCTATTGTTCAGTAAACATGAATGCATCTGTAAAATGTACTTTTGTACTAAATGATGGATTACATAAACATAAAAGACAGAAGCACCACAAATATTTGGTGCATGAAAGTACGAGCGCAATATTTTAACGATGAGATCAAAAAATGATAAAAAGCTAAAAAGTAGGATTACATTGAGTTTTGCACCCTTAAAAGGATCTGAAGAATTCAGAAGAAATTTGTACATTCAAAGCTTGTCCTTCTTTTGTTGAATTGATCTCTACGTTTCTACAAACAGCCCAGATTTGATGATGTGATGCAGGAGCAGCAAAAATAGAAAAGATTTTTCGATTTCATCAGAAACATACCATACGTATAAACGCATACTAGAGATGTACCTAAGCTGAACCGAGCCAAACCGATGGCGGCTCGGCTCCACTTGTTCGAGCCGGTCGGAGCCGCGGCTCTTCGGCTTGGCTTAAAATATGTCGTTTAAGGTGCAAGATAGGTGTAAGATATATTTTTATTTCATTTTTTGATGTAGGCTAACTAAATTTGGTAGTATTCAATAAGTAGGCCTATTTAAAGTCCTAACTATTAGGATAATGATTTATAGAATTTAAAGATCTACTTCAGAGTTAGAGTTAAGGTATATAAAAATATTTTTTAGATAACATCGAATTCGATATATTTAGATGAATTTTTGGTCATACACGATATTTATGGGTAGGCCTAATCGCACCGGAATGGGTTTTTCCAAAATCTGATTTTTCTTCATTTTAACTGATTTTGTAGCCTACCAAATGAATGAATTTGTAAGTCAAACAATATGTCCAATGAATTTTTAAAAAAATTACATCGAATTGTTTCCCGAATTTTTGTGACTTAAATTACATCATGAAAGCATGAATTTATCAAAGAATTAAAATTCATTCATTTAGGAGACTTTAAAACCTTTGCATAAACTCAGCAATGGACAGCTTTGATATTCTTATCCTAAGATTGATGGACTAGAGGCTCTTCATTATTCGTCAAGGACCATCATCCTCAAATGATAGCTTGCGCTGCGATAATTGTCTTTCTCAAAATTTATGATAAAACTGATGCGTAATTATATTAGACAGATGCATCAGATCGCTAGAGAAAATGAAAAGTAAAAAACTGCGTAGGAAATTTGTAAGAATGATAGACAAGGAAAACCATAGCCATGTATAAATATTGCATCAATACAACCAGGAATTTTCATAAGACAAGGTAATCATTGTAATGTTACCAAGTTACTAACTTTATCGTCAAGTGAAGAATTCCTTCACAATCTACAATTGATGATGCAACTGTAATTATATCCAGTAAATGTTCTGCAATCAGTACTTGTTAACAAACTATGTGTATTGACACTGTACATTAGGTTGAATTTTAACTTTATCTTACCCAAAATTAAAACGGCTCGTCAGTTCGGCTTGGCTCTAGCATTGCACGGCTCGGTTCAGCTCGGCTTGAATATTTCAAAATCACATCGACTCGCGGCTCGTCAGGTCGAGCCATGTACATCTCTAACGCATACGTCAATATTCCCTTTGTAGACCCTCCTCAAAATCACATTATATTCACACCTGGGGCAAGAGATTAAGATTATTGTACCTAAGCGTATTTCATTTTAATCTACTTATTTGAATGTTACTATGAAAGTTCCAGGAATACGATAATAAGATTCAGTAGCATTTTGCAATTTACATATGACAAATTGAAGAAAAAAGGAAATAACGGAAAAATTGGTAAAAAAACAAGAAATAAAGGACAATTTTCGAAAAAGCGGAAAATAGCGGAAATAACGAAACTCTGGGTACCATGCTCAATTGACTTCTCCATGATGCATGCAAATCATGCGCGTTAAATGGAATTTGATTACTCCTGCGGTTTCACTGTTAACTTCATGTCTAAACTTGGTTCTCTTGAAAAAGCAGATAATAGTCATTTTCAACGGCCACGTCGCTATATGACCATCAGAACCAAATTCAGCAAAGCTTTTGTCGTGTTGTCTTAAAAGTCCAGCAATCTGGATAAAGGTTAAAATGTAGATATCAAGTTGCTTTTCATGAATTAGCCACTGTTATGAGGGATTATAGTAAACTCACCAAATAGTTGATGTATTCACCCATAATCGGATAAGAATATATCAGCAACTATTAGATACCACTCAATACTGGATATTAGCTGCTGGTTTCTTGACAGTGAATGTGTACTTTTCAATTTCCATGTTTGTCTGTTAATATCTTCATTTCTGGTTGAAAATTTTGCAAATGTAAAGAGCAAAAATATACATGCATACATGTACCTATGTGAGTGCTACTGTGAGTGTCAATGAGAGATTCAGAAGAACAACGACCAATCATATGAAAAAGCATTACCTGTAAATGCCCTCCATAGCAATCATTTTGAAGAAACACCTCTTAGATTTTAATCTACTATTAAATTCAATAAAATCGTGTCCATTAAAATCACGAACGGTGCTTCTATCCGTAATTTATGAAAAACAAGGCGATTTGATCCACCAGACATGCAGTTCTGAAGTATTCAAGAGGAGCCCAATGCTTTGTGAAAGGTTCAGGCATGATCTCGGCCCCTACACAGCTGTGTGCTGGCTCCAGGACTAATTTGTTTAGATTTAAAGCGAATTCAATTGCGCATTCATTGGCGTTGGTTGTCACTTCCTTTCATGTATCAGACAAAAGACCGAGAACGTGGAGAAACACAAGTTCATCAGAAAAAAGAACGTGAAAGTAGCCTTGAAAGGGAAAGGCAGGGTAGCCAGCGATGGCAATTTGAATTGGGACAAGCTTAATCTAGCAAAATAAATGTCTTACACTAAATACAATTGATCACATCTAAGCTGTTTTGAGTACCCAATTGACCAAGCATGTGAACAGGAAT
This sequence comes from Prostheceraeus crozeri, assembly GCA_907163375.1. Lineage (NCBI taxonomy): Eukaryota > Metazoa > Platyhelminthes > Polycladida > Euryleptidae > Prostheceraeus > Prostheceraeus crozeri. The sequence continues at coordinate 139,607 of CAJQUW010011872.1, read as the reverse complement.
CCATTAAAAAACACGACTGACGGCTGGTTACAAACAACAAGCAAGGTCAGAATGAAAAATTGATAAAGTACAAGCATAGCCATAGCGTCCAAGATATTTACTCAATCAACGCAATCAACACCACAAACTAATGTCAATGATCACAAGGGATGCGCAATTCAGTCCCCATCCTCCTACATGCCCTGCAACGGACACAGCAGGCTCTCAAAGTTGACCTAATTTCACGGATTTTACGAAATTTGACCATCTCCTCTACTAATTTCAAGCATAGCCATAGCGTCCAAGATATTTACTCAATCAACGCAACCAACACCACAAACTAATGTCAATGATCACAAAGGATGCGCAATTTAGTCCCCATCCTCCTACATGCCCTGCAACGGACACAGCAGGCTCTCAAAGTTGACCTAATTTCACGGATTTTACGAAGTTTGACCATCTCCTCTACTAATTTCAAGCATAGCCATAGCGTCCAAGATATTTACTCAATCAACGCAACCAACACCACAAACTAATGTCAATGATCACAAAGGATGCGCAATTTAGTCCCCATCCTCCTACATGCCCTGCAACGGACACAGCAGGCTCTCAAAGTTGACCTAATTTCACGGATTTTACGAAGTTTGACCATCTCCTCTACTAATTTCAAGCATAGCCATAGCGTCCAAGATATTTACTCAATCAACGCAACCAACACCACAAACTAATGTCAATGATCACTGCAACGGACACAGAAGGCTCCAGGACACAGCAGGTGACAGTCCAGGACTCCCATTCCGCATCTCTGGAGTCAAATACGGCCGTCGGATCGTTGAATGCTGTGCAGAAGTTGCACTGAAATGGAGATATTGGACATCAATCATTCTGTGTGAACAAGAGCAACATGTTAATTGAGGGCTTATCCTGTGGGGGTGTAGGGATTCTGTGATGATGCCCACAGGTTTTCCTGTGGGCATGCGGTAGGGTGGGGATTCAAATATCAATCCCCACGAAAACCCTGCTAAATTCACTTTATCAGAAATATCAGTCAGATGAATTTAATTATGCTGTGACTTAGAACAAGTGCGTTATTGATCCACCGACTTCCTTTCCTCCACGATTGAAATAAATGCAGACTTCACACACAACTAAATAACTGCAATCCCTTGGCCACCAGACCACATCCTCACAGTAACTTCCAAAAAAGTATTATCACTTGAATCTTTCTCTGTATCTTATCTCCATTTTTAATGACATCCTTCGACCACTACAACCACTTTGATATACCAAAAGAGAACTGATCGTTCCTCCTACTGGGGCAAAAACTAAATTGCGCATCCCTTGTGATCATTAACATTAGTTTGTGGTGTTGGTTGCGTTGATTGAGTAAATATCTTGGACGCTATGGCTATGCTTGAAATTAGTAGAGGAGATGGTCAAATTTCGTAAAATCCGTGAAATTAGGTCAACTTTGAGAGCCTGCTGTGTCCGTTGCAGGGCATGTAGGAGGATGTGGACTGAATTGCGCATCCCTTGTGATCATTGACATTAGTTTGTGGTGTTGGTTGCGTTGATTGAGTAAATATCTTGGACGCTATGGCTATGCTTGAAATTAGTAGAGGAGATGGTCAAATTTCGTAAAATCCGTGAAATTAGGTCAACTTTGAGAGCCTGCTGTGTCCGTTGCAGGGCATGTAGGAGGATGTGGACTGAATTGCGCATCCCTTGTGATCATTGACATTAGTTTGTGGTGTTGGTTGCGTTGATTGAGTAAATATCTTGGACGCTATGGCTATGCTTGAAATTAGTAGAGGAGATGGTCAAATTTCGTAAAATCCGTGAAATTAGGTCAACTTTGAGAGCCTGCTGTGTCCGTTGCAGGGCATGTAGGAGGATGGGGACTGAATTGCGCATCCCTTGTGATCATTGACATTAGTTTGTGGTGTTGATTGCGTTGATTGAGTAAATATCTTGGACGCTATGGCTATGCTTGTACTTTATCAATTTTTCATTCTGACCTTGCTTGTTGTTTGTAACCAGCCCGACTGGCTGTTTTAAGGAATGAACAACACAGTGATGAAGTGGGTACGGCCACGAGGCATAAGTGTGAGTAGAATATTGCATTTAAACATCGATTGAGGAAATATAATTGCTCCACTTTTCCTGTGAGAGTAACAAAAAAAAATAAGGAGGAACAAAAAAAATCACCACTGTGAGACGTTGGGAAGCTCGTCAAGCAACTTTACGGATGTGAATTGACTAGTCTATAGAGTCAGATATTGTCGCGCCAAGAAAAAGAAGTGTTGTTCTACACAGGAAAGGAACCATGGCATGCGAGATCAGGATACGTTTCTTTATATAATGGGTTGACTCATTCCTGCGTTCATTAAAGATGACTAATTTGGAAGGTTTTCTGTAAGTAAGGATAAACAGATCAGGTTTAGGAATTATTTGTCATTTCAGAAGCCTTCATGAAGTGCTCCAAGCAGGGTTGCGGAGTTGAAGTCTGTACTTCTCGCCGATTTCGAAGTCGTAAAGAATGCACACCCAGAATTCCGTGTAATAAAAATTGCCGACTCCGACTTCGAATTCCTATTACGCATATTTGCATGTGGCATGTTGACAACAAAGGTCTTACAACAACAAACAACAACAGTACACTGAATATCTAAAGAGAATGACAACTATTAAGTCAATAAAGGACACAACGCCCTTGATTGCCCCGATCGCATTTGCTCGACCTATGAATCGAGCTGAAATTCGCGGTGGAGACAAGCCCGCACCTTCCTAACTATGCCACGCTGACGGTACAGCACATCGAAACAAAGGCAGGAGATGAGGTCAGAAGCATCCTTGTATAAATGCATGCATTCTATACTAAGGAGTGCTCCAGAAAAGCCCCAAAATTTGTATGGCAACATCGGAATAGAGTCCCGGTTTCTTTTCTATGCATCCTGAATTCTTCATAGAGCCGTAAAACTCAGGACGACCCCGTAAAATATCTCGCAAATACTACGAACATGGAATGCAAAATAATTTGCAAGCAAGCATTTGATACCAAGCTAATCAAGAGAGAAAACTTGCACCACATCTGAGTTCCTGATTTAGCAGAAGCTGCCTGAACATTAAAAAAATGATTTCAATGGATAACTCAGATCGTAAAATAACAGTGCAGCGAAAAAGTACCGCGCTATTTTCAGTCACATGCTTCATGATCGGAAAACTCATAGAGGAACGACGTCAATAGATCCTTCAGTTTACGCGAGATGGGCATATAAATAACAGAAAAAATAGAAATATAAAGGGAGGCAAATTTTGAGCACTCAGCTGACACGCTATATTATCATTTATCATTTTAAAAATATTGCCAAGCAACAATTAGAAAACTAACAATATAAGTCATGTTTCATTGTAATTAAATTTTGCTAAATTTTTATCTAATTCAGAATAAATGCTTTTTTGAAATGGAGATTAATGTATTAAAAATTGATAATAAATGAAAACAATTGTGACTGTTAAAATTTTTTTTATCTTCAAGGTCACATTTAAATTTTCGCAAAATCAGCTATCATTTCTAACAGCATTGTGATGGGAATTTTTATGTACAATGGACTTCGCTTAATACGATATTGAATGAACCACTAAAAAATATCGTAATAAGCGATATATCGTATTAACCGATATTTGTTATAAGGAGCTGTTAATATAGTCTACGTACCTATGACATGTTAACTAGTATGTATTTGAGTTTAGAGAGTTGAAAAATATCTTCTAGAAGACGGCAAGCATGTATTTGAGTTAGAGAGCTGAAAAAAACATCTCGTAGAACACGGTATGTATTTGAGTTGAAAAAATTCCATAGGACATGTTCAGGATATACAGTGATTAAATTTTCAAATTAAGTGTCAGAGAAAGTAGTCCGTGATGGGTTTTTTGAACAGCAGGTACTCGTGCTTTGATAATCATATCTTCAATTTCATACGTTGATTTCAGCGTCAAGTTTTTCTTTTCCATGTACTTACGCACTTGACCGAGTGCCTTTAATGCATCCTTGGCGCTGATTTCGACATCGTTCGCCACCAACGTCGGTGGTTCGTCCTCTACGTCAGATCCATCTTGGTGTTGATTACTGATACTTTCACATATTTCAATGTCTGTAAGTGTTGCTGAACATTGTTCATCACTATCACAAATACAGAATTCGTCGAATGTCGATCGGTCGATGATGTCACTCATCTCAATGGGTTCATCATCCTCGTCGTCAAATTCTGTATCGTCATGCTGACGTATAAAGCCGCATTTTCTAAAAATATTAGAAATAGACTCCGGCTTAACTAAGAACCATGCGCGTTTTACGAGGTATGGAGCCTGTAACACGTCGACTGTCTGTGCGAAGTCGTTGATACTTTTGTCAGGATTATCATCTATAAATGTCAGCATTTCGGTAAACTGTAAACAAGTCATAAACAAGTCGAATCAATGGAGATCGTAAACAAGTCAAAACTTCTATAATACACGACAAATAAAGAAGAAACTTTGCATCATAGTAGGAAAGGGACTCAACACATACCAGAGACATCCAAAATTAATGGAATATATTTTTTGAAATAGCTAGAAAAAGTTAATGAGAAAAAATGACAAATCTCAACCTAAACAAGTCAGAGACATCTCAATACACACTCAATCGACCTAAACAACTCATGCTATACCTAAAATTACCTGCTCTTCACGATGGAGCAATTATATCACGCTCACAAACCAATCCACACTCACCAGGGACCACTAAGTCCCGAAAAATCAACATAAAGCTCACATACGTGTCCTAAACAAGTCAGAGACATCTCAATACACACTCAATCGACCTAAACAACTCATGCTATACCTAACATTACCTGCTCTTCACGATGGAGCAATTATATCACGCTCACAAACCAATCCACACTCACCAGGGACCACTAAGTCCCGAAAAATCAACATAAAGCTCACATACGTGTCCTAAACAAGTCAGAGACATCTCAATACACACTCAATCGACCTAAACAACTCATGCTATACCTAACATTACCTGCTCTTCACGATTGAGCAATTATATCACGCTCACAAACCAATCCACACTCACCAGGGACCACTAAGTCCCGAAAAATCAACATAAAGCTCACATACGTGTCCTAAACAAGTCAGAGACATCTCAATACACACTCAATCGACCTAAACAACTCATGCTATACCTAAAATTACCTGCTCTTCACGATGGAGCAATTATATCACGCTCACAAACCAATCCACACTCACCAGGGACCACTAAGTCCCGAAAAATCAACATAAAGCTCACATACGTGTCCTAAACAAGTCAGAGACATCTCAATACACACTCAATCGACCTAAACAACTCATGCTATACCTAACATTACCTGCTCTTCACGATGGAGCAATTATATCACGCTCACAAACCAATCCACACTCACCAGGGACCACTAAGTCCCGAAAAATCAACATAAAGCTCACATACGTGTCCTAAACAAGTCAGAGACATCTCAATACACACTCAATCGACCTAAACAACTCATGCTATACCTAACATTACCTGCTCTTCACGATGGAGCAATTATATCACGCTCACAAACCAATCCACACTCACCAGGGACCACTAAGTCCCGAAAAATCAACATAAAGCTCACATACGTGTCCTAAACAAGTCAGAGACATCTCAATACACACTCAATCGACCTAAACAACTCATGCTATACCTAACATTACCTGCTCTTCACGATGGAGCAATTATATCACGCTCACAAACCAATCCACACTCACCAGGGACCACTAAGTCCCGAAAAATCAACATAAAGCTCACATACGTGTCCTAAACAAGTCAGAGACATCTCAATACACACTCAATCGACCTAAACAACTCATGCTATACCTAACATTACCTGCTCTTCACGATGGAGCAATTATATCACGCTCACAAACCAATCCACACTCACCAGGGACCACTAAGTCCCGAAAAATCAACATAAAGCTCACATACGTGTCCTAAACAAGTCAGAGACATCTCAATACACACTCAATCGACCTAAACAACTCATGCTATACCTAACATTACCTGCTCTTCACGATGGAGCAATTATATCACGCTCACAAACCAATCCACACTCACCAGGGACCACTAAGTCCCGAAAAATCAACATAAAGCTCACATACGTGTCCTAAACAAGTCAGAGACATCTCAATACACACTCAATCGACCTAAACAACTCATGCTATACCTAAAATTACCTGCTCTTCACGATGGAGCAATTATATTACGCTCACAAACCAATCCACACTCACCAGGGACCACTAAGTCCCGAAAAATCAACATAAAGCTCACATACGTGTCCTAAACAAGTCAGAGACATCTCAATACACACTCAATCGACCTAAACAACTCATGCTATACCTAACATTACCTGCTCTTCACGATGGAGCAATTATATCACGCTCACAAACCAATCCACACTCACCAGGGACCACTAAGTCCCGAAAAATCAACATAAAGCTCACATACGTGTCCTAAACAAGTCAGAGACATCTCAATACACACTCAATCGACCTAAACAACTCATGCTATACCTAACATTACCTGCTCTTCACGATGGAGCAATTATATCACGCTCACAAACCAATCCACACTCACCAGGGACCACTAAGTCCCGAAAAATCAACATAAAGCTCACATACGTGTCCTAAACAAGTCAGAGACATCTCAATACACACTCAATCGACCTAAACAACCCATGCTATACCTAAAATTACCTGCTCTTCACGATGGAGCAATTATATCACGCTCACAAACCAATCCACACTCAATGCTCTCGTGTGTGATTGGTCACAATGGTCAGCAATATCTATGCGTAAAAATCATGTGACGTGATTATACTTTTCATAACAGAGATTAGAAGGCGCATAGATATCCTCTAAACGCCAATTTAGTAGTCATCATCGAAGTTTTAAAATAGTCGAGATTTTTCTGGAAGACCCTGTATAATACCACTACGAATATCTTTGTATGATGAAAGGGAGCTACGAACCCGAACTTGCTGTTTGCGGTCTTTTAGGAAGTCTGAAATCCACCTGACAATACTATCATTCAGACAATAATGCTTGAGTTTTCGAAGTAACAATGTATGAGGAACTTTCTCAAACGCCTTCGAAAAGTCCAAGGAAATGATATCAACACCTTTTGAGAGGTCAAGATTCTTGAGAAGGTAATTATAGAATAACAGTCCAGCTGTCTCGACCGAAGCACCTGGTAGAAAACCATGTTGAGAAAAATTAATCATATTCTGCTTTGTAAGGAAGTTGACAATATCTGTTGAAATTATCCTCTCCATTATTCGACTTACACAAGATGTAACGCCAATCGGTCTATAATTATCGAAATTTTCTTTTGAACCACTCTTATGGACAGGTGTAATGGTGACTTTCTTCCAAGAGTCAGGAATGCGTCCCTGTGACATTGAAAGTCGACAAAAATCACAAAGTTTGGAGGCAAGGAAGATTCCACCATTCTTTACATGCAAATGTGATAATCCGTCAGAATCCAAAGTTGATGAAGACGGTAGTTTGGCAATAACTGCAACAATTTCAGAAAGATCAAATTCAATATCATCCATGGATAAATTCCCTGCAGAATTCAGCGTACTATCACTAAAATACTGATCAAGCTGTTGAGGATCTGCCGAGAAGTTTGAGCAAAACCCACTGTTCAATATTTCTGCTATCTCATTGGAATCACTCGTAATATTTCCATTATGCAACTTCATGCTAGACAACGGGCTCCTGACTTTCAATTTGCTGTTCACTACACTCCAGAAAATTTTGGGTTTATTCTTCATAGCAGAAATAATTTGTTTTTCGTGCGCAAGTTGTGCGTCAGCGATAGAGTTCTGAAGGATATTGTGCGATCGCTGTAACAATAGAAGGTTATTAAAACACGGGTTAGTCTTCCAAGCACTATGAAAGCGTCGACAATATCGAAGAGCAGTTCTCACTTTACTTGAGTTGGTAGGTTGCCAAGATTTGCGGTGACCTTCTGGTATAGAGATAGCACTTGCAGCATGAATATTCGATAAGTATTGAGACCAAACTGTATTAACGTCAACGTTTGAAGAATAGTTCCATGTAGCCTGGGTCAGATGTTTCCGATATTTTGACCAGTTTGCTTTTTGGAAGATCGGATATGTATTCTCATTAGATGCCTGTCTGGAAACGTAGGTTTCCGCTTTAAATGTTATAATTGTATGATCGGATATGTGAAAACGTTCATGCACTACTACATCGACAATGGGGGTTCACACATGGGAGAAAATCAAATCAAGTATAGACGAAGATGCTGGTCGAGTTGGAGAGGAAACGTGTTGGACCATAAAATTGTTCATCGCCCAATCGAATAATGGATCAGAGGAAGATGTTATGTTTAAATGTAACCAATTAACCAACAAATTATAATGGAGCCATCATTGTTACTGATATCCTTAAGATAATCAAGTAAAGTAGAGCCTCTCAGCTCATGCTGAGGAGGTCGATAGACACAGCAAATGATAACATCGCTTGAGCAGTTTTCGGATAAAATCTTTATAGAGATGACCTCACACATTTCGTCACAGAACGTCGACAACTTATATGATGTATGTGAGCTTTATGTTGATTTTTCGGGACTTAGTGGTCCCTGGTGAGTGTGGATTGGTTTGTGAGCGTGATATAATTGCTCCATCGTGAAGAGCAGGTAATTTTAGGTATAGCATGAGTTGTTTAGGTCGATTGAGTGTGTATTGAGATGTCTCTGACTTGTTTAGGACACGTATGTGAGCTTTATGTTGATTTTTCGGGACTTAGTGGTCCCTGGTGAGTGTGGATTGGTTTGTGAGCGTGATATAATTGCTCCATCGTGAAGAGCAGGTAATGTTAGGTATAGCATGAGTTGTTTAGGTCGATTGAGTGTGTATTGAGATGTCTCTGACTTGTTTAGGACACGTATGTGAGCTTTATGTTGATTTTTCGGGACTTAGTGGTCCCTGGTGAGTGTGGATTGGTTTGTGAGCGTGATATAATTGCTCCATCGTGAAGAGCAGGTAATGTTAGGTATAGCATGAGTTGTTTAGGTCGATTGAGTGTGTATTGAGATGTCTCTGACTTGTTTAGGACACGTATGTGAGCTTTATGTTGATTTTTCGGGACTTAGTGGTCCCTGGTGAGTGTGGATTGGTTTGTGAGCGTGATATAATTGCTCCATCGTGAAGAGCAGGTAATGTTAGGTATAGCATGAGTTGTTTAGGTCGATTGAGTGTGTATTGAGATGTCTCTGACTTGTTTAGGACACGTATGTGAGCTTTATGTTGATTTTTCGGGACTTAGTGGTCCCTGGTGAGTGTGGATTGGTTTGTGAGCGTGATATAATTGCTCTATCGTGAAGAGCAGGTAATTTTAGGTATAGCATGAGTTGTTTAGGTCGATTGAGTGTGTATTGAGATGTCTCTGACTTGTTTAGGACACGTATGTGAGCTTTATGTTGATTTTTCGGGACTTAGTGGTCCCTGGTGAGTGTGGATTGGTTTGTGAGCGTGATATAATTGCTCCATCGTGAAGAGCAGGTAATGTTAGGTATAGCATGAGTTGTTTAGGTCGATTGAGTGTGTATTGAGATGTCTCTGACTTGTTTAGGACACGTATGTGAGCTTTATGTTGATTTTTCGGGACTTAGTGGTCCCTGGTGAGTGTGGATTGGTTTGTGAGCGTGATATAATTGCTCAATCGTGAAGAGCAGGTAATGTTAGGTATAGCATGAGTTGTTTAGGTCGATTGAGTGTGTATTGAGATGTCTCTGACTTGTTTAGGACACGTATGTGAGCTTTATGTTGATTTTTCGGGACTTAGTGGTCCCTGGTGAGTGTGGATTGGTTTGTGAGCGTGATATAATTGCTCCATCGTGAAGAGCAGGTAATGTTAGGTATAGCATGAGTTGTTTAGGTCGATTGAGTGTGTATTGAGATGTCTCTGACTTGTTTAGGACACGTATGTGAGCTTTATGTTGATTTTTCGGGACTTAGTGGTCCCTGGTGAGTGTGGATTGGTTTGTGAGCGTGATATAATTGCTCCATCGTGAAGAGCAGGTAATGTTAGGTATAGCATGAGTTGTTTAGGTCGATTGAGTGTGTATTGAGATGTCTCTGACTTGTTTAGGACACGTATGTGAGCTTTATGTTGATTTTTCGGGACTTAGTGGTCCCTGGTGAGTGTGGATTGGTTTGTGAGCGTGATATAATTGCTCCATCGTGAAGAGCAGGTAATGTTAGGTATAGCATGAGTTGTTTAGGTCGATTGAGTGTGTATTGAGATGTCTCTGACTTGTTTAGGACACGTATGTGAGCTTTATGTTGATTTTTCGGGACTTAGTGGTCCCTGGTGAGTGTGGATTGGTTTGTGAGCGTGATATAATTGCTCCATCGTGAAGAGCAGGTAATGTTAGGTATAGCATGAGTTGTTTAGGTCGATTGAGTGTGTATTGAGATGTCTCTGACTTGTTTAGGACACGTATGTGAGCTTTATGTTGATTTTTCGGGACTTAGTGGTCCCTGGTGAGTGTGGATTGGTTTGTGAGCGTGATATAATTGCTCCATCGTGAAGAGCAGGTAATGTTAGGTATAGCATGAGTTGTTTAGGTCGATTGAGTGTGTATTGAGATATCTCTGACTTGTTTAGGACACGTATGTGAGCTTTATGTTGATTTTTCGGGACTTAGTGGTCCCTGGTGAGTGTGGATTGGTTTGTGAGCGTGATATAATTGCTCCATCGTGAAGAGCAGGTAATGTTAGGTATAGCATGAGTTGTTTAGGTCGATTGAGTGTGTATTGAGATGTCTCTGACTTGTTTAGGACACGTATGTGAGCTTTATGTTGATTTTTCGGGACTTAGTGGTCCCTGGTGAGTGTGGATTGGTTTGTGAGCGTGATATAATTGCTCCATCGTGAAGAGCAGGTAATGTTAGGTATAGCATGAGTTGTTTAGGTCGATTGAGTGTGTATTGAGATGTCTCTGACTTGTTTAGGACACGTATGTGAGCTTTATGTTGATTTTTCGGGACTTAGTGGTCCCTGGTGAGTGTGGATTGGTTTGTGAGCGTGATATAATTGCTCCATCGTGAAGAGCAGGTAATGTTAGGTATAGCATGAGTTGTTTAGGTCGATTGAGTGTGTATTGAGATGTCTCTGACTTGTTTAGGACACGTATGTGAGCTTTATGTTGATTTTTCGGGACTTAGTGGTCCCTGGTGAGTGTGGATTGGTTTGTGAGCGTGATATAATTGCTCCATCGTGAAGAGCAGGTAATGTTAGGTATAGCATGAGTTGTTTAGGTCGATTGAGTGTGTATTGAGATGTCTCTGACTTGTTTAGGACACGTATGTGAGCTTTATGTTGATTTTTCGGGACTTAGTGGTCCCTGGTGAGTGTGGATTGGTTTGTGAGCGTGATATAATTGCTCCATCGTGAAGAGCAGGTAATGTTAGGTATAGCATGAGTTGTTTAGGTCGATTGAGTGTGTATTGAGATGTCTCTGACTTGTTTAGGACACGTATGTGAGCTTTATGTTGATTTTTCGGGACTTAGTGGTCCCTGGTGAGTGTGGATTGGTTTGTGAGCGTGATATAATTGCTCCATCGTGAAGAGCAGGTAATGTTAGGTATAGCATGAGTTGTTTAGGTCGATTGAGTGTGTATTGAGATGTCTCTGACTTGTTTAGGACACGTATGTGAGCTTTATGTTGATTTTTCGGGACTTAGTGGTCCCTGGTGAGTGTGGATTGGTTTGTGAGCGTGATATAATTGCTCCATCGTGAAGAGCAGGTAATGTTAGGTATAGCATGAGTTGTTTAGGTCGATTGAGTGTGTATTGAGATGTCTCTGACTTGTTTAGGACACGTATGTGAGCTTTATGTTGATTTTTCGGGACTTAGTGGTCCCTGGTGAGTGTGGATTGGTTTGTGAGCGTGATATAATTGCTCCATCGTGAAGAGCAGGTAATGTTAGGTATAGCATGAGTTGTTTAGGTCGATTGAGTGTGTATTGAGATGTCTCTGACTTGTTTAGGACACGTATGTGAGCTTTATGTTGATTTTTCGGGACTTAGTGGTCCCTGGTGAGTGTGGATTGGTTTGTGAGCGTGATATAATTGCTCCATCGTGAAGAGCAGGTAATGTTAGGTATAGCATGAGTTGTTTAGGTCGATTGAGTGTGTATTGAGATGTCTCTGACTTGTTTAAGACACGTATGTGAGCTTTATGTTGATTTTTCGGGACTTAGTGGTCCCTGGTGAGTGTGGATTGGTTTGTGAGCGTGATATAATTGCTCCATCGTGAAGAGCAGGTAATGTTAGGTATAGCATGAGTTGTTTAGGTCGATTGAGTGTGTATTGAGATGTCTCTGACTTGTTTAGGACACGTATGTGAGCTTTATGTTGATTTTTCGGGACTTAGTGGTCCCTGGTGAGTGTGGATTGGTTTGTGAGCGTGATATAATTGCTCCATCGTGAAGAGCAGGTAATGTTAGGTATAGCATGAGTTGTTTAGGTCGATTGAGTGTGTATTGAGATGTCTCTGACTTGTTTAGGACACGTATGTGAGCTTTATGTTGATTTTTCGGGACTTAGTGGTCCCTGGTGAGTGTGGATTGGTTTGTGAGCGTGATATAATTGCTCCATCGTGAAGAGCAGGTAATGTTAGGTATAGCATGAGTTGTTTAGGTCGATTGAGTGTGTATTGAGATGTCTCTGACTTGTTTAGGACACGTATGTGAGCTTTATGTTGATTTTTCGGGACTTAGTGGTCCCTGGTGAGTGTGGATTGGTTTGTGAGCGTGATATAATTGCTCCATCGTGAAGAGCAGGTAATTTTAGGTATAGCATGAGTTGTTTAGGTCGATTGAGTGTGTATTGAGATGTCTCTGACTTGTTTAGGACACGTATGTGAGCTTTATGTTGATTTTTCGGGACTTAGTGGTCCCTGGTGAGTGTGGATTGGTTTGTGAGCGTGATATAATTGCTCCATCGTGAAGAGCAGGTAATGTTAGGTATAGCATGAGTTGTTTAGGTCGATTGAGTGTGTATTGAGATGTCTCTGACTTGTTTAGGACACGTATGTGAGCTTTATGTTGATTTTTCGGGACTTAGTGGTCCCTGGTGAGTGTGGATTGGTTTGTGAGCGTGATATAATTGCTCCATCGTGAAGAGCAGGTAATGTTAGGTATAGCATGAGTTGTTTAGGTCGATTGAGTGTGTATTGAGATGTCTCTGACTTGTTTAGGACACGTATGTGAGCTTTATGTTGATTTTTCGGGACTTAGTGGTCCCTGGTGAGTGTGGATTGGTTTGTGAGCGTGATATAATTGCTCCATCGTGAAGAGCAGGTAATGTTAGGTATAGCATGAGTTGTTTAGGTCGATTGAGTGTGTATTGAGATGTCTCTGACTTGTTTAGGACACGTATGTGAGCTTTATGTTGATTTTTCGGGACTTAGTGGTCCCTGGTGAGTGTGGATTGGTTTGTGAGCGTGATATAATTGCTCCATCGTGAAGAGCAGGTAATGTTAGGTATAGCATGAGTTGTTTAGGTCGATTGAGTGTGTATTGAGATATCTCTGACTTGTTTAGGACACGTATGTGAGCTTTATGTTGATTTTTCGGGACTTAGTGGTCCCTGGTGAGTGTGGATTGGTTTGTGAGCGTAATATAATTGCTCCATCGTGAAGAGCAGGTAATGTTAGGTATAGCATGAGTTGTTTAGGTCGATTGAGTGTGTATTGAGATGTCTCTGACTTGTTTAGGACACGTATGTGAGCTTTATGTTGATTTTTCGGGACTTAGTGGTCCCTGGTGAGTGTGGATTGGTTTGTGAGCGTGATATAATTGCTCCATCGTGAAGAGCAGGTAATGTTAGGTATAGCATGAGTTGTTTAGGTCGATTGAGTGTGTATTGAGATGTCTCTGACTTGTTTAGGACACGTATGTGAGCTTTATGTTGATTTTTCGGGACTTAGTGGTCCCTGGTGAGTGTGGATTGGTTTGTGAGCGTGATATAATTGCTCCATCGTGAAGAGCAGGTAATGTTAGGTATAGCATGAGTTGTTTAGGTCGATTGAGTGTGTATTGAGATGTCTCTGACTTGTTTAGGACACGTATGTGAGCTTTATGTTGATTTTTCGGGACTTAGTGGTCCCTGGTGAGTGTGGATTGGTTTGTGAGCGTGATATAATTGCTCCATCGTGAAGAGCAGGTAATGTTAGGTATAGCATGAGTTGTTTAGGTCGATTGAGTGTGTATTGAGATGTCTCTGACTTGTTTAGGACACGTATGTGAGCTTTATGTTGATTTTTCGGGACTTAGTGGTCCCTGGTGAGTGTGGATTGGTTTGTGAGCGTGATATAATTGCTCCATCGTGAAGAGCAGGTAATTTTAGGTATAGCATGAGTTGTTTAGGTCGATTGAGTGTGTATTGAGATGTCTCTGACTTGTTTAGGACACGTATGTGAGCTTTATGTTGATTTTTCGGGACTTAGTGGTCCCTGGTGAGTGTGGATTGGTTTGTGAGCGTGATATAATTGCTCCATCGTGAAGAGCAGGTAATGTTAGGTATAGCATGAGTTGTTTAGGTCGATTGAGTGTGTATTGAGATGTCTCTGACTTGTTTAGGACACGTATGTGAGCTTTATGTTGATTTTTCGGGACTTAGTGGTCCCTGGTGAGTGTGGATTGGTTTGTGAGCGTGATATAATTGCTCCATCGTGAAGAGCAGGTAATGTTAGGTATAGCATGAGTTGTTTAGGTCGATTGAGTGTGTATTGAGATGTCTCTGACTTGTTTAGGACACGTATGTGAGCTTTATGTTGATTTTTCGGGACTTAGTGGTCCCTGGTGAGTGTGGATTGGTTTGTGAGCGTGATATAATTGCTCCATCGTGAAGAGCAGGTAATGTTAGGTATAGCATGAGTTGTTTAGGTCGATTGAGTGTGTATTGAGATGTCTCTGACTTGTTTAGGACACGTATGTGAGCTTTATGTTGATTTTTCGGGACTTAGTGGTCCCTGGTGAGTGTGGATTGGTTTGTGAGCGTGATATAATTGCTCCATCGTGAAGAGCAGGTAATGTTAGGTATAGCATGAGTTGTTTAGGTCGATTGAGTGTGTATTGAGATATCTCTGACTTGTTTAGGACACGTATGTGAGCTTTATGTTGATTTTTCGGGACTTAGTGGTCCCTGGTGAGTGTGGATTGGTTTGTGAGCGTAATATAATTGCTCCATCGTGAAGAGCAGGTAATGTTAGGTATAGCATGAGTTGTTTAGGTCGATTGAGTGTGTATTGAGATGTCTCTGACTTGTTTAGGACACGTATGTGAGCTTTATGTTGATTTTTCGGGACTTAGTGGTCCCTGGTGAGTGTGGATTGGTTTGTGAGCGTGATATAATTGCTCCATCGTGAAGAGCAGGTAATGTTAGGTATAGCATGAGTTGTTTAGGTCGATTGAGTGTGTATTGAGATGTCTCTGACTTGTTTAGGACACGTATGTGAGCTTTATGTTGATTTTTCGGGACTTAGTGGTCCCTGGTGAGTGTGGATTGGTTTGTGAGCGTGATATAATTGCTCCATCGTGAAGAGCAGGTAATGTTAGGTATAGCATGAGTTGTTTAGGTCGATTGAGTGTGTATTGAGATATCTCTGACTTGTTTAGGACACGTATGTGAGCTTTATGTTGATTTTTCGGGACTTAGTGGTCCCTGGTGAGTGTGGATTGGTTTGTGAGCGTGATATAATTGCTCCATCGTGAAGAGCAGGTAATGTTAGGTATAGCATGAGTTGTTTAGGTCGATTGAGTGTGTATTGAGATGTCTCTGACTTGTTTAGGACACGTATGTGAGCTTTATGTTGATTTTTCGGGACTTAGTGGTCCCTGGTGAGTGTGGATTGGTTTGTGAGCGTGATATAATTGCTCCATCGTGAAGAGCAGGTAATGTTAGGTATAGCATGAGTTGTTTAGGTCGATTGAGTGTGTATTGAGATGTCTCTGACTTGTTTAGGACACGTATGTGAGCTTCATGTTGATTTTTCGGGACTTAGTGGTCCCTGGTGAGTGTGGATTGGTTTGTGAGCGTGATATAATTGCTCCATCGTGAAGAGCAGGTAATGTTAGGTATAGCATGAGTTGTTTAGGTCGATTGAGTGTGTATTGAGATGTCTCTGACTTGTTTAGGACACGTATGTGAGCTTTATGTTGATTTTTCGGGACTTAGTGGTCCCTGGTGAGTGTGGATTGGTTTGTGAGCGTGATATAATTGCTCCATCGTGAAGAGCAGGTAATGTTAGGTATAGCATGAGTTGTTTAGGTCGATTGAGTGTGTATTGAGATGTCTCTGACTTGTTTAGGACACGTATGTGAGCTTTATGTTGATTTTTCGGGACTTAGTGGTCCCTGGTGAGTGTGGATTGGTTTGTGAGCGTGATATAATTGCTCCATCGTGAAGAGCAGGTAATGTTAGGTATAGCATGAGTTGTTTAGGTCGATTGAGTGTGTATTGAGATGTCTCTGACTTGTTTAGGACACGTATGTGAGCTTTATGTTGATTTTTCGGGACTTAGTGGTCCCTGGTGAGTGTGGATTGGTTTGTGAGCGTGATATAATTGCTCCATCGTGAAGAGCAGGTAATGTTAGGTATAGCATGAGTTGTTTAGGTCGATTGAGTGTGTATTGAGATGTCTCTGACTTGTTTAGGACACGTATGTGAGCTTTATGTTGATTTTTCGGGACTTAGTGGTCCCTGGTGAGTGTGGATTGGTTTGTGAGCGTGATATAATTGCTCCATCGTGAAGAGCAGGTAATGTTAGGTATAGCATGAGTTGTTTAGGTCGATTGAGTGTGTATTGAGATGTCTCTGACTTGTTTAGGACACGTATGTGAGCTTTATGTTGATTTTTCGGGACTTAGTGGTCCCTGGTGAGTGTGGATTGGTTTGTGAGCGTGATATAATTGCTCCATCGTGAAGAGCAGGTAATGTTAGGTATAGCATGAGTTGTTTAGGTCGATTGAGTGTGTATTGAGATGTCTCTGACTTGTTTAGGACACGTATGTGAGCTTTATGTTGATTTTTCGGGACTTAGTGGTCCCTGGTGAGTGTGGATTGGTTTGTGAGCGTGATATAATTGCTCCATCGTGAAGAGCAGGTAATGTTAGGTATAGCATGAGTTGTTTAGGTCGATTGAGTATGTATTGAGATGTCTCTGACTTGTTTAGGACACGTATGTGAGCTTTATGTTGATTTTTCGGGACTTAGTGGTCCCTGGTGAGTGTGGATTGGTTTGTGAGCGTGATATAATTGCTCCATCGTGAAGAGCAGGTAATGTTAGGTATAGCATGAGTTGTTTAGGTCGATTGAGTGTGTATTGAGATGTCTCTGACTTGTTTAGGACACGTATGTGAGCTTTATGTTGATTTTTCGGGCCTTAGTGGTCCCTGGTGAGTGTGGATTGGTTTGTGAGCGTGATATAATTGCTCCATCGTGAAGAGCAGGTAATGTTAGGTATAGCATGAGTTGTTTAGGTCGATTGAGTGTGTATTGAGATGTCTCTGACTTGTTTAGGACACGTATGTGAGCTTTATGTTGATTTTTCGGGACTTAGTGGTCCCTGGTGAGTGTGGATTGGTTTGTGAGCGTGATATAATTGCTCCATCGTGAAGAGCAGGTAATTTTAGGTATAGCATGAGTTGTTTAGGTCGATTGAGTGTGTATTGAGATGTCTCTGACTTGTTTAGGACACGTATGTGAGCTTCATGTTGATTTTTCGGGACTTAGTGGTCCCTGGTGAGTGTGGATTGGTTTGTGAGCGTGATATAATTGCTCCATCGTGAAGAGCAGGTAATGTTAGGTATAGCATGAGTTGTTTAGGTCGATTGAGTGTGTATTGAGATGTCTCTGACTTGTTTAGGACACGTATGTGAGCTTTATGTTGATTTTTCGGGACTTAGTGGTCCCTGGTGAGTGTGGATTGGTTTGTGAGCGTGATATAATTGCTCCATCGTGAAGAGCAGGTAATGTTAGGTATAGCATGAGTTGTTTAGGTCGATTGAGTGTGTATTGAGATGTCTCTGACTTGTTTAGGACACGTATGTGAGCTTTATGTTGATTTTTCGGGACTTAGTGGTCCCTGGTGAGTGTGGATTGGTTTGTGAGCGTGATATAATTGCTCCATCGTGAAGAGCAGGTAATGTTAGGTATAGCATGAGTTGTTTAGGTCGATTGAGTGTGTATTGAGATATCTCTGACTTGTTTAGGACACGTATGTGAGCTTTATGTTGATTTTTCGGGACTTAGTGGTCCCTGGTGAGTGTGGATTGGTTTGTGAGCGTGATATAATTGCTCCATCGTGAAGAGCAGGTAATTTTAGGTATAGCATGAGTTGTTTAGGTCGATTGAGTGTGTATTGAGATGTCTCTGACTTGTTTAGGACACGTATGTGAGCTTTATGTTGATTTTTCGGGACTTAGTGGTCCCTGGTGAGTGTGGATTGGTTTGTGAGCGTGATATAATTGCTCCATCGTGAAGAGCAGGTAATGTTAGGTATAGCATGAGTTGTTTAGGTCGATTGAGTGTGTATTGAGATGTCTCTGACTTGTTTAGGACACGTATGTGAGCTTTATGTTGATTTTTTGGGACTTAGTGGTCCCTGGTGAGTGTGGATTGGTTTGTGAGCGTGATATAATTGCTCCATCGTGAAGAGCAGGTAATGTTAGGTATAGCATGAGTTGTTTAGGTCGATTGAGTGTGTATTGAGATGTCTCTGACTTGTTTAGGACACGTATGTGAGCTTCATGTTGATTTTTCGGGACTTAGTGGTCCCTGGTGAGTGTGGATTGGTTTGTGAGCGTGATATAATTGCTCCATCGTGAAGAGCAGGTAATGTTAGGTATAGCATGAGTTGTTTAGGTCGATTGAGTGTGTATTGAGATGTCTCTGACTTGTTTAGGACACGTATGTGAGCTTTATGTTGATTTTTCGGGACTTAGTGGTCCCTGGTGAGTGTGGATTGGTTTGTGAGCGTGATATAATTGCTCCATCGTGAAGAGCAGGTAATGTTAGGTATAGCATGAGTTGTTTAGGTCGATTGAGTGTGTATTGAGATGTCTCTGACTTGTTTATGTTGAGATTTGTCATTTTTTTCTCATTAACTTTTTCTAGCTATTTCAAAAAATATATTCCATTAATTTTGGATGTCTCTGGGATGTGCTGAGTCGCTTTCCTGCTATGATGCGAAGTTTCTTCTTTATTTGTCGTGTATTATAGAAGTTTTGTCTTGTTTACGATTTCCATTGATTCGACTTGTTTATGACTTGTTTACAGTTTACAGTTTACCAGCATTTCGGCGAAGGTTGTATTTGGAGGTAAGTATTGAATGGAGACATTACGCAACTCTGGGCAACCGTAATGACGAGTAGCGTTGTCGACGAATAACAGCACTTTCCGATTTTCTTTGGCCATGCGATCATCAAAATTCTTCACAATTTCGTGAAAGATTCGTTGAATTGTTATCCAAGCCTTTGAATTGTGAAAATATGGCAATGGTGGAGACTTACGTTTGAAACATCGTGGATTTTTGAAGCGACCGATGGTGAATAAGTTCTTATCCGAGCCGTCAGCGTTGGTGAGGACTAGCAATGTCATTCGCGCTTTCATTTCCTTAAAACCTTTTACTCTGTCAAGGCGTCGAACACAGAGTGTGCCAGAGGGTAAAGCCTTATAGAATAACGCTGTCTCATCGGCATTATAAACGTCTTTTGGCGAGAAACCATTAAGAATTCCCGGGAGCGTTGTTGCAATATATAGTTCGCCAGCTGGAGAATCAGCGCGATATCGTATTAAGCGATGTTGAAGTAGTGTATTCTAATACGATTCAAAAAGGGACCGCGAAAAATTATTGTAATACGCGATTTATCGTATTAAGCGATATCGTATTAATCGAAGTCCACTGTACTTAATTTGATGAATTTTCCTGTCGCTTCATTCTCACATTTCCTACTTTTCAATTTGTCGACGGACCTCTGTCCGCAATTTTAATGTATGTTCCAATATTTCAGCTTAGTCATGATTCTGGTGGCAAATCGAGGTATGAAATTGTCGCTGGACAATTGGAGTCAGGCCTGACATGGTTAAGGAGAGTATGTATAAATGCGAAGTCACTGGTTGATCCAATGTAGACTTTTGGATTTCGGAGGGTCTCCTTCAAATTTTAAATTTAAGAATCCGTCTGTCAAAGTGTCCGGAACACCTTGTGTATTTCCGAAGCTATGGCTATGCTTGTACTTTATCAATTTTTCATTCTGACTTTGTTTGTTGTTTGTAACCAGCCGTAGAAACCAGAATGGTAGGCACATAGGAACGATTCTATGGTAGGGGAGTTAACAGTTTGGTTGCTGCAAAATGCTTTTTAAAGCGAGGAACGGGGAATACTGTTCATATTCTGATGGAAGCTTTCTGTCTTTAATAAAACTCCGATATTTTTTCTAGGCATTTTTGCGTAGAACGTTTCACAAAGAAGAATACTTGTGCATTATTATTGTTTTATTGAGTGCATCAGCGTGTCAGCGCCCCCTGGAAAACCTGGAGAACACCTGGAAAATGAATTTTATCCTGAAAAACCTGGAAATCCAGGAAAACTCCTGGAAAATGAAATTGTACCCTAGAAATCCTGGAAAACTTCTGGAAATTTTGAAACTAATTAAAATACTAATTGCAAGTTGTTGAAGTCATACTTATTCTGTGGTTGAAGTGTTTTCTATTTTCCAGATCCTACTCTTCATATCTCTCCTTATTTGCTAAAATTATAGCTTTCATTCGCATACAATTATTTTGTCTTCCGTATATTTCAGTGACCTAAATCTCTTATCATAAGGTATGCAACATGAATGAGACTGAGCTGCGTGGTATGGTTAACTATGAACTGTTGTCGAACTAATCGTTGTACAGTATGGTGAATTAGTAGTTGTGAATTCCCTCACAAACGCTGCGCGATATGGTGAACTAGAAGTTGTAAATTCCCTCCTTAACGTCTTTGTGGTATGGGGAACTAGGAGCCATAAACTCCTTTATTAACGTCGTGCGGAATGGCGTACTATGAGCTGTAAACTCCCTCATCAACGTCGTGTGGAATGGTGGACTATGAGCTGTAAACTCCCTCATTAACGTCGTGTGGAATGGTGGACTATGACCTGTAATCTGGGATTAATGATGTTATGTTCACACTTGATGGCCGTGTGGCAGAATCTACAGACGCAGAATGGTGCTGAACATATAAACTTCATTTAGGCACCAGTCTTGTTCCAAATGATCCGAGTCTAATATCGAATATTTTCAAACACATTTCAAGTAGGTTTTCAATATGCAGACATATTATTCCCGACACGTTGTGTGCCAATGAGCTTTCCTAGGTCAATTCTTCTGTGTCATTCTCTTAAACTGATTGTGACTACTCTCATGTATATGCAGCACATCAGCCATTATGTTCCTCTTTCTGGCTCTTGGTCTTCCACCTTCCGCGGATTCACGCTGCAATGCTTCAGCTCAAATGAATTCAGTTCTCATCTGAATGTCAACGCTCTGACGTTCACCTTTTTGCATTTTATTATAGAGTGGACTTAACAGATATTCCGTTGATGTTACATTTCATTGTTAAGTCTTATAGTTTTCGTTATTTATTGTTATACTCTTTCTCTATTTAGTTCTCCTCAATCCGCAAGCTTTAAATTTGTTACGATCGATTATATTTTCATTTCTTTATAAATATAATGTAGCCGTTTGATGCATATATTGGTTATTGTTATTTGGAATCACCTGTGCCTTAAAAATTCAACCAATTTTACGTCACTTTTCAAATTTTTGTCTTCAATAATATTAATTTTATGGTGTGTAAGCTTCTTAGCCACAGAACTTTGGGTAGATTTATCCCGGAATTTTTCTTTTAAATTTGACGCGTGCATTTGAGCAAAATTTCCCTGCAGAAAGTCTGGAAATTTTTTTTCAAAATTGAACCCCCCCCCGTTGTTTTGTTAAATTTCCCTGGAAAACCTGGAAAATGAATTTTACCCTGGAAATCCTGGAAAATGCCTGGAAATTTTCATTCAAATTTGCGCGGACACCCAGGTGCATGATGGTTTTACACCAAAGATGTCTCTCAACAGAGGATATTGGAAGTCTTTGCTTTACATGCATATTCCGTAATATCGAGTAATGCTACAGACTAGCAGTGCATCTAACCAGAAACCAATTGATTTGACTAGCATTAGATGACTCGACAGTGCAGGCTTGAGAATGCTTTGTATTTACAAGCAGCAATTGATTTTCAAAAACCATGCTTATCATTATTGTGGAACATTTCTAGTACAGGCCTGTGGCCACGGGGGGACAGGACCCCTGCCCCCTGGGTTGATGAGTGTCCCTGCCAGAGGGTGAGATGCATACCGGTGTGTATGGGAAACCGAAATAACGGGAACATTTAAAAGATCTGAAGGTAAAGTCGTCATGAACAGATATCAACACATCTTAGACTCAAGAAAAAATAAAATATGATTAATATATCAAACTAACATCCGACAGCTACATTTTGTCCAACAGCTACATGCATCATATTTTAATTTCACGCCATCAGTGAATTGTCGCTGAGATGTTGCCGCTTGCTGCGACCAACGCCGGTCTTAAGAAAATGCACTTATACACTTACGCATCTTTCTGATCATTGTCATTGTCTACTGCATTATGATATTTGTAAACAAGAAATTGAGCTGCACTCATCATAGGTATGTATCTCCCTCATTCTAAGTCATGACTCAGCGTTGATGCCCGTTCACACTGCCATCAACGCTGAGCCATGTTATGATGGACAATAGGATAATGGATTCACACGTGAACAGGGGAAGTATTCGATCGGCCCCTGAAATCACGTTGGCCCCCTCTAAATATTTGGGTCTGGCTGAAGCGCTGGTCTAACTAGATGACAGAATTCCGATAGGAAAGGACACACATAGGCTGCTTAAAGCATGTCTTAAAATGTAATTCGAAATTCTCGGATTTATAATTTGTACAGCAAAGGTAGATGCCATAGAATTCTATTACTCCGCATAGTTTTCACCTCCCCTAAATTACAAGTTTCAATCAAGATGCTCATCCACCTTCACAGCCAGATACAACTTTCGATATAATTCCATTGGTAATAGCTATTCTCGACTCGAACATGTACAGTGCTGCTCTGGCGTGACCATTTTTTTCCGGCAAGAATCTGCTCGATCCTTCCTGGAGGCTTATGCTCTCTAGTATTCTGAAGGAGAGTATCAATGACACTCTAGTCACAAAAGAGATCTACCAATCTTCCGATGAACTTTTCGCATCATCGAACCTCAGACCATGGGAGTAGATGATGGATTCGCATCTGAAGGTTGTTGACAATTGGTACCACATTGAAAAAGATTAGTACTTGATTGAATCGCTGTAAAATGTAAATGATGTAAAAGCACATCCTCCTTTTATATTATGAGTACAGGGCAAGAAATAGTAGAATTGTATCTGTATTTCTGTTATGAAGCTCATGTCCGTTGCTCGACGCATTGAACAATGGAACACAAATACATGCAGATGTAAAGCTAAAATTACATAAAATCTCCCATACACACTCCGCTTTATTGAAGAAAATTGGGGTAGGCCTAATATGAAATTGTTCTTGATTCTCAACCCATACATACGTTCACCCATCAAAATTTGTCTTCACATGTAGTATGAATGCATAAGTGTCAATAAAATTAACAAGCTCACGTAAGTAAAGACAGTCACACATTATCAAATGTGAACTATGAATGTTCCAAAAAGTAGGCCTAGTCTGAAAAAACATGAATGTTCTTCACATTCACACACATTAGAACTTGGCGTTTATCTGCGCTTTTGCGATCCCTTGACTTTTGCCATCCGTTGTAAAAGTAATATTCAGGCTTTCTTGGCTCTATCCACATCTTAGAAATTATGACTTATTGTCAGCGGATCTTAAGCACTGTGACCAGTGTTTATGAGCGGATGAGCGAGCGAAAATAATATTCTGTGAGCGAAAATTGAGCGAGCGAGCGATGATTTTTTGTCGTGAGGGAGCCATTTTTAGAAAAAACTGAAAAGGATCAAATAATCAAAAAAAACGAAATATTTGAAGTTTTTTTAAAGATGGTTCCTAGTACAAGCATGCATATAACTTGATTGATGAACAAAACATCCTTGCTTTTTTCTCCTCTGTGGATCTCTCACTCTTGACAGCATGCATTGAATGCCTGTCTGGATTACACTTGTCGATGTAAACTTAGCAAGGAGAAGGTCTTTGTAATCGACTATGTGCTGAACATCTGACCATCGACACATTTTTTATTCACATATCTTTTCAATCGTCTCCCAATCATCGCTTCGCCCCATAGATGTACTAATTGTCTCCAGAATTGCACGAAGCCATTATGAGATGCTTTAATTTGATAGAAACATTTCGTTGCTAGAACATATCCACATGCAGATCCCTGAGACATTTCAGTATCGTCAAAGATGAAAGAACTACAAATTGTGGAAAAATTGAAACCAACCAAATTGGGCCTACACACGGACAACCCGAATGTAGGCATATATGGCTTCCACTGTACGGTACATTGATTTAAAGAACTTCATTTTAATCCTATCCATTTTGGACTGTGAAGCGCGTAGGACTGAATGGGTCTCCCCTTAACTTCCGTACCAATGTTTCAAATCACATGAAATTCACGGTACAACATATTTAGGGTTAAAGCTTTCTTATCGCGATGTTCATTTACTCCAACAGATTCATCTCCATGTTGCAAAAAGCAATTCAAGATTTAAAATCACCAATTTTGGCTGATTTTTTTTTAAGTTGAAATTTTACCGAATTTGAAAATACGCTAAACTTTAGGTCACAAAATTGTAGATCGGGCGACTTAGTTTTACGAGGATCACATCAAAAAATCGGGAGACCGAATCGTCCCTCTCCGGTGTGGATAATTATTTAAGTCGTTGAAAATCTTCTAATTGTAACATTGTTGAGTTTATTTTGCTTACATCCTTTTTTCTGATTGCCTCCTTAAGTTAGAATAATCTTTGATGTCTTCTTGTTAGTTATTGATCTTTAATAGCTCATTTGGACAATATACCAGAACCACTATTAAGTGAAAAGGAATGCAGCACTTAATGATGTCCAACATTTAAAATAATGAGTAGTTATCAGTTGGAGTGATAAATCTTGGGTGACCATGCCGACTCCGCTCTGCTGCACCCTTCTTTCTATTTCTTGCCACGGTGAGTGTCATTGCAAAGACATCTCTTTCAACTGTGATTTATATGCTTACTTACATGTAATTCTTCTTTCTTCACTTGAGATCAACATGTTGGACAAAGAAGAACATGTTGAAGATCAATAAATAATAGTTAGACAATTTAAAGGTTGATTTTTCCAAAAAGCCATTAATCAAGGTGTCAAAGTATATATTCTAACATCTTTCGTAATATTACTGTCTCAATTATACAGCTACGATGATTTCTTTGTAGATAAAATATAAAGTGCTGAGAGTTGATAGCAACTAAGATATTGAAAATCGACCCATGCATTTCAACTATACCATGCAGTTGAAATAGATCGAGTTCAATTTAGGATATTGTACTTGCAATTAGATCTTTCGTTGTCTTATGCGTAAGGTTATTCATTATGCAACTTTCTAGGAGGTAAGTAAAATATCGATCTTTCAAGTTTATTACGATTTTTTTCGAAGTAAAATTCCTCGATGCGCTTCGTCTCCATGGTCAGTCTAAAGGCTCTTCACTTTCAGTGAATTTTACTTCGCAAAAAAAATCAAAATCGTCCTTAATTTAAAGGAGCGATATTTTTCCTGCCTCGTGGAAGTTTACACAACATTTGCAGTTAATTTGCTCTATCTTCGCATGCAGTCTACTGTGCTATTTACGTGCGGTGTACAGGCTACAAACAAACTTACTACGATATGCAGTAAGAAATAAGCATAGTGCTTATGGAAAGTAGTCGCAAGAGTGTGGGAGTCTGGAAAGATGTCCAAATGTTGGACATTGGCAGATGACTCGACTGATGAGTTGAAGTTTTCAAGCTCTCATGGAACGATTGGTGGAACATGGGCTACTGGCAGTGAAGCGGAAGCATCAATGGACATATGATGTGTTCCATGCCCCTGCTAATCTGACACGTTGAGGAATCCGGACCGACCCACAATGTTATCTGTGTGACATGCCAATCCTCGTCGAGCCCTCTCTGGCTATCATGTGGCACTATAGAGAGCATGCTACACGCACCGGTGCGGTTTGGTCCTGCAAGCGATTGTGGAAGCAGTCTCTCTCCCCCCACGTTTATGAAGTTAGCGGAACCACCCAAAGGAACCACTACTATCTTTAAATTTGAATTTCTCTATATCGACTGCGAATTTGTGGAATCTGATCAGGGACTGAAATTGATAAAGTAGAAGTTGTTTCGAACAGGATCTCGCTGTACTAAATAATGATTCTGCTCGGCAGTTCCGCCAACTTCACAAAAGTCTCCCCTACAGGTAAGTAACAACGGGAATTGACTTTGTACCGAGTGGTCAAACAAAGAGACGAAAGACTCATCGTGCGATCTGTACCGCAGAAGTAGGAAGTGATCGGAAGTGATCCACTTGAGTGGATCACAGCTGCCAGATGAATTATCCCTGTCTGACCAACGACCTCATCTAGTGTTCATCGACGCTATAGGAAAGAAAATGATTATGGGCGAAATAACTGTTCCCTGGGAAGAGAGCATTAGGGATGCCCATGAAGAGAAAACTGCGAAATATAAAGAACTGGCCAAAAGGATTCAGAAGCAAGGGTGGAAATATGAGCTCATGCCTTCTGAGAGTGGGATGCCGCTATTTCGTTGCTCCATCGGTGAGGAAATTTCTTGTTAAAGCGGGTGCTTGAGTCTAAACACCACCATGAAGAAGTTGAGTGCAAAAGTGGAAGAAGGTAGGACCTGGGCGCAACGAGCTTCTGTGGACCGACCATCTTGACAGGTACTTAACTTAGTGTGCCGAAATCTCAGTGACGGCTGGCGCCAATTTGTCAGGTCGTTTTGGGTGCAGCATTTTCTGCTTCACATAATTCAACAATTTCGTTTATCAAGCGATTCTTTTTATAGCAGATTTCCAACACTCAGTAATTGATTACCACTGAGTTGATTACTCAGTACTCAGTTACTCATAAGTCATGTATTTTATCTTTAGCTACTTTAGGAATTATCTATTAATTTGTCACGATTTCATATAAGTTCATTTTCAATTGTCAACGCATTACATGGTTTCTTGACACACCTTGCGAATTTTCTCCAAGTTTTGCGCTAAGAATTGTACATACTGATTCTTGTGATCAGCATTAACAACAATGAAATTAGATAAACGATAGATCAAATTGCCATGCAAAAGATGTGCAGCTGGTAGGATTCGAACCTACGACCAAGGTTAACTAGACCTGTGCTCTAACCAACTGAGCTACGAGCCACTTACGCGACTCTGTCAGTTGGCAGGATCAAACCCTCACCACCACACATCAGTTGTCGAGGCAATAATAATCAATGAATAAATAGCACGTCACAATTGTGACCGCCGACATTAAGGCAAGTAGCGGGGATCGATTGTCCATCAAAGCATCTTAAACCATGTCGTGAATGCAATTAACAACAATGAAATTAGATAAACGATAGATCAAATTGCCATGCAAAAGATGTGCGGCTGGTAGGATTCGAACCTACGACCAAGGTTAACTAGACCTGTGCTCTAACCAACTGAGCTACGAGCCACTTACGCGACTCTGTCAGTTGACAGGATCAAACCCTCACCACCACACATCAGTTGTCAAGGCAATAATAATCAATGAATAAATAACACGTCACAATTGTGACCGCCGACATTAAGGCAAGTAGCGGGGATCGATTGTCCACCAAAGCATCTTAAACCATGTCGTGAATGCAATTAACAACAATGAAATTAGATAAACGATAGATCAAATTGCCATGCAAAAGATGTGCGGCTGGTAGGATTCGAACCTACGACCAAGGTTAACTAGACCTGTGCTCTAACCAACTGAGCTACGAGCCACTTACGCGACTCCGTCAGTTGACAGGATCAAACCCTCACCACCACACATCATTTTAGATTAAGTTTAGATTATTGCCCATTTCTATACATATAAAAAGAATTCTGCGGTTATGTACATCAAAATATATTGTTTCAACTAATTTTCTGCAATAGCTACCTTCTTAATACATTGGTATGATGGTCTACATTATTTCATTGTGGTTCAAATTTCACCTAAAATGAAATGATGAATTTCCCTTTAACATCTTGTAGCGGTGTCATCAATCAGCCTTAGTTGCGATGCACGCTAACCAGTGGCGGCGGAGCCGGGGGGGTAGCGGGGGCAACTGCCCCCCCAAGAAATATCATGGGGGGCAAGAGTATCTTCTTGCCCCCCCCCAAAATTTTCTAGGTGTATTAGGCCAGAAATATGTGGCGGATAGAGATGTCACTGAAAGTTGAAACTGTCATCTGTCAAATATTGCGTTTATTTCATTTCCTGTCTGTCCTAATTATGTTTCAGCTATTTATTCCTTAAGTTAACTTGTTGGTGTCTTTGACAGTCGTCTCTAATTTCTCCTCTTCATGATGCAATGGTCTTCCCCAAAACGATGAATGAAAGTGCTAGCCAGCGTTCATAATCAGGTATTGCCTCATCAGTTGACACCTGAGGAGTGACCGCGCCTGGCGGGGGATTGACCAAGACGGGTAGGGCGGACCGGGGCTAGTTGTTACACGGGGCAAGTTGTTACAGTGGGCCTACAGTGAAAACTACAAAGCGAAATCTGACGCGTAACTAGCAAAAGATGAACCTTTATTGACGCATTATTCTGATTTAATTAACTAATTTCTGTATTTCTAAAACTATAATTTTTAAGTTAACATTTCAATCTCTAAAAGTTTTTATCAATTTTGTCTGTTAATAAAATTTCCGCTTTCATTCTTCATCTGCAGACGATGCGGCAAGGGGTATGATCAGGCCCGTAACTAGACGGGGGCCAGGGGGGCCAAGCCCCCCTGCTACCTGAAGCGCCCCCCTGTAGAATCCTCAGCATCATCTTTATTTGTATCCAACTTCTGACTTCTGCATAATCTTAGTCAAATTTATTGAATGTATCAAATTATAGGGATTGATTAAGAGAAAACGTGAATAATCTAATTGTTGAAATCACTGTATAGAAACACAACCCTTCCCAAAATCCGATATTCAGCAAAGAATATTGAAAGAAGGTTGTATTTATTGCCTATTCACACATTTACGATTCTTGATAATTTACGTAAATCTATAAAAGTGTTCATTATGTTTGACTGTTAGTTAAGTTTCCACTTTCATCCTTCATCTGCAAACGATGCGGCACGGTGTAAAATGCAGGTGATGATCTCATTGATAAACAAGTGAAATTAGTTGATTCTCTCCAACTTCCTGGGTCGGAATTTGATGGATCTTTGTGGATATTGCTTGAAAATTGTCGAAAAGTTCTGTATGTACATGTAGTCTTGCTTTTATTATCGATAAATGAAATGTTAAACATCTTTGTTTATGACGATAAAGAGGCGATTCAGCGAGAATCGTTGCGGACTTCCTGCTGAGCTGACACATTTGGATATTTTGGAATGCAATGTTTGACACCTGTTAAATCCATTAATTGAAGAAATGAGGTAAGTCTGATCCGTGCGCAAATGTTTATGGCTGCATTTTCCAATCAACATGGCTAGGGTGAGTTTCTCAGGTTTCATTTGTTCACAGAAATATGGCTTGACTTATAAGCACTTTGTTCGCAGCTACAGATTCAATTTATCATATTGACTTGATTCAGTTTGTCGTCCATAACTCATCTCAGTTATCTCTTAATTGAACAGTAAGTATATCTATGAGCGACTTGTACTTTGAATGAAATGAAATGATGAAATCTCAATCAAGGTCGGTGATGCAATTTACGGTATGGAGTAACCTCCACAGCGGCACCAGAGCCCTGTCGCTGCGTCGTTTCTGGTAGCAGATTCGACTTACTTCGACGTGGCAACCCTCGGCCCCGGGTATCATTCCTGGGTGGTTGTCTTTGGCGGGAATTCGTTAGAGTAACGCTAACGAAGCAGTCGGAGGAAGAAAAAATCACGGGCTTAGATGCATTACTGACTAGGCCATCAGAAGTAGGATGTCCCCTAGATAAGTTGGCCACCTTAATAAATTAGTATGACTTTTCCGCCCCTACCTTGATCGGATGACCTGTCTGGGGGTAGTGTTGAATGCAGCGACTTCGACAGTCAGTGAATCTAGCAGGTACCCTGATCGAATAAACCATTCGAGAAGGACCGACCTGATAGATGAGACGGAAGTTTAATGCTGCACTCAATTCGCCAGCAGCTCCGATCGTGAGAGGGTGGTTCCTTCTCACCTTGAGGGTAGTTAGGTTAGGAATTAAGGACCAATACCTACTTGCAAAAATACACAAATGAATCCTTCCATACATCATGATCCGTTATCTAAAATGCATGAGTTAGTAAAAGTATAACAATTTATCTGAACATTACCTGTAATAGGCTTATCTGAGGTGTGTAGCCAAGACGTAACCCTCTCTGAGAAAATCTCATTGACGGAAGAGTCGATTGCTGATTAGATACGCCTACTAAGGAACAGTTGGATCAGATTACGTCAAAAAACCGTCAAAAGGTGTTATAGAGATAAGTGAATCAAGACGAAATCTGTTGTATGTTTTGTTATTGTAATTCCCAGGTTCGTTAAGGTTACATTAAGTTTACATCTTAAAATTTTTGATGATTCAACGAAGCATGGAAATAATCTACATGTACATAATTGGAATATCAGCAATTACTCAGCAGTCATGTATGTGAAGTACGTAGTCTTTATTTAAAATATATATTTTATATTTCAGCCCCGGTCTCCCCTAATGATGTAAACACTGGTTTCTGGCTGGGCGCGGCCCCTGCCTGTCCTTCTGGTCAAATTTTTTACAGTGAAATGTTCTTATGAATTTTATGTTCATGTTCCTCTAAAGCTGTAGCTAACTGATTATCTGGGCGCGGTCCCTACCTGTCCTTCTGGTCAAATTTTTTACAGTGAAATGTTCTTATGAATTTTTTGTGCATGTTCCTCTTAAGCTGTAGCTAACTGATTATCTGGGCGCGGCCCCTACCTGTCCCTCTGGTCAGATTTTTAGCTAACTTGAATGAGGGCGCGTCCCAAGGGGAAGTGCTGCCCGAATTTATTTAGAATATCACATTCATGTTTTGATGTATCTTTCAATATAATTTTTATTTGTAGGAAATGAATCCGCAACATCCTCACAAAAGAATAACCGACTTTTTCCTACCATCCTCTTCAAAACGGCCGCATTCTATGACTGATGAATCCAGTAGTAGTCTGAATCTGGAGCCGACAGGAGTTGATTCGACCTTCGATAAGCATTCTGATGAACCACCTGCTAAGAAAAGCAGAATTGCTACTGTTCCTGAAACGGAAAGACAAGATGTCCCCTTTCATCCTCCATCCTCCTTCGAATTTCCTCGAACTAATGGACGTCGGTGTTCTACTGCTCATTTTACTAAACATTCTTGGCTACATTACGATAAGGCAAGCGATCATGTCGTATGTCATGTCTGTAGCGCAGCACTGGAGAAGCAACTTCTTAAAAGGACTGACTTCAGAGAAACTGCATTTCTAACTGGATTCAAGAAGTGGAAGAAGGCTTTTGATAGATACAAGGATCATGAAAAGTCTGAAATACATAGACTCGCAAATGAAAAGACAATTGGTCAATGGGGAGTTTCTGTTGTTACTCAATTGAATAGCGCACATGAAATAGAACAACGAAGAAACCGTGTAGCCTACCTGGAAGTTATCAGAAATGTAAGGTTACTCGCAATGCAAGGAATGGCTTTAAGAGGTCATAATGATCATAATGTTTCTGAGAAGCATAGTAACCTGATGTCGTTTCTGGAAGACAGAGCAGAAGACTTACCGGAACTGGCTGACTGGTTAAATCGGCGCGAAAATTATTTGAGCCACGATATCCAAAATGAGCTTTTACAGATAATGGCTCATAAGATTCAAAGGGATCTTCTTTCACAAGTACGAGACAGTCCCTACTGTTCTGTTATTGCTGATGGAACAACAGATATAAGTGGCAAAGAGCAATTTTCATTGTGTATCCGATTCGTCAATAGTGAAGATCTGAAGCCAACCGAATATTTTCTCGGCTTTGTTGAGGCACCAAACAGCACTGGAGAAACTCTGTTCCGGGTAATTAAAGATGTTTTCCTTCGCCTTGGAATCGACTGGGAAAAGCTTAGATGGCAGTGCTTTGATGGTGGAGCAAACATGAAAGGACGATTCAACGGATGCCAAGCTCATATTCGTCGGTCACAACCGCTAGCAAGCTACATCCACTGTTGCAATCACTCCTTGGATCTAGCTCTAGTCGAAGAAGCAAAAGAGGTAAATATTGAAGCAAATGTATGAATTTTTTCGTCTTTTATTGATACTATTTCATTATTTTATCATTAATATTATATAAGTATAAGTATGCTATCATATACGTAGACAAATTATTAAGCTATAGCTATTATACCTCTATACTTCTAGTTGCTTTTTGCGCTTTAACCTTTTATCTAAAAAAAATAGTGACCTTAAACATATTTTTTCAAAAGGAATTGTATTCTAATGTTATTTACATTTTGTTACATATCCACCCTAATGTCATGTTTCATTCTTTTCTTTGCTTAGAATATTCCGTTTTCAGCAAAGTTTTTGTCTGAAAAATATCTTTCTTAAAAACGTCCTTAAATTGATTTACTATTTCAAATGTTCAAATTTTTTTATGACAGAAGTTACTCATGCATTCCTTTAGAATGTATGAATTCATATTTCATATAAATTATTAAGAATTATCGTCTATTGCAGATTTCCATGATATCCGACGCCTTAAACTGTGTCCGTGATATTGCTTCGTGCCTGAGATCTTCTGCGTCTAGACTTGACATATTCAATAAATATGTTGAGGATTCAAGCACTGAACAAATTAAGAAAACCCGGCTGTTATCTATATGCCCTACACGTTGGACGGTGAGGCACAAGGCTTTCGTTCGCTTCATTGAACATTATGATGCAGTGGTTAGTACAATAACTGATCTTGCTTCTTCGAAATCTACGAAACCAGATATACGTACCAAGCTGCGAGGTTACCAATCATATTTGAAGAAATTTGAAACAATTTTCGCTATGAGATTGTGTGACGAAATATTTGGTCCATGCGAACGTTTTGCGAAGGAGCTTCAAAAAGTGGAGATGTCAGCAGGTGAGGCTTTGCGAGGAGCAAAGTTTTTGATTAATCATCTAGAAAATCTCCGAAAAGAGGAAAATTTCAAGGAGCTACTTGAGAGGGTCGAATCGATGGCTGATTCTTTAGAAACAAACATCAAACCCATCAAGCCTCCGCGACCTGTGCATCCACCCAAACGATATGAGCATTCGCTAACTGCTGCTTCAGATGCAAAGTTGGATGGAATCAATCACTTGCGGCGAATATATTATGAATCCATAGACTTAATAGTGTCACAAATAAAAGCACGGTTCGATCAAGATGGTTTGAAATGGTTAGTTGGATCTCTCCTATACATTATGTTTTCTTCCACTTCAAAATTTTGACCTCTAAAAACTATTAAATACCATACGTCTTATTCTTATTCAAAATATATTTTTTCACTTCTTTGTGACATGTTCCAGCTGAGAATATGCGATAGAGAGATAAAAATGTTGATGTCTGTCTCTGAAGGCCTGTCTTTCGCTATTTTAGCTTAAACTTTATTTTTCAATGAATCGGCATGTGAAAGTTGGGTAGTTTTGCGGTTTTTTCTATCTTGAAAGAACAACAGAAACATATAACCCTATCAAAACAAAGGATTTTCTTTTAACTCGTCACATAACTGCGTGCCCTAAGTGAACAATAAGATTAAACGCATTTATGCAAATTCAAGATAGTATTATTGTAATATTTTCAATTGACTTTTCAATAATTCGACCTACTCACTAATCATTTTTATGATTTTCAGTTGAATTAAATATTCATTATTACGATATGAAGTACAATTTTATGTGAGAGGTTAATTGTTATGATAGGATAATCATACAAAAACTAATATAGATGTATACGCACGTACATGTATAACGTAAATGTAAGAACCATATAATCTGATTTCAGTTTGTCCAATCTGTAATACATATTGACACAAAATCAATATGACGAGAAGACACTCAAAGAACTCCTTGGGATTCACTCCAGTGGTTTCGACGTCCCTATGTTATCGGCACAACTTCGACTATTACCAACATTGGGAAGTCATAAAACCATACCTACTATCATCGAAGCACTGAGAGAAGCTGGACCGACAGTCAGGAATATGCTATCGGAGTGTGTCAAACTATGCAAACTAGTGATGGCTGCTCCAACGTCGGTTGCAACTGCCGAGAGGTCATTTTCGCACCTACGGTATATAAAAAACTATCTCAGGTCGACTATGGGACAAGCTCGCCTAACACATTTAATGATTATTCATTTGTTCCGTGCACAGTCGCGGAATCTGAATAAGGAGGAAATACTCAAAGAGTTTGTGAGCAGATGCCCACAGAGGAAATCTGTATTTGGCAATTGTCTAAAATAAAGACAAACATCAAGTCATTATGAAGATCGTTTTTAATTGAATCAATGTACATATACAATGTTCCTTCAATTCAAATTTCAACAATAGTACGTTTGCATTAGCCTATAGTAGCCTAAACAACTGTAAGCGACTGTGTGTGTATGATATACGGGTAAAATACATGGAAACTGCGATAGTAGAGTTTGAATTTACCGGGAAAAGCGTGCCTTAACCATGATATAAATACCCATAGACAGTTTAAACTGAAAAATATTTGCTGATATATTATGTTTAACAAGATGTCCTTCAGAAGGTTGAAAGAATTGAAAAAACAGGCCTTTGAGGTACCGTATACACATGAACATACACAAATAAGCCCAAATAAATAATTGAATAAACAACAAAACACGTTCAAGTGAAATTCTCATTAACAACCGCTGCCCCCCCCCCCAACAGAAAAAGCGCTCCGCCGCCCTTGACGCTAACAGATGGTGTACAGCTGCTGCTCTCCTTGATTTTAACACCTCTCTTTACTTCACTTTCCACTTGTAATCTCTTCGCCTTATCTTAATTACCTTTCCATCCTGTCACTTGGCGAATGTAATGCTGATGATAATATTAACACAACTATTCTGACTGCGAGACAAGACGGTGTTCTAAAAACTCTCTCCGGGCTGTTAGAGACTAGAATAATTTACTTTGGTGATTTACCTTACTACAATCATCATAGACATTACCAAAAACCTCTACAAATTGGCGCCCAACTAAAAATCATGGCCGACCCAACTCAACTCGCCGCTCTAAGTGTGAAGCTACCTTCCTTCTGGTCCTCCGACGTCGAGCTGTGGTTCTCACTCTGCGAGGCGGAATTCGACGTCTGTCGAGTTACCAAGCAGGAAACTATGTTTGGCCACATCATTCGCACACTCCCTCAAGAGATCGCTCAAGAAGTTCGCGACCTGATCGTTTCTCGACCGATGACCGATCAGTATGATGAGCTGAAGGCTGCCATCATCAAGCGAACCTCAGTCTCCGAACACAAACGGTTGCGTCAGCTACTCAGCGAGGAGGAGCTTGGTGATCGTAAGCCTTCGCAACTCCTGCGCCGCATGCGTCACCTGCTGGGTCACCGCAACTTCGATGAAGGACTTCTGCGACAACTCTTCGTTCAGAGACTCCCCCTCCATGCTCAATCCATTCTCGCTGCCTCCAAGGACTCCATGCCACTTGAAGATGTTGCAGACATAGCTGATCGAATTCTCGACGCTCCAGTTCCTCTCCACGCCGCGGTCGCTTCAGTCAACCGCCCTGACAGTCTCAGCGACCGACTGGATCGCTTGGAGAAGACAGTGAACCGACTTGCTGAACGCATCTCCTCCTTGTGCACTACTAGGAACTCACGTGAGCGTTCTAAGTCCCGGGACCGTTCTAATCGTCCTGTTGGCGACCGTCCTGATGTGTGCTGGTACCACCGAAAATACAGCACTGCAGCTAAGAAGTGCATTAAGCCCTGCAGCTTCCAATCGGGAAACTCCTCGGCCCCGCAGTAGAGGTGGCGGCTGCCACGGGCCCTTCATCTCCGAGCTGCCGACTTTTTGTTTGGGACCGCTACTCTGGCACCAAGTTCCTGATCGACAGTGGTGCTGAGGTCAGTGTCCTTCCTCCTACGACTGCTGATCGTCGAAATGGCTTCCGTGGTGAACCTCTCTTCGCAGCTAATCACGCCATCATCTCAACCTTCGGCCAGCGATAGTTGACTTTGAATTTGGGACTACGGCGTACCTTTCGGTGGATTTTTGTGATAGCTGATGTCACTCATCCTATCATCGGAGCTGACTTCCTCAGCCACTTCCACCTCCTGATTGACATGAACCACCGTCTGTTGTAGTGTGATAAGCAGAACAGCTGCATGTAATTGCCTCTCCTTTATCTCTGCTCGTTATGTATCTCTGGTCATGTTAGACGCCGCCAGCTGCTATTACATGTTTAAGGTGTCAAGTCACTTAAAGCCGCTGGCGTTGCTAATAAACTGAACTTGCTGGTCGGTCTCAGCA
Organism: Prostheceraeus crozeri; assembly: GCA_907163375.1. NCBI lineage: Eukaryota > Metazoa > Platyhelminthes > Polycladida > Euryleptidae > Prostheceraeus > Prostheceraeus crozeri. The sequence goes on along the minus strand of CAJQUW010011872.1, from coordinate 102,704 downwards.
CAAGCCTGGTTGTTCTCTCTCTCTCCCACACACTCGAATATATAGTAAGGGCCAAGTTAGAACATGGCGTCGCGAATAGACTTTAAAATGGCTCCTTCCTTCGATATTGAATCCGAGTCCCATCTGTACCGTGAATGGCGATCAATGTGGACGGGATTCGAGTGCCTCAGTGGGATCTCTGCGATCAGTGACACTGATAAGCGTGAAGAAACTCGACTTCAGGCCTTCTATCTTTCTGTCAGCAAAGAAACTCTCCGCATCGTGAATCACTTGCCCGTGATTGACCGCAAATCCTTGGACTCCGTACTCTCTGCGCTCGAAGATCACATCGTCGGGACTACAAACTAAGTATTTGAACGTCGCGAGTTTTGGAAACGTACTCAACGTGAGGGCGAGTCGTTTGCCAGCTATATTCTTTCTCTCCGCGAGCTAGCTGCCCGATGTAACTTTGCGCGATGCTGCACGAGTTGCGAAGCTTTGCAACTCCGTGATCGGGTCACCACTGGACTGCGTGATGCTAGCACGATTGAGAAGCTGCTGTCGGTCGGCAGCAACTTGACCCTGGAGAAGCTCAAAGACATTTGTGAGGCTGACGAGTCTGCTAAGGAGAAGTGTGCTGCTGTTACTTCTTCTGCTTCCCTGAACGTTCTACGGAAGAAGACCTCGTCGTACAAGGCCGATAAGAAGAAGAAGAGAGAGACTGAGAGAGCGGGCGAGTGCAAATTCTGCGGGCGGACACACGAGTTACGTAAGGAGCGTTGTCCAGCCTACGGAAAGTCGTGCACTCAGTGTGGTGGCAAGAACCACTTTGCTGCCAAGTGTCCTGCTAAGGACAAGTCTGCTAACCTGTTGGGGTGTCTGATCGCGTCTGTGTCGTCTCCTGAATCTCTCGTCGAGGTAACTGTTCAGTCTGGCCGCGTCAATGTCGGCAATCTTCGAATGCTTCCTGACACTGGATCGGATATCACTGCTGTTCCGTCTTCAGCCTTGGCGAGAAGACCGAAGCTCAAACGGTCTTTCTTGCGCCCTAAACACGCTGGTCGCCAGCGACTCGACTCTGCCGGCTACTTCGATGCTGTTCTCACTCTTGGAGCTGTAGAGGTGTCTACTCGCGTTTACGTGATAGACATCTTGGAGACACCTCTACTGTCTCGCAAGGCATGTCGGGCTCTCAAACTCATTCCGGAGGACTTCCCGAAACAACACGTGGCATCGGTATCTCAGGTCTCAACCTGCTCCAAGGACTCTCTGCTGCAGGAGTATGCCGATGTATTTACCGATCGGATATCGGTAATGAAAGGTGATCCCTTCCGCATTGTTCTCAAAGATGGCGCTCAGCCTTACTGCGTCAACCACGTTCGCCGCGTCGCTGAGCCACTCAAAGACAAGTTAAAGACAGAACTCGATTCTCTTGAGTCTCAAGGTGTTATTGAGCGTGTGATCGAGCCTACAGAATGGTGCGCCCCCATCACTGTGCAACAAAAGAAATCTGGATCGGTCCGTCTGTGCGTGGATCTAAAAAATCTCAACAAGTACGTTGTTCGAGAACGGTGGCAATCTCCCACTCCGTTGGAAGTGGTTACGAGCCTTCCACAGTCTGCTAAATTTTTTACGACAGTGGATGCAGTAAAAGGCTACCATCAGATTCCTCTTGCCGAGTCCGCGCGACATCTCACTACTTTCATCACTCCTTTTGGTCGCTACAAATACAAGCGCGCACCCTTCGGCCTATCTTCGATCTGCGAGCACTACAATCGTCGCGTCTCCGAACTCATCAGTGAGCTACAGAACACTTACCATGTGGTCGATGATGTCATCATCGCTGATGCTACCCTTGAGCAGCATCAGAAGAATGTGAGTGCATTTCTCACTAAGTGTCGTGAGCAGAGCGTTACTCTGAACAAAGACAAATTTCATTTCGCACAGCCTGAAGTGACCTTCGCCGGGTTCAAGGTCAACCAGACTGGATATACGGTTGACGACGACTTACTCCGAGCGATCCGCGATTTTCCGGAGCCGAAGAGCCGAACCGACTTGCGTTCCTGGTTCGGGCTGGTCAATCAACTCTCCTCATTTTCCGATCAGCTGGCGAAACTGATGGAACCTCTTCGTCCTCTTCTCAGAGAGGCTAACGAATTTCTTTGGACCGACGCCCACCAATCTCAGTTCGTGCTCACGAAGAATGCTCTCTGTACTGCTCCGTTCATGGCCTACTATTCTCCAAAGCGCAAGACTGCTCTTTTCACTGACGCGTCGAGGATTCACGGCATCGGATATGTTCTCAAGCAGCAGCAGCAAGATGGTACGTGGTGTGTGGTACGTGCTGGGTCGCGCTGTCTGAGCAGCGCTGAGTCCAGGTACGCTATGATCGAGCTCGAAATGCTTGCCATCGTTTGGGCCGTCATCAAGTGTCGACTGATGCTCGAAGGACTGCCCCAGTTCGAAATCGTGACCGATCACAGACCCCTAATACCAATTCTGAACAAATACACTCTTGATCAGATCGAGAATCGTCGTCTCCAGCGTCTGCGAGAGAAACTCGATCCCTACTCATTCTCTGCTTCATGGATCTCGACTTCGGAGAACAAGACTGCTGATGCTTTGTCTCGAGCCCCCATAAGTGAGCCTACTACTGCTGATGAACTCGGTGAAGATTTGTTCCTGAACTCCCTCTCTGCCTCTGTTGACTCGACTCCGATCGACCTACCTGCAATTCAGGCCTCTGCGAGAGCTGACGAGAATTATCAGTTCCTCCTTGACACTGTTCGCTGCGGGTTTCCAGATCACCGATCTCAGCTGCCTGAGTCCGTACGACCCTTTTCGAATGTGAGAAATCGACTGTCGGTTGAAGACGACATCGTGATGTACGGTTGCCGAATCGTCATTCCTCAAAAACTCCGGGCTCGAATCCTCGAGGACATGCTGCTGTCTCACCAGGGCATTTCAAAGATGCGTGAGCGAGCCACTGTATCATTCTATTGGCCTCGACTGACCTTCGACATCGAGAAGGTGGCCTTGTCCTGTCGTCCTTGCCAACAAGCGTTGCCATCCCAGCAAAAGGAGCCCATGCTCGAACGCATGCGGGCTACACGAGCCTTTGAAGCGGTTCACGCTGACTTTTTCACGTTCGGTGGCAAACAATACCTTGTTTACGTAGACGAGTACTCTGGATGGCCTAGCCTCAACTGTTTTGGAGTCCATGCAACTGCTCGCGACCTTATTTCTGCGCTCCGATCTCGCTTCTGCGAGAAATCTGTTCCCGAGAGACTTTATACTGATGGCGGGCCCCAATTTACTGCTACTGCCCTTGCTTCTTTCTTGAAAAGTTGGGGAGTTCAACACGTCATCTCATCCCCGCACTACCCTCAGAGCAATGGTGCTGCTGAGGCCTCTGTAAAGGCCTTGAAGAAGATAGTTCGGGGCTGTTGTGTCAACAACTCTGTGGACATGGACAAAGTATCTCGGGGTGTCCTACAATACTGCAATACGCCTCGCTACACGGGATCTTCTCCTGCCCAGCTTCTGTTCGGCCATCCGATCCGCGATCTGCTGCCTGCACACCGGCGTGCATTCGACGAGAAATGGCAGAAAACCGCAGACGAACTGGAGAAGAAGGCGAGCTCTAAGCGCGATCAGGTAGTAGAGGAGTACAATACTCGCTCGAAGTCCCTGGCGCCCCTCAAGGTTGGTGATCCCGTGGTGCTGCAGGATCCTTCGTCCAAACGGTGGGAGAGATATGGTGCTATCGTTGAGATAGGTAATCATCGTGATTATCTCATCAAGCTGCCGAGCGGGCGAATTCTAAGGCGAAATCGGCGATTTCTTCGCAAAAGAGGTGTCGTGCTGCCTGCGAATGGGAACGCGCCGTCATCTCAACCTGCACATACATTGGCAGGGCCTCCGAGTGATTCCCGTGCGCGCGCTCATCGCGAGGGACGAACTCGCTTTGGCAGACTGTCCGCCAAGCCTCATCGACTCGAGATGACTCCTCGGTCAAACAGCTACGTTTAACTTTCTTGTGTTAGCTCTCTTCAGGAAGGGAGATGTTGTAGTGTGATAAGCAGAACAGCTGCATGTAATTGCCTCTCCTTTATCTCTGCTCGTTATGTATCTCTGGTCATGTTAGACGCCGCCAGCTGCTATTACATGTTTAAGGTGTCAAGTCACTTAAAGCCGCTGGCGTTGCTAATAAACTGAACTTGCTGGTCGGTCTCAGCACAAGCCTGGTTGTTCTCTCTCTCTCCCACACACTCGAATATATAGTAAGGGCCAAGTTAGAACACCGTCGCCTTCTGGACAGCTTTACAAGCCTTTTTGTTCTTGGCACCACGGCCAACGGTGTTCAGCAGCTCAGTCCTCTCCTGACTCATCCGTCTGCGCCTGCCTCTCAATGTCCTTATTTGACTCTCCTACGCCAGTTTCCTCGATTAACGAATCACTCCCTGCATGATGACGCTGCCAAGCACAATGTGACTCACCACATCCGCACCACAGGCCCTCCAGTTTTCACTCGCCCTCGCCGTTTAGCACCGGACCGTTTGCGTTGTGCTAAAGAGGAGTTCCAGCACATGCTTGAGATGGGTATCGTTCGTCCGTCCGATAGCGCTTGGGCCTCTCCTCTGCACATGGTCACCAAGAAGTCTGGCGATTGGCGCCCTTGCGGTGACTACCGCGCTCTCAACCATGTGACTGTACCTGACCGGTATCCAGTTCCCCACATCCAAGACTTTTCGTCCAACCTCAAAGGCAAGACTGTGTTCTCATCCATCGACTTGACTCGTGCCTATCATCAGATTCCTGTCGAACCTGATGATATTGCGAAGACTGCAGTTACAACTCCAGTAGTAAGCACATTCCAAAATCAAGGACAAAATGTGAAATGCTGAGTCATCAGGCGGCCGCAAGGACAAAATGTGAAAGGCTGAGTCATCAGGCGTCCGCAAGGACAAAATGTGAAAGGGCGGCGTCATCATGCCAAGGAGTTGGCCAAGGATGTGCTGGGAGGAATGGGTCCGTGAGGAGAAAACCGCCCCCCCCCCCCCAACGACTCAACTGACCAAATTGGTTGAAAAGACCAAAGTTGTTCAGAATCATGTGAAACAAACTTCTATCAAGGTTTCAGGTTGAAATTCGTCCAAAAAATTTTTTCGAAAATTTTCACTACGGTGGTCTCGACACTTAGGATTTTTTCGTGAAAAAAAAAAATTTCAAAATGTTGGAATGGAGCTCCGAGACCCATCCCATCGTGTTTGTCGTCAAAAGTTGGGTCGGTGAAGTGTCGGTGAAAAAACCGCCCCCCCCCCCCCCCAACGACTCAACTGACCAAATTGGTCGAAAAGACCAAAGTTGTTCAGAATCATGTGAAACAAACTTCTATCAAGGTTTCAGGTTGAAATTCGTCCAAAAAATTTTTTCGAAAATTTTCCCTACGGTGGTCTCGACACTTAGGATTTTTTCATGAAAAAAAAAAAAATTTTTTTCAAAATGTTGGAATTGAGCTCCGAGACCCATCCCATCGTGTTTGTCGTCAAAAGTTGGGTCGGTGAAGTGTCGGTGAAAAAACCGCCCCCCCCCCCCCAACGACTCAACTGACCAAATTGGTCGAAAAGACCAAAGTTGTTCAGAATCATGTGAAACAAACTTCTATCAAGGTTTCAGGTTGAAATTCGTCCAAAAAATTTTTTCGAAAATTTTCCCTACGGTGGTCTCGACACTTAGGATTTTTTCATGAAAAAAAAAAATTTTCAAAATGTTGGAATGGAGCTCCGAGACCCATCCCATCGTGTTTGTCGTCAAAAGTTGGGTCGGTGAAGTGTCGGTGAAAAAACCGCCCCCCCCCCCCCCAACGACTCAACTGACCAAATTGGTCGAAAAGACCAAAGTTGTTCAGAATCATGTGAAACAAACTTCTATCAAGGTTTCAGGTTGAAATTCGTCCAAAAAATTTTTTCGAAAATTTTCACTACGGTGGTCTCGACACTTAGGATTTTTTCAAGTCCAAATGTGAAATGTCGCTTTTTTTTTTTTTTTGCCAACTTGGACGATGAATTGTGGAGGATTGGAAGTGAATGAAGAGCTCGGGTTTCTTTTAGCGGCAAGACCGCACTTTGTTCTCTAGGATCTCCTCTTTTCAGATGCGTGACAGGCTCCGTTTCCAAATGAGAGCCTGCTAAAAATCGAGTTTTTGTGCATTTTCCAAGATTTTGGAACTTTTTGAAAAAACGACAGAGTTTTTTCATCTCGGCTTCTGGTCATCGTAGAGGGTCGAGGGATGTCTTAAATGAAAGGGGAGAGCGAGAAAACGTGACACTCAAAATTTGGAGTCAATCGGAGCACTAGAACCGGAGATAGACGGGTTTAAAGTTTTTGGATGATGGGTGTTACGTCATCAGCTGATCGCCACACACTATATAAGCTGGGAACCGAGAGAGACTTGTCATTAAGACGAGAGCGATTGTCAGAGGTAGGTCGTCTCTCTGAGCTCCGATGATAGCTTCGGACATTCCAAATCCCCGTAAGAAACCGACTTAGAAAATTTCATTGCTGAACTCAGCTAAGGCGTCAGACTTAGAGGTTCGCCAGGAGATGGCCTTCGTCTCCAGGCCATAAAAGACTCCAAAACTTTAAAGGCTTGTAACTTTGCTTCTACAAGTCCGTTTGACTTGATTCAAAAAAGGTTCGGTTGCTATTGACCTGCTCTAAGTGATAGACTACTTATAAAATGTTGTAAGTAGTGCTAAAAAGTTGAAAAATTTAAATTCACTAGTTTTGGAGGTTTTCTGGGGTTTTCGACCCTGCTGAATTCAACTAAGACATTTACAAAGTTGTCAGAGGCGAGCTTCGGCTCGAGACTTGTTTCCTGATGTAAATAACTCCACCGATTTTCATGTCAAAATCGGGGCCCGGATACCAACACAGTGACATGACGCACGCTCTGTCCGCTCGAGGTTGGATTTGTGGGTCGAGGTCTTGGAGTTGGGATAAGATCCCCTCTGAGAAATGCCTGTGACGGATTCATCAGCTTAACTTGTCTTTCCTCTAAGCGAAGTTGTCTTTGTGATAGCACTGGGCGACTATCGATTCTGTCTTTGTATAGCATGGGCCTTCACGACTGATAGCCCAGTAACTCAGGCTTGGCAACTTCTATCGTTTGTCATTGTAACTTGGTAAAAATGGGGTGGTTACTGCAAGTATTGACGTCAAGCCTTTTCGCGTCATAGGGGAATCCGTCTTTGTGTTGGGAGTTGGAAACAGAAAGCATGGCGACTGGCGATGTCCATACATGGTAAAACTGCTGTTGTCAAGTTAAAAGCATGGTCAAATAAGGAAGGTCTGAATCATGGCTTTGTGCTCCCTGGGTATATAAACCGCTGACTCTCATTTAATTTCATTTCAGTCATGCAGACGCCGAACACTTTGGTCAGCTCTCCTGACAAGTCTCGGTTGAAGCCGAGAAATCTATTTGAAGAGTTTCAGCGGGCTGAAGAGCGAGAAAGGATTTATGACAATCTTGCTCGAATTGGTTCATCGTCTTTAGATGATGATACCGATTCAACAGAGTGGGGCTATATACCGCCCTCTGACAGTCGGGTGGTAGTAGAGGAGGTTGATACCGCTGACATAGAGAGACTAAGAGTCTCTCTGAGCAGGATCGGCCAGTCCCGTCCAAGTTAGACGTTAGTCTTTTTAAAAACATAAGATCAACTTTCATACATGCAACACATTCTTTCATCACCCTTCGTCGGGAACGCCTCATGAGCCCTCTTAAGGGCTACCTTCTAATGCAGCTAAAGCGGTCCCAAGCCCGCCACATATCTACGGATATGGAATGCAGAGGGGAAGAAAATTGATGAATGGAATGAAGGGAGACCACCCTTGCACCACATGCAACACAACAGACTTCTCTCTTCGCTAGTGAACAAGCTCTTCTCAGTGTCATCAGAAACTAACATGTTGTACAAAGGTTTTACTGCAGCACAGGTTGATGTATAGTTAGAAAAGTTTGATCATAATGTTTTATGAAACACACATGTCATATAATAGTTAGTGTAGTCAACTAGTTTTTACTACAACTCATGTTTGTGAAAATAAAGTTTGATCATTGACGTTGTATTCGTAAGTCTAGTCAGAAAGTGTATCATGGTTTGTAAAAGTTTTACTGCAGCACAGGTTGATAAAGTGAAAAAAGGAATCTTCATCTAAATTAGAATCATTCTGATTGGTTGTTGAGGAATTCATTGTTAAATAACTATATAAGTGAAACGATTGCAGCACTTCTCATTCACGTTATACGATCGAACACTCTAGTATGGAAAACTCTTCTGAAGCCATGAATATTTTCTTCAAAATTTTCGAAGTTGTTGACGAGTGGGATGAAGACAAGCGTGAACAAGAGGAGGAGTCCCGCAAGAAAGTCGTCATTGAAAAAGTAGTGTGGACTGATGCTGAATTCACGCCAAAAACGACGCGTGTTAGAAAAGTGCCCGACGCACCAAAACGGCCAAGGTGTTATAAAGTATACAGTGACTTAGAGGTTATTCCGCTTGACTTTTCCTCGCTGTAAAGTATATGTGATTCAATTATAGATAAACCTACATACTACATGTCTTTGTTTCGCAATGTATTTATCTTGAAATGGAAATAAATGGAGGAATTTAGATATGGGGTTAGTTAACACATTTACTATCGGTCTACTTTTCTATCAAAAGGGATCATACCATTAGAGAAGATAGAAAATGATTTTGTATACGTGTGGTATAAGAGTGACAAGCAGAACTCATGACTCATTCTCAGATAACGTTGCTTCAAGTGATTCACCTAAATCATGTTTTATATCATGAACGATTTCTAGTAACTGTGTTAAGTGTCTAGATGATAGGATATCTTATTCTAACAATAGCTCCCAATCGATACTATGCTTACTCGATGATCCTTTCGAAGCCATGTAGTTTATATGAAGGAAAAACAACACTGTCATAATACACATTTATTGAAAAGAAATAAAAGCAATACGTTTTGTAATAAGACGGTACATGACGTCTACTAAGTCAAACTCTTCTTGATTGCTGGGCTGACTAGAAGGAGAGAAGAGGTCTAGCCAGCTCCGGAGAGTCTCAATACACCGCTCCATCATCACGTCCTTTGGAGACACACTCAGGAAGGCAGCCCTGATTGTATCACTACTATCCTCTTCATCGTCGGAAATGATGATGGTTTCCTCATTGAACTGCAGCGGCTCGACCTCACCATCGTAAATGCTTTTCACTTGCCTCTTGCGAGGGGCATTGGGCATGAGTAAGGCATAGGCGTTCGGTGGTGTATCCATTTTAATGATATTATGAGGAAATGGTCATTGCATCACACTTATATAGATTCTCTCTCCCTGCTTCGTGCTCTCTCATTGGGTGACAGCCATTTATCAATCACACTGCATCATTCTCATATATAAAGAAGAGTGTTTTGCATTTCACTATCATAGTCATGTCTGACACAGAGGAAACGTTCACACCTCTTGCTAGCTCAACTCCTACGAAGAAGGAACTTGAGAGAAAGTTTCAACAAAAAGAGGAAGAGGAAGAAAGACAAATGATTGAAGGCTGCAAGCAGCTCACTCTACAAACGGTTGAGAGTGAGCCTTTCATAAACGAGGCTGACTTTCAGGAGTGAAAAGCCCTTTGATGAGACAGAGAATGCCCCAAACGGTCTTTATGAGACCACGGCCTTAACGGCCGCCTAATCAAGAAAGAAAAGACATTGACTGCACCACACGCAACATTAGTGATTTGATGTTATCTGACGAAAATGAAGTGTTAAGACAGTACGACCACCAATGAATTGAATAGGATTACCACTATCATCATAGATACCAAATTTGCAATGGGATAATCGTGATACATTGACTGGAATGTATACCTTGTTCAGGAACTCCCTGTGCATGGTCACGCCAAAGTCGCCACTGTCAATAGGAATATATCTTAAAAGGGGAACCATTTGACCGCCAACTTGTGTTGAATGGATAAAGTTAGTGTAAATGTAAAAGTGATTGATATTCATATCGAGCAAGGATGTTGAGCCACAATACTTCTCGTCGTAGAATATGTCACGTTTGAATCCTAAAATCTTTGTCAACTCTTTTGAAATGTGAATGACCGTTTTACCATGTACACTGATACAGAATGTATTTTCTTTAGGATCATAGTCAAAATGATATGAGTGTAGATTTGATACACCCTTGTTCAAGTATGTACAAACATCATAACCATTGCTATAATGCTTGGGAGGTATCGGTAACTTTTCAGTTGGCTTCCATGTAAGACTGGGACGTAAAACAGGGTCTGTACGTTTGAAGTAAAGGACCATTCGACAATCGGATTGCTGTTCAGATGTTATTTTCACATTCCCCCATTCATGGTATGACCATAAGACGTCTGTTTTTAAAGAGAGCAAATCACGAAATTTAGAATTGATGTGAACAAATCCAATGTGTGAACGCTCATAATCATTTCGGAAATCAATCCTTGCTTTATTGTGTACTCGAGTGATGGACATAGATAATCCATTTATTTCATTTACCTGTTTGATCAAGTCATCAACAGTACCAGATTTAAAAAGCACAAAGCGCTCATGCATGCGATCAAGGGGAAGAAGGGTAATATTAAATTTTTTCCTGTGCCAATTTGGATATTTCTTAATCTGCTTTGATACTTTCATGGACACTTGAGCTCTCAAAGGGAAGGCACCACCTCCTTTTACTTCTGCAAATTTTGTGATAGGTAGAAAGAACCGTGATTTAAGATTCAATATCTTTTGCAGAGGTCCACTCACATAAAATCCATGGGAAATAGTAGTCGGTCTCATGTAGAGGGTAACTTTATGTAGATTTGGATCCATTTGCCAGAACCATAGATCCTTTGCCAAATCATTCATAACATTCAACAGGCGTTGAATTTTCATATAATAGTATGATTGCTCTAATCGATGACGGAATGATGGGTTTGTAGGTTGTTTCCATTTCAGGGGTGAGGCATTTTTAGCAATGGGTATGTCTGTATCTGCAGTGATAATTAAAGTAGGGCCATTTACAATCTCATCAACAGCTCGCTTTCCCCGACGGGTGTTTACTGTAGGAATAGAATTCCACTCTGCTGCATGTTCATTCAAGTTGTAGGTATGTACTTTATCATTTCGCTCTAGTTTTGGAAAGTACAAGTCTTGATTCGTTGCAGTGCCTAATGTAATCTCTTCATTTGCGATGGTTCTTATATTATTCACATAACTCAAATCTTGCAGGGCCACTTCCCAATCACCATTTAAGTCAATCGGCTGTGTTAAATCAGTCTCAAACTCAGCAGCTGTATTTTCATATCGCTCAGGTTGAGCATTACTGGGAAACACTGCTGTAAACTCCATGTTAAAGTATCAACATAAAGCGACGTTTGCTTAGGCGTTATGCCGCATGACATAACGAACTGCTGCTTTCAATCTATTCACAGTAGGTACTTTCTGTCGTCCTAGGAATTTGGATAAGAGTGATTGCCCTTTCACATAATGCACTCCCCTAAGTATGCTTGTACCGCCTTCTTTCATATTGCGATAGTTGATACAACCAAATATGACTTGATATCTTGGTCTTCTACGTTTAAAATCTGCAAGGATATGAAATATGTCGCGTTTTATTGATGAGCTCACACGACAGCTATTTTTTAATTCCATTGCAATGCGACGTACAGGATTGATCAAATCGATGCCACCTACAGGTGATCGCTTAAAGCCATAATCTGTTAACACCATTTCCCACGCATGGCCCATTCGCTGACGTAAAATCTGTAGTTTGTATGCATGATTTTGCCAAGGATCGGCTATGCCGGAAAGAATTACATCTTCAATAGGTCTTGTTGCATGAATAGGTGATTTGATAAGGCGAACTGCATCATCTAATCCTCGTCCCGCTAATGTCACTATTGCAAATGATAATAGGATGATCAATCTCAACATGACTTCGTCCATTTCTAATGAATGTTTTACTTAAACGAGAAGACTAAGCAAACGTTTTTGATGTGTCTAAAACTAACCATGATTGCCAAGCTCTCTTCTCAGTGTCATGTTACATGGAAGGCTCGACGCATTACCTTTTACGATACTCATCGACACGTTAAAATAAGCTTATCACCTTTTCAAATGGATAACCTCCACGATGCTTTACATATCATGCATCATCCAATGTACTATATCCCTCTAGGTGGACGTCTATTCATTATTCGACGAGATTTCATTGCTCTTCATGATCAATATGGTATTATACATTTTACATCCTCAAGTTGGAACAAGTATAGAGAACGTATACATCCTCGCATCATGACTTACCTTAAACAAACCAACACTCATAAGTATGAATGTGACAAGTGAACAATGTCTTCTTATCTCTACCTATTCATGTTTGATGACTAAATACAACCTATTCAATCACATCATCTACTTTTCCATTGAAGTATAATAAAGAAAACAAATTTTAATCGTACATATTTATTGAAGGCTTTTATAAAAGTTGCGAATGCGCTTTTCATTGACAAAGGTATTATGTGAAAAATGTTTACAAATATCATGTAAAGAGTCATAATGTAGTCGTTGCATTACAAAGTAGAGGGCATAGGCTCCACATGTTGAAGACAAGGGATGTTGATAGGCCAAAGCACTGCGAATCCATTTTCGTGAATGACGGTTCATGAAACGTGTGACATAATCACAATTTGGTAAGGCCAATGAATCAAAGATTTCACCGCAATAGTTTTTATCAATAAACAAAACTTTCCAGTGTTTGCCGGGTAGGTGTGTTGTATCAGTATTCATGATAATGAATGAGGGTGGTTTTGGTAAAACTGTGGGCATATTATTAATGGAAAACACACCTCGAAATGCTGCAACAGTGCGTTCATCACCATGTTCTTGAACGACTCTCTCTAGCTCTGCATCAGATAACCAACTCATTAACTTGTATAAGAAGCGGAAACGTCACGTAGTCTGTTAATTTGAATGGTGGAATCGAACACAGCATAGATGAGTACATTGACTGTTTTCGTCAAATCTTTTTCAAAGAAGAATTCTAGTTTAAGACCCTTCGTGGCAGTACCCGGACGATAAGAAGCACCTGCTTCATTGTTTGCTGTCAAATCAAATGCATAAAGTGTATAACCTTTAGCAAATTCATCATAAGTCAAACCATTGGTGTCATCAGTATTCCAGTATTTAAAGGTTTCCATAGTATTTTGATATGAGCGAGAATAATGACCATTAGCAAAGTCTGGGCAAAAAGGAGTACCAGGAATGCAATCGGTATCGCGATACAATCCGATTTGATTTAAACCAAAGTGTTCAAAGTTGAGGGGATTCTTCGATATATTACCATTGTATGCATCATTTGCAATCAATCCCACAATGATCATTTTTGGTGATTGTATAGGAAACAAACTATCTTTAACAAAGCTCTTTTGCGCACGAGGAATGGTGAAACTATGGATCTCAGTATGATTTACATCATAAAGAGCATCATACTTCTTTAAACCCATCTCGTGACCATTAATCACCGAAGGATTCACTGTCATTCGTCGCACATAAAGTCTAACACTTTCAAACACAATCTTAAACTCAGTCTTTGCTCCATAAGAATTCAATACAAATTTAGGATCGTTCGGTAAGAGATGAACTCGCATGTCTACTTTTGACATTAAGAAACGTGATTGACGGAAAAAGTCCAAGTATAGGGGACCATATAATTCACACACCCTACTTTCTGCAGTCCACTTTTCACGAGTGACAAATCCCTTGTTTTTGTCACTATCAAATTTACCAGCTTCATCTTTACACCAACCCATAACAGCCATGTGACTCTTTTGTGCTTGTGGCTGGAACTGCATGACTGTTGAAAAATAACCGAGATAGGGATAACTGTGTTGACCACCTTCAACCCGAGTTTCACCAATGGTTAATGATACATCCTTGAAGAGCGTTGCTATTGCCAAGTTATTCACGGCTACTTTGTCCTTATCATCAAGGTTGGTACCGTCCTTATTTACTATCTTAAACTTAACATGTAGATTGATGTCATTTACATCGATGTATTCAGCATCATTTCCTGGTATTAAAAATTCAATGACACTACCAGAATCAATACTCGTCTGTGGATAACGAATAGATACATAATTTCTAATGATATCCGTCTGTATAGGTGTTCTGTCAAATAAGCAAAGGGATGTGGTTTTACATTCCATATTTAAAACAGTCCACGTCGTCTGCGTTTGCTAGGAGGTATACGAGATGCTCTTCGCTTACGTTTGCCTGAAGTAGAGAGTGGATTGATATGACTGATGACAGACCTGATACCAGCCTTACCGACATTCTTCAAACGCTGTATTCCATGACGCTTTAGCGATTCACGAATCGGCAATCTTCCTGAAAGCGCATCACTTGCTACATCTGCTGCTAATCCTACAGCTTCCTTTAAAGCTGATTTTCCCACATTTGCGATAGTGGGGAGCATCATACCTTTGACAGCACCCAATAGACTACCCCCTTTTTGACGTCTCGATCCAGCATAAACGGGAAAGCCAGCTCCATGACTAGCATAGGAGGGGGCAGAATAAAACGTAGCAGTTTGATCCATAGGTATTTATTTATTTATATTTACACAATTCATTACTTTGCTTAGGAACGTTGACTAACACGATAAAGGTCAGAATGACGAATCCAACTGTTCATTGAATTTGGATAGCCAGCCCATTTCACCAGGCTCCACTTTTCCCCTTGTCGCATTTGGTGGCGAAGTATCTTTTCAACCATGTAGTCATCATCTTCTTTGGTGATGGGTGTTATCTCATGACGATAAAAACTCCCTTCAATCTCTTCACCATGATAATCGCGAAGCTTGTAGGTAGTGGGTTTAAATTTCTTGTTAACCTCAGAGACAGTAAATATTTCTTCCGTCCAATTGGGAAGATATCCTTTTGCAAACACGCTTTTCACCTTGGAAATGCGAACTTTGTCACCAACCTGAATGTCACGTTTACCTTGTGATGGTTGCCTGCGTTTAGCATTGATTTCACGGATTGTATCCACAATGTCTGGAGTTATGTCAGCAGGTTTGTGACCAATCATACGATGGACAGAATGATTGTAAGCGTGTACAGTATCTTGTAATACATCTGTCCACTTTTGTGTTACTTTTGCAGTGAAATAGCGCCATAGACGAGTTTTCAGTGTACGGTTAAAGCGCTCGACCACTGCAGCCTTATATGCACTTTTCACACTAAACAGTTCAATGTTGTGTTTGCGAAACAAAGCACGCACATGTCTGTTTTCAAACTCTTTCCCTTGATCAGTCTGAATACGTGTGGGAATGCGTCCTTCACTGAAAATATTTTGGAAAGCCTCGGCCACTTCTTCACCACGCTTTGTCTTGAGTGGTTGAACCCAAGCATAACGAGAAAATAAGTCAATGACAGTTAGGAGAAAGCGATAGCCTTTATTCTTTTTAGCTAATAAAGAAACATCAGCCAAATCTGCTTGCCATTGTTCATCAATATCATGAACGATATAAGAACGGGTAGGATAACGTTTTCGAGCTTGTGTGTGCAATGTATATGCAGGTTGAGCTTTTAACCATCTCTTCACTTGTTTCTGTGAATAACCACTTGCTTGTGACAACTTTTTCACTGAAGCATAACCTGCATAATGCTTTGGGTTATAATAAATTGATTTCAGATGTTCATCCATCGTCTATTAAGAGGGATCGTTTATTTGCTTCAAAGTATCAGTCTTTTTCTCCGCCAGGGTTTGCGTTTGTGTTTGAGTCTTGCTTTTGCTACTTTTTTGAGCCGTCTTGTATGAATCACTTTTACAACATGTACTTAAGCAGTTCAATGACACATGAATGTTTGGTAACTCTGAACATGGGATGCAACATAGCTTCTTCATTAAAAGTCTGTGATAAAATCAAATGATGGATAACGTGTTGAAGGTTTTGGTATACGCTTCGGCAACTTCTCGGGTGTTTTCAAAGTTTGCTTGATTCTCTTTTTAGGTCTCTCTACACTTTGCAACTTTCTCTTCCTAGGTGTAGAATCATTTTCCATTTCCTGTAAGGTATCACGACCAAGAATTGCTTTTGGGACATTGAATTTCTTCATACTTTTTAAAAAGAACTCCCATCCTGTAGGTGTAAAGTGACGACGACGATCACGAACAGCATGATTAATTAAATCTTCCACTCTTGAGTCCCTAATGACTGCACCATCATCACCTACCACTTCACCTCGTTGTGTGATTTTCAAGTTGGGTTCGAGACTTCGATATAAGCTCAGTGCGCGATTGCGATAGGGTTTGGGTGAACCAAGCGAAAGATCATTGCGTATTTTTTCTTTCAATTGTTTTATTTCTTCTAAGGTAGAACTCTGCTTTATCAAACGATCATATGGATTTTTACTTTGTACAGCTTCTTGTTCATATTGCTGATTAAGTTGTGACATTTGATTTGCCCAAGGTTGATGAACACTCTGCATTGTAGTCAGATGTATATATTCTTCTTGTGGAATAGCAATCATGCGTTGAAAACCACTCATAACAATTTATATATGATCATGGGTTTCTCAAAGAGATGACTGCGTAAGCGATAATCTTCAGGACACTCCTGGGTAAAGTCCAAAAATAAATAATTATAGGGTTTTTCCGTAGCAGCCTCAAATACTTCAATCAATGCTTTTGACTTGCGAGGAAGAACTTGTCGAGATAGGAATTCAACTTGACTTTTATCGCGAGGATTTTTAAAGATGATGTAGTAATGTGTGTTTAGACTTCGAGTCCGTGCTTCCTTTCCACTTGGAAAAAGATTTTGCATAATAAAAATGATAAAGCATGGTTTATGATGAGCAGCCTTGGTAAACATAGCAGTTACTTCTTGTGAGTTCTTACTCTCATTAAGTAAATCATCAAGAATGATAATATCATAGGGTTGAATATCAGCAGTGCTGATAATCCCCGGTTGAACCAAGTAACCCTTACCAACCAATTCACGATGTAAGTTATGTTGATAAATTCCATAGCACCAAACAACACGATTCGGTATGCAGTCAAAAATCTCATTACGACGCTCCAACAATTGCAGTGTTAAATGTGTCTTCCCACTATGAGAGGGTCCTACGATACACATAGTGCGATTACAACGTAAACGGAAATCCATGTTGATTTTGATGAAAAGTCATACCATTTAACTTAGTATCTATCCATTAATGGCTTTATTTGCGAGAGCACCAGCTAAACCTCCCAAAGCAGGACCGGCAGCTGCCATGATGATAGGCGCTAAAAGTGGTAAGAAGCCACCACGTTGTGATAATAGTTTGCGCTTTGTAGGAATTGATGTTTTTGGATTGCTCAAGGTACGAAGAACTTTACCATGTCTGGCAATTGCATTGGCCTTTTTGATATTTAATGTCATATAACGCACTTTTCGTATTTCCGTACACATTTTGCGAATGAAGGCATTGTTTGCCAGCTTCATTGCCTCACATCGATGAGATGGCTTTAATTTTAATAAGCGACGAAGCGTGAGACAGAATTTTTTGTTTGCATTTGATTGACACTTTTGTCTGCGTGAACGGTGAGATGAACGACGTCTAGCCATTTTTTACAGGTGGATGTTAGAGTGTTCTTTGCTTAAACACGACAGCAACGTCGAAACATCACCGTCGTAAACGCAATGAAATAGAGGAAGACATTGAGTACAGCACTAGTAAAAAGCAATACACTGAGAACAGCCACAGTACCAGTAGGATAGTCAGAAGCAGATACATGTGTGGGTAGCCGTAATGTATCATTCAGTGAGGTACTATAGTTCAATAGAAACAGTTCAGCTGTGTCGCTTGCTGATATGTTATGAGCCAGACATGAACAATCTGTTTGTATGACGATGTTTGTAAAGTTTAATGCCTTTGCATCAATTGTGCTTAAGTGGAAAAGGCTTCCCATAAGCAACGTGTAGAATACATAACTCCAAGCAAGGTAATGAAAGAATACCATGATGTAACAGTGATGAAAGTGTATTCGTAAACTGATTTGGTTTAAAATTATAAGATAGCATATAGTCAACATCTTCACAGTTTGCGTGAATGATGATTGCATTACTCAAACGATGTATCATCTCTCTACAATCACTGGATGATAATAGTTTTTCCAACACAAGAATCCACTGCCTTGTATAATCATGCTTTCTCATTTCAATGAGACGATGATACAGTGGTGTCATGGTCATAGATGACTGTTTTAAATTCGACTAGGATTGCATCAACATCATTTATATACATTGACTGTTGAAATTATTTCTTGATCACAGATGGGACACAACATAATTTCCAAAGGTACATAGCACGTAGAACACATAACAGAATGACAACATGGTAAAAAGAGAAGGGATCGCTCCCTTTTAAAACACTCAACGCAGTTTCGTTCACATAATAATTTAAACGTCTCTTCTTCCAATTTCTTTCTAAAGTCACTTTTATTGGTAGAGTTACTTGACAAATCAGTTGCAAATGTCACTTTTTTCTTTTTCACTCCAGATCGCACCAATTTCATCCCATTTTCACTATCATTACATTGCAGCATGGAAAAATCCTCTATCCATCTTCGATCCAAATGATGATTCATAGCGTGCTCATCTAGATCCATTAGTCTTTCAACTAAAGCGCCAGCTTTAATATTTTCATTTACATTTGCAACACTTTCTATAGCCTTCAATGAATAGCCAAGCTCTCTTGCTACAGACCATGAAGTTGGGAAACGCATGCAACTTTTCATCTTCAAATAATTTCAAATGATCATGAGTGTCAGGAATGGACGCTCAGTTGAATATGCTTGATATGACTTGTACACCTTTGACAGTATTGATGACTCTGTGTAATCTAATACTTTACTTTCTCAAACGGGTGTCGCGGTAAAGAACTAGTTGACTACACTAACTTTGCTTTTATGACATGTGTGTTTCATAAAACATCATGATCAAACTTTCTAACTATACATCAACCTGTGTTGCAATAAAACTTTTGTACAACATGTTAGTTTCTGACGATACTGACAAGAGCTTGTTCACTAGCGAAGAGAGAAGTCTGTTGTGTTGCGTGTGGCGCATGAATGTCCTCCCTTCATTCCATTCATCATTTTTCTTCCCCTCTGCATTCCATATCCGTAGATATGTGGCGGGCTTGGGACCGCTTTAGCTGCATTAGAAGGTTGGCCCTTAAGAGAGCCCATGGGTCGTTCTCGGGACGTGGGATGTGGTGGGCTTATGACTTTTTCAGTTGGCCTGCAATGAAAGAAGTAAGAATGAGAAAGATGGTACAATGTTATGTTCCAGTCATAATACTTACGAAATTTGTGCGGCTTCCTATAATCTACACGGATGTCCTCCTTGTGATGTATTTTGATGTGATAACATCGGACATCCGTGCAGTTAAAACATTCTTGTGAAGTATCAGGAGTCACATCTCCATAAATTAATGGCCGCTCCGGGACATAGCCCACCACAGGAATGTGAAGGGCGGTGACCGTTTCAGGCGACACTTTCGACTGCATACTCAACTGACGCTCCAACACTCTCACTCGTTCCATCGCCTCTTCCTTCAACTCACGCTCTCGACAGACCGACTTCTCACAACTCTCCAACTTCGACTCAAGCGTCTCCCTCAACTTTCTCTCATTCACCAACTTCTGCCTCGCCTCAAACAACTCTCTCTTCACACTCGCAAAGTCCTCCGACTCTCTCTTCAAGCGATCCCTTTCCACAGTCACTTCTTTCAACGTACACTTTGCAGCATTCAACTTTCCCTGCAACCTGTCACACTCATTCCTCACATTCCCATACGCCAGCGCATCATTCTTCGTCAACACCACTTTACTCGGCACACTCGACTGACTCACTCTCACAACACAATTAGGCATCACGCGCTCATCTCTCGGCGACGATTGAGCCCGTGGCTTTGCCAGTGGCTCAATCGACGCGACAGCTCGCTCAAGCTCAACATCATCACTCAACCTCTCAACACACCCCTTCTTCGTTACAACGCTCTCCATAGCCTCATCGTCATCATCATCATCACTCTCAACAATCAACTTCCTCTTTACTTTATTCACCACTTCATCATCATCCAAATCCACATTCACGACTGGGGAACGTACTGGTTCGCCTTGAACAAATGCGCTCCCCCGCTCACCACTCAACACTTGACTCATCATTTCCTTCCCAATCACACGCAGAGGACAATTGGCATGAGCCTTCACAAACTCGACATCATACGCACTACAACGAACATCACACCACACACAATACATCACCATCAACACATCATCATGCTTCATCTCACCCTTCGTCACTCTCGCCAAGACGTGGCGCCTGAAACGGTCACCGCGGAAGGGCATGCCGCAACTACACTTAAAAATTTGTAATTTTTTATTGCATTCCTTCGTCATTTTCAAACTGAAAAGAGAAGAAATAATGTGTTAAATTGAGACACATTTTAGTGCTCATAAGAGGAGATCGTTAAAGGATCTCATCTAAAGTCACAGCTTGATAAAAACGTTTATGTGAAGCTATTACTGTATCTGCATTAAGACAGAATAATCCTAAGTTCTAAATATTTCAAAGTTTGATAGCAAACTTCGACAGAGCACTCACCGTTCGTCTTACAACTTGAAACAGGAGTGAAGCCTAGAGAGAAGCAGTGACTTATATACCCTCCCGACACAAAGCCTTGCCTTGGTCTTTCTAAATTTAGTCATGCTTTTAACTTGACAACGACGCTTTTACCAAATTTGGACAACACATCGACAGTTACTGGGCTATCAGTCGTGAAGGCCCATGCTATACAAAGACAGAATCGATAGTCGCCCAGTGCTATCACAAAGACAACTTCGCTTAGAGGAAAGACAAGTTAAGCTGATGAATCCGTCACAGGCATTTCTCAGAGGGGATCTTATCCCAACTCCAAGACCTCGACCCACAAATCCAACCTCGAGCGGACAGAGCGTGCGTCATGTCACTGTGTTGGTATCCGGGCCCCGATTTTGACATGAAAATCGGTGGAGTTATTTACATCAGGAAACAAGTCTCGAGCCGAAGCTCGCCTCTGACAACTTTGTAAATGTCTTAGTTGAATTCAGCAGGGTCGAAAACCCCAGAAAACCTCCAAAACTAGTGAATTTAAATTTTTCAACTTTTTAGCACTACTTACAACATTTTATAAGTAGTCTATCACTTAGAGCAGGTCAATAGCAACCGAACCTTTTTTGAATCAAGTCAAACGGACTTGTAGAAGCAAAGTTACAAGCCTTTAAAGTTTTGGAGTCTTTTATGGCCTGGAGACGAAGGCCATCTCCTGGCGAACCTCTAAGTCTGACGCCTTAGCTGAGTTCAGCAATGAAATTTTCTAAGTCGGTTTCTTACAGAAACCGGGGATTTGGAATGTCCGAAGCTATCATCGGAGCTCAGAGAGACGACCTACCTCTGACAATCGCTCTCGTCTTAATGACAAGTCTCTCTCGGTTCCCAGCTTATATAGTGTGTGGCGATCAGCTGATGACGTAACACCCATCATCCAAAAACTTTAAACCCGTCTATCTCCGGTTCTAGTGCTCCGATTGACTCCAAATTTTGAGTGTCACGTTTTCTCGCTCTCCCCTTTCATTTAAGACATCCCTCGACCCTCTACGATGACCAGAAGCCGAGATGAAAAAACTCTGTCGTTTTTTCAAAAAGTTCCAAAATCTTGGAAAATGCACAAAAACTCGATTTTTAACAGGCTCTCATTTGGAAACGGAGCCTGTCACGCATCTGAAAAGAGGAGATCCTAGAGAACAAAGTGCGGTCTTGCCGCTAAAAGAAACCCGAGCTCTTCATTCACTTCCAATCCTCCACAATTCATCGTCCAAGTTGGCAAAAAAAAAAAAAAAGCGACATTTCACATTAGGACTTGAAAAAATCCTAAGTGTCGAGACCACCGTAGTGAAAATTTTCGAAAAAATTTTTTGGACGAATTTCAACCTGAAACCTTGATAGAAGTTTGTTTCACATGATTCTGAACAACTTTGGTCTTTTCGACCAATTTGGTCAGTTGAGTCGTTGGGGGGGGGGGGGCGGTTTTTTCACCGACACTTCACCGACCCAACTTTTGACGACAAACACGATGGGATGGGTCTCGGAGCTCCATTCCAACATTTTGAAATTTTTTTTTTTTTTTTCACGAAAAAATCCTAAGTGTCGAGACCACCGTAGGGAAAATTTTCGAAAAAATTTTTTGGACGAATTTCAACCTGAAACCTTGATAGAAGTTTGTTTCACATGATTCTTTTCAACCAATTTGGTCAGTTGAGTCGTTGGGGGGGGCGGTTTTCTCCTCACGGACCCATTCCTCCCAGCACATCCTTGGCCAACTCCTTGGCATGATGACGCCGCCCTTTCACATTTTGTCCTTGCGGACGCCTGATGACTCAGCCTTTCACATTTTGTCCTTGCGGCCGCCTGATGACTCAGCATTTCACATTTTGTCCTTGATTTTGGAATGTGCTTACTACTAACTCCTTTCGGTCTTTTCGAGTTTACCAGGATGCCCTTCGGTCTACGCAACGCAGCACAGACATTTCAACGCTTCATCGACGAAATTTTACGTGGTTTTAACTTCGTATTTGCCTACGTTGATGACCTGCTAGTCGCTAGCTCCTCACCGGAAGAGCACCAGTACCATCTCAGAATGCTGTTTCAACGCCTTGATGAGTACGGACTCATACTGAACCCGTCTAAGTGTGTTTTCGGTGTCTCATCAATTACCTTTCTCGGACACAAGATCGACTGTCATGGAATAGCGCCCGTCGAAGACAAGGTCACTGCTATCTCGAACTTTCCCCAGCCGAACTCGATAGCTGAACTCCGTCGATTCCTCGGCATGATCAATTTTTACCGCCGCTTTATCCCTCGATGTGCAAGTCTTCTACAGCCCCTAACCAATCTGCTCAAAGGCGCATCCAAGTCCCTGAGTTGGTCCTCCGAAGCTGAACAATCCTTCAACGACGCCAAACGTGCCCTCACCAGCGCTACTTGTCTGGCTTTTCCCGATCAATCTTCACAGTTGGTACTCGCCGTCGACGCGTCTAACTTCGCTGTTGGTGCGTCTCTGCAACAGTTGACAGACAGTGAACTTCAACCGCTTGCATTCTTTTCACGGAAACTATCCGACACAGAGTCCCGGTACAGCACTTTCGGCAGAGAGCTGCTGGCCATCTACCTTGCAATTCGCCATTTTCGCCATTGCTTAGAAGGTCGGACCTTCACCGTACTGACTGACCATAAGCCACTCACTTACGCTGTCGCCACGTCTGCTGATCGACATTCCCCGCGAGAAGTCCGACACCTAGACTATATTTTGCAGTTTTCTTGTGACATTCGACATGTCAGCGGTAAGAATAACATTGTTGCTGATACTTTGTCACGGGTGGAAGTCTCAGCCATCACTCGTCCTTCCTGCCCTACTCATGAAGAAATCGCCAACGCTCAACGACAAGACAGCGACCTGCAAGGCTACCGCAACAAGCATAACACTGGCCTACAATTGCAAGACATACCCATTCCTTCGTCTACTCGATCAGTGACTTGTGACCTCTCTACTGGTTTACCTCGCCCCTTTATCCCAACTGTCTTGCGTAGAAGAATATTCGACGTTATTCACGGTCTCGCACATCCTGGCATCAAGCCCAGCATCAAACTGGTATCCGAGCGCTTTGTTTGGCCTGATATGAAACGCGATATCAGACAATGGACTCGCGCCTGCATTCCCTGCCAAAGGTCGAAGGTCAACCGCCATACTCGTGCTCCCATCGGCACGTTTTCAGCACCGGACGCTCGCTTTCGTCATGTCCACATTGATCTTGTCGGACCGTTTGCTCCCTCCAACGGTTACACTTACATCTTAACCTGCATCGACCGTTTCACGCGATGGCCTCAAGCTATCCCTATAAAGGACATCACCGCATCAACGGTTGCACGCGCTTTCGTGGAGCGCTGGATCTCCATGTTTGGCGTTCCTGAGATCATCACAACTGATCGCGGTCGACAGTTTGAGTCTGCTTTATTTACTGACCTCACTCAACTTCTGGGATGTACTCGCATTCGAACAACGGCGTATCATCCGATGTCAAACGGGATGGTGGAGCGTCTACATCGCCAGCTCAAAACCGCCCTCAAGTCACAACCCTCGCCGCAGCATTGGACAGACAATTTGCCTATCGTTATGATCGGTTTGCGGTCAGCCGTCAAAACCGACATTAATTGCTCCCCAGCTGAATTGACTCTCGGCACCACATTGCGTTTACCTGGTCAATTCCTCAGCAGTGATCATTCCCAGTCACAGCCTGATGCAAACGGAACGGACGCTTGTGATTACGTCACAAAACTTCAGTCATTCATGCGAGAGCTGAAAGCCCCGTCTCCACGCCCTCAGTCCAAGCCAATTTTCTTTCCCAGCGAATTGGCAACATGCAGTCATGTTTTCATCCGACACGATGCTGTGCGCAAGCCGCTTCAACCTACGTACGACGGGCCGTATCTTATCCTCAGTCGGAGCGATAAATTTTACTGTATCTCCAAAAACGGCCGCTCAGAGACAATTTCCATCGACCGCCTCAAGCCCGCCCACTTAGATAGATCAAGTGCTGACACTCCTACTCCGACCACGCGCTCTGGCCGGCACATACAATCTCCCGCTCGTTACGTTCCAGGATGAACATCTTTATTCTACTACGGCATCGCCTTGACTGACGTAAAGGCTGGGAGGGGAGTACTGTAGCGGTGTCATCAATCAGCCTTAGTTGCGATGCACGCTAACAGATGGTGTACAGCTGCTGCTCTCCTTGATTTTAACACCTCTCTTTACTTCACTTTCCACTTGTAATCTCTTCGCCTTATCTTAATTACCTTTCCATCCTGTCACTTGGCGAATGTAATGCTGATGATAATATTAACACAACTATTCTGACTGCGAGACAAGACGGTGTTCTAAAAACTCTCTCCGGGCTGTTAGAGACTAGAATAATTTACTTTTAGAATAATTTACCTTACTACAATCATCATAGACATTACCAAAAACCTCTACAATCTAAAAGGTGTTTATTAAAATAAAAGCATGGAATTAGCTTTGAACATAAAAAAGGTTTGTAGAATTAAGGAGGGCATTATCGGGAAATGAGCGAGCGAGCGGCATTTTTTGATGATTTTGAGCGGTGAGCGAGCGAAAGGGCGAATATGAGCAAATTAGCGATGAGCGAGCGAAAGCGGAATTTCGATCCGCTCAAAAACAATGACTGTGACATTTCTCCTTTCATTCTCTGCCTCCTACATACTGTGACGTAATTTTGCATATATTTTATCAATTTTGCATATGACTATTGCATATATTTTATATAGGACTATGTCTTGAAGTAAGTGTTGTACCGGTAGTCTTAAGTTGATACTGTAGATTATACTACTAGATTAAAGCTGAAATATCTTACAAGTACTCCAATTACATGAATTCTTGTTGATTATGAACTATTTTATCAAGTTAGCTTGACTATTCAAATTATGTAAATTATGCCATCCATTGCTATTGTAGTTCCAGGTGATGTATACATGTAGTACCGGGGTACCTGTACAAATATTTTCTACGACACGATTTTGAATGTTTTGACATAGAGAGCCTTCCTAACTAAGTACCAAGTTAATATAATTTCTGCCTTGATTAAGCAAGAAGTGAATTTGATCCTCCAAGTTATCAAATTTTTATCGCTGAATAAAGGTCTCATAGGACTGAAGCGTTTTCATGACAAGACTGCTCCACAATGGCCAATTTTCAAGCAGTGATAGAGTTTCATGTGTTAGAAATGTGCATGAAGTGAATCGACAATTTCTCTGTAATGCTTTATTTGTGTATGTAATATGTTATTCATTTCTTGGTCCCTAGATGAAGAAACGAAAGTCCGGTAATGATGGTGCTCCTATGGAAATATCTTCCAAAATAAAACCGCAGCCGTTTCACAAGAAGCAACCACAGGTGCGTTGATATTTCATACATGTTACAAATCAACAACACATTAAAATTTTTCAGCAGTCATTGTCAATAGGTGTGCAGTAGGGTGTGGCTGTTCCCCAGATTTTCAGTAAACTTTAAGATATCCCGCCTAACTTTTTTGTGAGTGAGGTATACTGTTTAGAACAAATAGGCCAAGTTTCACAAAAATCTAAGCTGGTCTGAAGGTTCCTCATTAGATTTGAAATTACCAGCAAAATTCACGAAAACCATCAACTGAAATAATGGTTGGATATCGTTGTGGCTCGTTTTTTTTTCTTTCTAATAGAGCTCAATTTAGTTGATATACATATTATAAAACAGTAACCAAGTTTCAGAAAAACATCATAAAGAACATTTATCGGCTTTCAGTTGTAGGCCTACTATTCAAAAGTACTGCATGCGCAATACGACAGCATCATGGTACAACTAACTTAGCTTAGGAATTATATTATATAATAGTTATTATATATATTATATAGGAATTGGAGAATGTGCCCTTATGAGCAAAAATGTCATGTAGAAATTCCTGAAGATAAACCCCCGTCGTAAATGCGTTCCGGTACACACTATATACATAATTTTTTCTTACAGTGTCCTTGAGGCCATGGTGCTATACCTTATACATGGGTTTTTATCGATACATATGAAAAGTATAAGCGGGTAATATGCTAGAAATGAATGCCATCGCATCTATTAGTCAAAGAATTAGAGGCATCAATCCATGCTGACTTGCCTGAGACTCGCGGGAGGCCTACTACTGAGTTGTCTTGGAAGATTGATGTTAGATCAGTGAAGCAGGCTGTTCAGTTTGTGCGAATGGGTGAAGTGCATTGCATAATGTTTATAAACAAGGCTGCATACACTCTTAAAAAAAATGGTTTCCTGGAAAACCAATTTTGGTTTTTCAGCCTGTCCCGGGGGTGAAACCAAATATGGTTTTCCAGAGAACCAAGTGAAATTGGTTTTCCGGAAAACCAAAAGTCATCGGTTTTCTGGGAAACCAAAATTGGTTTTTCAGCTTTATATCTTGGTTTTCTGGAGAACCAATATCGGTTTCACGAGTGACCCGATATTTGTTTTCGATAAAATTTAATATATATACTAAGTAATAGGCTTAATATAATAATAGTATAAAAAATATTATTAATTCATTTTTATAATATAATTCTGATATGCTCTAATATATTTACTTCATTCGTGCTAATATCATTTTAAAACAACATGCACAAATTGTTGGCTGAGCATAAAATAAGCTCAATAAAGAGTGCAAAAGAATTATTGTGAAAATGTGTAAAAAATGCGTGAATACTCAAATGAGGTATTTTGAAGTTTACAATTTATCTAAAACCATACAAGATTTCCCAGAAAAGTCCCCGAAACGTCAAGAAGTCATTGTTTCTTATTTTTCACTTTTTTTCAAGTCAAGCTTGCATAAAATAATACAAGAAAGACGAGGGACGATGTCTTTAGTCACAAAATTCCCCATAAAGTTGAGACATTTGCTAATCTTCTCCAAGAAAGTAAATAAATCACAGATAGGCCTTCCGCAGGATGCACGCCCAACTAATCCGGTGCAGCGCAAAAAGAACCACGTCGAATTTTTCGATGCCAATACTCGTTGCCACTGGAGTGGAACTCGCTACTGAAAAAAGGAAAAATAATTTCAGAGGGGATATCCTCAATATTAGGACTGTGTAGAAGAAGCATTTAGGGAATTACGGAAATCTAGTACGATGTTATTGAAAAGGTGTGTAATAAAACTCAACTATGAAATCAATGTTTGTTGATGCGAAAATAATGCCATATAGGCCTACACTGTCATAAATGATATCACATACAGTTGAAGCTCGTTAGTTCGAACACGGATAATTAAGATTTCGGTTAATTAAGATCATACGGCCGTGGCATTTTTTGTATCGTTTGCATATATAAACTGATGTTTAATTAAGAATTTTGATAATTCAGAGATTGAAAATCTGGAATGTATGGTCTTAATTAACGAGCTTTGACTGTAGTGTAATCAGAAATAATGATAGGCATTAAATTTCTCAGACAAAATTTTGTACACCATTAGCGGCATGCACATATAAAACGACGCCATGTGAACAATACACCACAAGAAGAGCTTTTCTGTACAATAAGCGGCATGCAAAGTAAATTCGGCTGTTAACAACAAAAGAGAGTTACGCATTATACCATGCAAAATAAACTCCTCTACCAAGTAAGTGGCATGTTGGGCTTGCACAAAACACGGCGAAATCAAAACCAATTAATGAGCATGCAAAAGCAAACATTTTCATGCAAAATCAGCACGAATTAAACGGCAAAAATTGTTTACTGCAGCTACTGTAATTTGGCGATGATATATACGTGTACATTAAATGACACTTGTTCTTAACTGAAAGTGCAAATGTAATAAATAAGTAAATAAATTTTATTTATTTATTTCTTGCATTTGCACTTTCAGTTTTGAACAAGTGTCATTGATGTAACTAAGTTTCAAGAATTCATTTATTCATGATTTCCAATGTATGGGGCAAATTGGAAATTCATCAAGGCTAAAATTAAACTTGTATAAAGCTACAATGTTCAGCAGATAATATAGGACTTCATATATATTCTACAAGGCTATAAGGCTGGTATAATACATCATATTAGTTAGACATAGGGATTTGTAAAAGCTTTGAAAAGTGGTCGAGCATGAATATGAAATCATTCGTATAGGCCTACATGTATTGTAAGCGATCTCTACATATACAGGTATGTAGGTTACAAACAGAGTAGTCACGGTAGTCATGAGATTTAACGACAAAATTGCTAGATGCCCGAATAATTTATAAGGGAATACTTACATGAATACTCATATCCATTCATAATTAAATAAAGTATTTTAAGATTGAATTGCAAAGAGTATTTAAGCATGTCAGCTATACAGTACATGAAGGACTGTTGGAAACAATTGTTAAAATCTTCTGATATACTCACGTTTTTTGTGGATCATATGTAATTTCATACATAATGCAATGAGGGATAAACGTTGAAAACAGCAAAAACAAATTTCACAGTACCACAAGAAATAAGATGACAGCACGTTTAAGTCACTGCACATGACACGGTCACTAGAACAAATGCGTCAATGAAGGAAGAAAATCAGACTCACCTCATTCTTGACGTCATGGAGACGACACAAATGTAGATCCTCGAAACCGATTGTTTTTCGTATAGAAAGACTTTGCTACCATTAAATCATTGGCAATTTTATTAATGATTTATTACTTTGTACATACATCTGTAAAAACTTATCAAAGAAGTATGCTTTCTGTTAAAAGCAAAGTGTCACGTAATATTTTCCCTTTGGAGAGATTCCGCTCGCTAAATTTAGGCCAAGTCATCGCAGCGAGATAAGAGAGCGCGGGGAATCACGATACATGTATGTGCAGCAGTGAATGAAAGAGAGTTAGCCTTCATTAGATGATAAAGAAGACACCGGAGTGTTAATAGAGAGAGAGAGAATGATAAAATTCCTTAACTGCCCAACATTCAATTCTAAAGTAGAGTTTTTGTGTTTAATGAGTCCATGAAATTTAAATTTCTGGTGTGAAATGAAAATGTGAAATACAAATAGGCTGGGAATAGGTCCTAAGCAGCACAACTTTGAACACTTCAAATCATCCTCAAATAATCCATCATTCATATCACTATTGATAGATCAGGATTCCGCGTGGTTAATAATCTAATATACTTTTTGGGAAATCAGTAGTTCTGCTATCACTAGTATGAATGTCCGTCTACAACTCTACACAAACGAGGATCTGTCAATAGATCTCCTTCGACATGCAATAGTATGTAGAAAATCAAATTTGATTTCCACGACACTTAACCCTTACCGTACCAAGGCTCATAAACCAGGATTCATCAAAAATCAATTGCATTTTCATTAATTGGTCGCAATCATTTGATTGTTGCTGTCAAACGTTGCAATTTTTATTGATTGCCTCCTGCATCAAAATTGATCTGCTGGTTGACCCAACCCAATATAATTGCAAACCAAACTGGTTTTCTGGACAACCGTTTGGTTTTCCAGAGAACCATTTGGTTTCCCAGAAATCCTTTTGGTTTTCTGGAGAACCAGTTTGGTTTTCCAGAGAACCATTTGGTTTTCTGGAAATCCTTTTGGTTTTATGGAGAACCAGTTTGGTTTTCCAGAGAACCGTTTGGTTTTCTGGAAATCCATGTGGTTTTCTGGAGAACCAATTAAAAACCAAAATTTTTTAGAGTGTAGTGACTTTGTATGGAATAGTTTTGTAGATTTATCCAATATTATCATTTATTGTCGCCTTTCATTAATTTAGATTTGGAATATTAATGCATATTTGCACTGTAAAGTTAAGTTTGAAAAAGCGCCAACATGCCTCCTAGGAGGCAGCTTTGATCTCTGGAATAGGCCTTCTTATAGTTACAAGCTTGACGGAGAGGGTGTATAAAGAACTCACTCGAATGTAGATCACTGACTGCATAATTTTCTCTATTCGGTGTCTCTCTTCCATTGTCGGAATAATTCCATTTTAGAACTATTTTATCATCTAATTACTATACATCATTGAGTCATCAATTTCATTGATCGCTAATATATAAGTTGAGACATTTGCATCCAAATTAACGTTCACAACAATGTGCGTTCAATAAATGATCAATTTTTTCAATAATATAGGTTAATTATGAGTATGATCTTCGTTTACGAAAATGCATCCTAGTAATTTTCATTAGCAGAATACTAGGCTTTGTGAAGAAAAAAGCTATGAGTATCACTTTTGTGTGCATTCTATCACTGTAAAAATGGCTGCCATGTTGATGTAAAACCTGCTTTTGGTCGTGTATGATAAATTGTCATATTATGTCGTTGTAATGCTATTCTACAGTACCTGATGCAAATATTATCGGTTTGCTTTTTTTCGCTTTACTAAGTTAATGATTCATATTTTTCGCTTTTTTTTAATCCGAATCGGCTAGGTGATCTGTATATTCAATAGCCATGAGATCTTCAGACCATAACTGAAAGCACTTGAATTGAAGTATTCAACAATATCAAAATTCCTTGATTTTTCTGACAATAAAATGAACATGCGGTGAATTGATGGAATGACATTTGACAAGCGCAGAGTGGTTAGAACTAGCAGTTTGACTTTCTTGGAGGGAATGTTTTGTTTTGTATTGTTTCTTGTCATCTGTTTTCATATCCACCAAAAATCCAGCCTTACTTTTTATCTTATGTAAGGTTATTATTTAAAAATATATTTATGGTAAACCTGCAGCTGTTTGTTGCTCTTCTATTGAGAATTGTAAGATCAGTAGTAGTAGTAGCAACTTAGTATAATTGAGCACAGGATGTGAATCATATTTACGATTTAGTATAAAATACAATTATTGTATGGAATCATCACTCTTAGTACTTATACTTAGCTCATTATCTAGACAAGACAAGTTTTATGTTTTATCAAATTATCTTCATCTTGTGACCACGAGCCCATGTTCTTATAGGCCCTTGGGACAAGCAAATGACCGTGAAGTGTTTCCTAATTGGGAAGTGCATGCTTCTTAAATAGGTTTCTTTTGCAATTTTTTCTAAATCAAACTACTAAATTTTGCATTTTTTCGTCGCAACAGTAATTGGCCGCGACAAGTGAGTTCTACGTAGAAAGTGGTAATATTGATAATAATAAAGCAAAACTCCAGAGTGAAATTTGCATGTACATTGTGCGATGTACATGCATCGTTCGGACCTTTTTCATTTTTTGCTTTTGGACTCTAACTTACGAATAATAATGAAGAGCATGAGTTTTTTTTGTTCCACGTTATAGCAATTCAAAATACTCATACTACTAAAAGATTGGAGTAGCAATATGTCGTAACTGTTTTGTTATTAGTTTTTTAAACATTTACGGCATATTTGACAGGGAAATTGCTTTTAAGTACATCACTTGCACAAGAAATTGCTTCTTCTATTCATGGACCAGCCTGATAATCCATAGCTTGTTCTTTCTATGAGTCATAAACCCGCAGAGATGACTTGATTATTTAGACGCATCATAGATACAATTTGTTTACCATCCCAAGCTTTGATACAATTGTATATATGCACCTACTACTATTTGAATAGATTAAAGTAACGATGAAAAAGGATGATAATGATAATTTATTTGCCGAAAGACATAACATTTAAAATACATGCACTACATCACGAGAAATCAAGGCAAATAGAAGCCCGAAGATGGGCAGAACAAAGGGTTGGTACGCTAAATCTGCCAGTAAGGTCAGGAAGAATTTGGTCACCAAATGTCATTCCGTTGAAAGTACGATCTTATTAAATTCAGTTACTGTTCGTACATTAACTTCAATAGCTGAGAGATTGTTTCAATGTCGAATGACGTCGATGGTGAAAAAGTAAGCGCGATATGAATGATGCGATGTTGGGATAATCAGTCTTGTAGGATTGCCTCGAGAGGTTCGGTGGGAGATGGATAACAGATTATGGATGGAATAACAGATTAAGCAATGAAAGAGACTCTTTCCTTAGAGGATCTTGATTTTCATTACAAAGATAAGACCCAGTGCACTGGTAGCCTATGCCTCGTCACATTAAATGTTGTGCGAATAAAACAGCAAACTAGACTTGTCTGTTCACTTGTTTGCTCATAGCAAGTTTTTAGTATGAAAAATGCCATATTTCGTTGCTGGAATTCAGACTGCAGAAAATTCACGCTTGTGCAACATACTTTAAGTAAGGCGTGCACTTGTCATCAAAGGTCTGACCTGGGACTAATTTCTATCGAGGCTGAGGCCACGATTTTTTATCGATGTTGGCTTCGTGAATTATGCTATATTCTTCAAAAATGCATTCATCAGCTAATGATATAGGTAGCACAATAAGACCATTGCACCACCGCTACAAAGAACATCTGACACATATCAATTCATCAGTTTTTAAGCCTTCAACCAGAAACTTGACTTTCCCAAAATTCTATTTATTTCATTAAATGCTGGGATTGTTATGTCTGCTGTGCAGAACTGAATGATGCGACATGAGTTTTTATCAACACTTCTTTTATTCCGCCTTTCTGGTCGTGCGGATAGAGCACTTGCTTAGCTTTCTAGACAGGTTTGGAAAAAGCCAAAATCAGTCTTTGGGTTTTGCAGACCTCACATCCCACTTTCAAAAATGCAGTAAAAATCTAGTTCCAGAAATTTCAAACGAGCTATGCAGAATTTACAAAAAATCAAAAACCCACCTTCTTTCAGTCTCTGGTTGGGTTTCGAAGTTTTTGATACCAAAATTTCATAAGCAGTAGGCTTCTGACTCAAAAGTGGGTTTTGTGGTGACCTTGTTAGTAACAGCGATTTTCTTCCATGATTGCACTTTGTCCTAAAGCGGTTTAATCAAGAACTCAAAATGCGACATACAGTATACGTTAGTTAGCCGCAGAACAATCTAATATGATAGTAAAATGACTATGGTTTAAAGTCTCGGTTTTAGGGCCAAATCCCTGAGCTAAATGGTTGCGATCCATGGATATATTATATTTTGAAAGGACAGAAGAATTCCATCTTGATAAAAGCACTGATGAAACTGCTATAAATTCACGCTCTATAAGAGAACTGCTTTTTTTGTAAATTTCAAATTATGGACAATCTCCTCTTGTCATGTGACAAGAAAGGCCCACACTTGATATTTTTGCCTCCTGTGTGGAAGTAGGATTGCTTAGGGAGGCACATGGCCTTTGTCTTTTAGTTCTTCGTAATTGCGGAGTAGGCTTAAAAATGTTAGGTAGACTAGGGACTGGACCGTACGTGCACAAAAGCGATCAAATATAAAAATTGGTGAAGACGTGGCGATTGGAATGTAGATTCAGTTAAATAGCACATTTAAATGATAAGCAATAAACTTCAGCAGATACAAGACAAGGGGCGAAGCGGAATGTAGGAGTGAAGATATTTTGTTGAAAGTCGAACATGATGGATGATTGGATCCGGGTTCAAGTCCTTACCCTTATTGGCAACTTTTCTAGTGCCACTATTATTTTTAACGAAACAATTGCCATATATCCAATCATGGAATCTAAATGTAGAATTCCGGTAGCCTCAATGACCAAACCCCCTTTATCCAGTGAGCTCTTGATCATCCATGTTTCTGGTCGACTTGTGTGCAAACCTTGGTCACGCGAATTGCGGTCAGGAAGATAGGTGTTAGAGTCCATTCGGACTTAACATGAGTCACACCTACCGCATGTCAATCATTACAAACCCAGCAACAACAGTCTTTGTAACAAATTTCGACTATTGTTTAATGCTTTTTGTATCAGAAGTAGCTTTGTTGAATTATTCATTTTGAAAGTTCTCATACTGGTTTTAATTAGACCAAAATATCGATTCGATCGTGTCCACTCTCGAATCCGCAACCGTCTAAACATTCGAGCAAAGTATGCTTGTACGTGACTTTCTCGGACTAATTGATCTATAGTGCCAAAGGAATTTAATGAACCGCTGATAGATCTCTGTTTGGATATCTCATGCATGTTTCATATTGGTCATTGGGTAAGCATTTTTGCTTGTTTACAGAAAGCCATCCGGACTGATCCTCGTTTCGATCCTCGAGTAAATGGAGCTGCGTTTATCGATGACTACGATTTTGTGGAAAATATCCGTGAAAAGGAAATGCTGGTAAGAAATCAGTGAGCTTCCACCAGACTTCATGTAGCAAAGGTACATGTATATTCTAATTGCAGAAAATGAAGACAAGGTTGAAGCGAAATATTTCGAGAATCGAAAAAGAAAAGTTAGAAATTTCTTTGAAACGAATGGTAAATCTGCTGTGTCAATGATGTGCTTGGATTTGTCCTATATTTTACAACTTGTTTTCCAGCGTCAGAAAAAGGCAACCATCGATGATTTCCGATTGAAGAAGGCAGTGATGGACAAAATAAAGAAGGATCAGGATGACGCATTAGACAGTGGTAATGTACCGAAGTTCTTTTCAAAAGGTAATCACGAAATTTAACTTACATGTTAGGGTTAAGAATCATTCGCGGAATCCACCGAATTTCGGGTATATACCCGAATATTACCCGAAATTTGAAATTTTCGGGAAATATACCCGATTTATAACCGAATTTTTAAATGTTATGTTTTACATATCTTGCATAGTATCGTTTATAACTTTTCACAATTCTTTTTTATTTCGGTTTTTACAACTTGTGATTTGAGAAAATGATGTTGATTTTCATGATTTGAGTATTTTTTAATGATTCGTTACTAGATTATTTCTGTCTTTCATACAGCCTTAATTTTTCGTAATTATTTCCTGATATCACATATCAGCATTGATTAACCATGATGATTAGCGAATTCGAATTGGAAGTTGACTAGCTTTTCCACTCAGCCGCTGTTCTTTGCATCTAGTTTCTTGGCCTACGAGTTCTTCTGCTTTGCACGTACATAATACTCTTATCCTCAAGTGCTATCATTGCAGTGTTGATCATGGTAATAGATATGTGTATCAGCGTTGCCACGGCTGCGCGGATGAGGGGTTTCAGCTGCTTGTGCGTGAAGTCTGCGCGGATTAACCGGAACCTGCGCGTAGGAAGGTCTCAGAAGGATATTCTTTTATTTCAGGTTATAAACTTAGAAGTGAGATGCTTTTTGAAGTTCCGGTAGCTTATTTCTTGTGTATATGCAACTAAACTTTTTTTCTGCTAGAAGTACTACTTTGACTTCATTTAAAATGATTCAACTATTAGACTATCGATAAACATGTAGGCAGGCATATAGCTGAAAGTGACATTGATTTGATGTCCGAATTTTCTAACTAGTATTTGTGAGTTATGTCGATTGGGATGTTTTGTTAAGGTTGAAATAACGTGTTTTCATTGCTTTATGATAATATAATAGAACTTAGTTTAATCTCAAAACACATTAGCTCGGAGCCTGTTAGTGTGGTTAGGCTAAAATGGCTATTCGTATTAGTAAACTCGAAAGAAATAAATAGGTCGATATATTCCTAAATTGGCTCACGTGCGCGGCAGTCATGGTGCAAACCGATTTCGTTTCAGAGACGAAGCCTTTCATTTTTTTAAAAGATAAGTCGAATGAGGATTTAGTGATAAACTCCTTGTCAGTGCATCCATGGCGTGTAATCCTTCATTGAAGTCTTAATGTAATTTGATTTTTCCAGTATGATACTGTTATCATTTAGTAACTACGAGACATAACTTAAAAGTATTGACATTTTTCGCAAATTAGTACACGTTTTATATAGCGGTCAAGGATGCTGGATATTCATAAAATCTAGAGGCAACTTTCCTTCCGTAAACATCTGTGAAATAAATTATCGGTCCACTGCTTAGTAAATAAATTCTAGGAACAGCGAATATGTTCCCAAAAGTAAGTGCTCATGGATATACTTTCCTAGCGTATCATATACTTGAGTTTAGACCTTCATTTATGCTACCTTGCATCGATACACTGTCTGCGCGGATGGAGTCTCGAGACCCGGTGACAACGCTGATGTGTATTGGCTTCAAAATGAGACCTTATCTGCTAGCTTCTGTTGCATAATTACAAAGTCATGGCATATTTAAATTTAGTCATATTTTTATACCTCACCCTGTGCCCTTTGAGTTTCACAGGGATAAGCAGGCCTAACTAAACCAAAGCGTTACTCCTTCTGGTCGAGTCTAAGTGATTTCTGATCTCACCTCGTATATTTGTTGATTTCCTTGTTATTTATACAGCGGTTTTTAATTTGCGTCTCCTGCTTTCATATTTTGTTCTCTATTTCCAATCTCATTTTGAATGTGTCTCACACGTGATTTTGCTCTTCAGCGGAACTTAAGCAGAAAATCGCACAAGAACGTATTCGGTCAAAGAAGAAGTCGAAGAAAAAAAAGAAATAACTTTTCTTTTGTGAATTTGTAAATAAATATTCAAAATTTTCTATCGTTTTGTATGTTTTGGTGATAATTTGATGCTCAGTATAGATAAGGGGATAGACTACAACTTTATGCGCAGCTTCGTTTATTAAGACGCAAACAATACCATAGAAGTTTAATTTCCACAGTTTCGGTTGCATGTGTTCCTTGACTTATACAATAGTTCCATAAGACAATGCTAACCCAAATTCCTTTCATATCGCGCTAAAAGCTTTAGATGAATCTCAGAAATGAAGCTTAAGTGGGAAAGCTAGGGATCTTCACTAATGGGGGGCAAGAATAAAGAGTAATGGGATATCTGGGACTGCGGAAATGGCGTGTCGCAAGCATAATTTAAACGATTTCTTCGGTCTCATGCACCACGCCTACTTCAAATGAGTTGTTATTAATGTAAAATTGCCAAAATTTCATCATAAGAGATGTGGGCTGAATGGCAATTTATTAACCCAGAGGACCTCTAACTATAGTTGAAGCAGCTTCCCACTGAAAATTACGTACGTAATTACAACATTGATCCGCTATAATTGATGCAAATATGCGACCATGTCTACCCACCCGCGAGAAAATAAGTCCGCGGACCCTCGAGGGCCGGCCCACGACTAAAAGACGAGGGCGAGTCCCTCGAAAAGTCGTCAAAAAGCCGAGGGCCAGCCCTTGACTTTCCAAAAAAAAATGCCACCACCCTTGCGTTGTACTAATAAAAAGTACAACGCAAGAAGGGTGGCAAGTGGCATAAATCTGAAAACTATTGAACCTACCTTAGATTTCTATTCACGCAGGTCGATAGTGTCACTCCACTAAGTGTTCCATGTACTAATAGAAAAATAATAACACTCTATTAGAACCGAAACATTCGGAGGCAGTGACGAGTTCCGCGAAGACTGAAGACCATAACGTCTGAAATATGAAAGAAGGTTCTCAAGAATATCATTGTTAGAAATAGCCTATACATCATTACAATTTTAGAAATTGTTTCCTTAGCTCTACCTTCAAAATTTCATGTTAATGTTTGTAAGAAAATGATAATATCACTCACACGGCATAATTGGATGATCATACAACCCTGCATTTATAAAAAGGATATATTTGTCAGGAGAGAGGCGATCAGGAGTGTTATAGGCCAGCATACTATCCCAAGCATATGAAACGGATTTCATTAAAAATGTTGTTGGGTTGGCAATAAAATCTCACGAAGACAGACTGAAAAATTGATCGATCGACCAATATCAAATATTACAATTATACATAGGAGGATATTATTACGTTCGAGTTTAAAGCTGATTAAGGACACGGTCGTTTGTAATGTAATCCACTCTGTATTATAGAGATAGGCTTAATCAACAACCGAAGATTTGAGAATTCATAAATAATTCAGCGCTTCCGTTTCATTTGTTAGATACAGAATATCTACTGAGAACACGGTAGGATGTCTGATGATAATTTGAGAAGCTCTTCGAAATCCTGTTGTATGTAAAGCAAGGGATTATATCAAGACCATGTAGGTCGTATCGTCAGGGCAGACTGTACATTGCTAAGTTCCGAAAATTCAATGCATATCAACATGGCTGTCAACGCAGTAGAGATAAAGCGGTAGATGAAACAGGACAGTAATAGCAGAATATCTGTGCACGAATCAGTATAAAAATGAATTTGTACATACAGTCAAAGCCCGATTCAATTCTGGCGACGTGACATTAAACGGGCAAAATCAATCAATACGGCATGTAAAAACCAATGAAACAGATTAAGTTAACAAAGGACTTTAATTGAATATCTGTAATAAAAGTACAACGGTGTTTCCTACTTATTAAAGATATTCAATTAAAGTCCATTGTTAACTTAATCTGTTTCATTGGTTTTTACATGCCGTATCGATTGATTTTGCCCGTCTAATGTCACGTCGCCAGAATTGACTTTATCTCATTGCAGCGAACCATCAGTTAGCGCCAACGCTGTGCAAAGTATTTTGCAGTCAAAGCTCGAAAAGTCGAAGGACTTTAATTGAATATCTTTAATAAAAGTACAACGGTGTTTCCTACTTATTAAAGATATTCAATTAAAGTCCATTGTTAACTTAATCTGTTTCATTGGTTTTTACATGCCGTATCGATTGATTTTGCCCGTCTAATGTCACGTCGCCAGAATTGACTTTATCTCATTGCAGCGAACCATCAGTTAGCGCCAACGCTGTGCAAAGTATTTTGCAGTCAAAGCTCGATAATTAAGAGCATAAATACCAGGTTTTCTATCTCTTAATTATTGAAAGTCTGAATTCAAAAGCAACTTATATAAGCCGCCAAATATACAAAAAAATACCGCGGCCGTATGATCTTAATTGACCGAAGTCTTCCGTGTCCGAATTAACGAGCTTCGACTGGATTTATCGTATTCATACGAAGCGATCTGTTTACGATGTCAGTCTGTCCGCACGATTCGATCTGAATGGTCGTGAAATATTGGCTTGCTTTACCTATATAGTCAAACATTTATAACCAGAGGAACATCTTTTACATCACATCTAATTCAAAAGTTATCTGTTGAAATATTTCAATTAATTCAGTGTTTGGTATAATGTGTAGTGCGCAGGTTAACCGCTATTATTTACTAAATTTATCTATCATCACTTCATTCGACTTACCTGATACGAATTTCGTTTGATAAATAATCATTCCATCAATATTTTCGGCTCAGGATATTCCTCGCATTTTCTACACTGTAATTTGATTTATAATCCATTAATAAGATCAATCAATTTACACAGCGATGTCCACAGGTGTCAGTCAGGCAGCTCCTAAGATAGAGACACAAATGAAACGTCTAGATTATTCTGCGCTATTTCTCTTTGTGAAATGAAGCGATGACCTCTATTTCAACCCTCGAGTTGAAATGTGATCTTCTTATTGCGCTGCGCTATCGAAGGCGCACGAGAAAGTTATCTGCTATCGGGCTGGACTGGACAAAGCGCTCTTCTATTAATAGAATTCTCTCTCTCCCTTCTCTCCCTCACTGTATAACAGGCTTGAAGCGACCGAGATATCATGCAACACTCATTGAGGATTCTTCCATTCATTCACAATTTAATGAATGAACAATAATACAACTTGCAACCTTGATTGACGAAAAAATTGACAAGCATTGAAATTCAGGCATAGTCAGAATCATGGTCAGAATGAAAGAATGATATGAAGTTCAGGGTAAGTCAGGAATTTTGAGTATACTGCATATAATTATAATTATATGCATTGTCATCGATGCGTCATGCAAATGTATGAAGTATCGCAACCAAAAATGTTTATCGCAACATTTCACGATTGAATTCATCATCATCATGTAGCGAAAATCACTGAGAGAAATGAGAGCTAAGGTTATTTATTCCAAGGAAAAACTTGCCTAGATATGCCAGACAGCCGATCGATGACAGTTTTGGGCCAGTCCACTAGCATCAGAGATACGTTTTTTTTAGAAATCACAACAAATTCGCTGCTCAATGTGTGTGACAACTCTGGGGTCATTCTTATTCAAAATTAGAGCTCGTGTGAACTTAAGGGCCGACCCACGACCACCGTCAAAAGATAACCGTGAAAATTGGGGGGCCAACCCTCGACTTTAAGAGATCACATTTCACGTCATTTTTTGAAGAGAATGGTCGCAAATTGACATGATCATGCATTTTTACTTCCAAATAAGCCATTTTCGAAAAAGTTGTTGGCCCCCATATTTTCACGTGGCCCACGACTTTTTGACGAGGGGCCCACGACTCATTTTCTCGCGGGCAAAAACAATTTTTTACATGTTTTTTTATGACCTTTTGCCTATGAATGTGAACTGTGTTAAAATTCAGTTGATTAACCCTCAAACGACGGCTGGGGTCCATTGGACAGGAACTTTCTACCTTTGTATTGCTTGTAAGCTTAATTGCATAAATTGCGTTTACCTAATCAATTTAATTTTCACTGACATTTCTCAGTGTTTACTGACTTAAAGTTTGATGGTAATTCTATAATATCTTCAGTATTCGAGTGATTCAAAATACTGGATCATAAATTGCACGGCTGAGGTCCAATGGACCATGTCGTCGTCGTCATGCAAAAATGGCGTAACTGAAAATGTTCGATTTTGGGATTTTGACAGTTGCTGGTCATTATTTACATGGCGGATCTGATGAGCACATTTTCATAAGTGTAAGAGATGATTTTCTGGGAGAAAATCAGAAAATGAAATTGGCGTATTTTTCTTAAGAAAATTATCTCACAAAATGGCGTATCTGGTTTCTTTCAATTATAATGAAATTGGTATAACTTAATTCACAGTTATGAAAAATGAAAATGGCGTAAGTCATGCATTTCTAACTGATTTGTGATTTAATTCATTATTAATTCATTATTAACTGTGTTTCGCCTAAGGTTAGCCCTTGCTAATCTGTACTTATAGATATCACATAGATCAATTATACATTTTGGCCCATAAGTATGAATCAATCCATTATATTCTGCTATTTCCTACGGGTATGTATACTTGAACGAGATTTAAAGCAAAAGCGAAGGCGCGAATTCTAATTGACGAGTTCAGATATCAGTGAATGCATGAAATAGCCATAGGAATATTCATCCTCATCAGTGAGGTAATCAAAGTTCCGTCACGATAAACATGCACATAGTTCTGTATTGTATCGTTCAAGCTCAAGCACCAACTACTATATATTAGCACTACGGATCATGAAGAGATTTTCTCAAACTAAGAGTATGAAAAGATATCTTACAATCTAAACCAGCACCTCCTAAATCCCACACTAAAGCACGACATTACTTGTAACTGATGAAAAAATCCTAAAGCAAAGCGTTGACGATCACAATGATTCGGAAATTCCAAATAAGGATCCTGATGTGAGTGACTATTTAATTGAGCAGTCGAATTCTGAATCCATCAAGGAGAATTCCATAAGTTCCAGACGCAAAAGAATACCGAAAAACTGGAAGTGAAAGCTGGA
Organism: Prostheceraeus crozeri; assembly: GCA_907163375.1. Lineage (NCBI taxonomy): Eukaryota > Metazoa > Platyhelminthes > Polycladida > Euryleptidae > Prostheceraeus > Prostheceraeus crozeri. The sequence continues at coordinate 60,603 of CAJQUW010011872.1, read as the reverse complement.
GGTCGAATTTGGTGAACATTGCCACGGAACCAATTGTGACAACAGAGAAAATTCATTATCAGTTGAATCGAATTGTCATCTATTAACTGAAGAGAGGAGACATGAAATTTTTGATTATTTTTGGATGGAAACCAACCGGGACCAACGTAGAATTTATGTATATTCTCTCATTGATGCCGTAGAGAAGAAGACGGAAACTGAAGAATCAACACAGTCGCTCTCTACTCTATCATCATTTAAAGACAGGTTCTCAAGCTGATGATAAGATTCTTGTTTGTGCTACAATGTTCCAAAATACTTTCCGAATATCGCATCGAACTATTTTGAATATGGCTAGCAAAATCCACACATGGATTATCTAAAAGTAGTATAGGCCCTACCAATATTCCGAGGGAAAATAGGCTCATTGGTCAGAATCTTGTCAAGAAGGAGCGCATTGATATTGCAAAACGATTTGTTGATTCTTTGGACAAAGTTTCATCTCACTATTGCAGGAAGTCAAGTGATAAGCAATACCTTGGCCATACGAATTCACGAGTGTACCAAATGTACATCAGAAGTATGTTGTCTGGTTGCAACAACAAAATGAACGGCAAAATGACCCCGTTTCCCTAACAACATTCAAAGGCTTATTAAAAGAAAAGAACATCGAAATATTTCAACCCCGTAAAGACCAATGCGATGTTTGCAACAGTCATAAACAAGGAAACACTGATGATGAAACTTATTCACTCCACTTGTAATTGAAAGACAGTGCTAGCTAGATATGAAACGAATAGATACAAAGAAAATGCAAAAGCCCGCGGTGGAGGCTTGATTGCTATAACTGCAGATGTTCAAGCGGTCCAAACAATTCCGAAGTTGAATGCAAGTTGTTTGTATTTTAGAACAAAATTGAACTTACACAATTATACTATCTACAACGACTCTAGCCAAGATATCCATTGCTATGTTTGGACTGAAATAAACGGCGGTCTATCAGCAAACAACCTTACTAATTGCTGAATTGAATATCTTGATAATCAGCTAACATGTGAGAAAGACTTGAAAACAAAATTCATTTGGAGTGATGGGTGCGGGTCACGAAATCGAAATTGCACTCATTTCTTTCGTTTCACAATGGGCAAAAGTGAATAAAATCATTTTTTTAAATTACCTAGAGAAAGGACATACACAGATGGTGGTAGATTCTGCTCACTCAAAAATAGAGAAACTCCAAAAGAATATTGACTTACATGTGCCCGCAGACTACTGTAATTTGGTTACATCTGCAAGGAAGAATCCTTCTCCTTTCAAGTGCAATTATCTATCCTACAGTTTCTTCAAAAATAATGAAGAAATACAGACACGAGCATCCGTCCGACCAGGCTATGAAAGGAGACCCATGCGTATCAGAAGTGAAAGAGTATAGATGTGATCCCTCCGGCGATATATTCTATAGGCTTCCCATGATACTTCAACAGGTTTCACTCTTCTGCCACAAAGAAACCGAAAGAGCATCTCTCAATTACAAGATCTATATTCCAGTTTGATCTATGTACATCTCCCGAAGAAAATTAAAAGACTTGCAAGAAATCAAAAAAGTTATTAATCCGGTTATCATTCTTTCTAAGACAACCTTCCCTACAGTGTATAACAAATATCATTCTATGTGTTCCATTTTGCTGAATACTCTGATACATGTAAGTAATGACATTTCAATCTTTTCATGATCGAATACTGCACTCCTGTTCTGGTTCTTTTTAAGTTAGTGCATTTTTACTCATTGTTCCGTGTAAGTTGCTTTGTATATGAAACATCAACATTTTCTGATGAATCATACATGTGCATGTACACAATTCCGTTAAAATAATCGCTTTTATTCATTGCGATAATTTATAGGCTTCGTGTATCGTATAGGTAGGTTGAAACTACAGCAAATTATGGCCAAGGGTATTATCTACGAGGAGAAGAAAGTAGCGCAATCAATAAGCAACTATTGAGCTGTGAGATTAAACGTACTGCAACTCTAACCATATCATACCTGTAGAATTCAGGATAATGACAATCTACGAACCATGCATTCTGGATTAGTTGACTTCTGATAATTACCTCCTGAGGAATCATTATTCCATGGTTTTCAAGTTTTCAATAAACTTTCATGTACCTTTCAGATTAATGACTTACTTATTTTTTAATTAAGTCAACTTATAAGTCACTTAGGCCTAATAGTGATAATGCGGTCCATGTAAAAAAATGGTGCGTCTATTTTCACCAAGCTATGGCAAAAATGCCTGCAAAGTAGCAGAAAATTCAATAAAATGCTAGTAAGAAAATGGCGTAACATACCATTGACGACTATTGCCATGCTCTGATGATCTGCCATGCTCTCTTAAAAAGTTAACAAGCCTCATTCAAATAGTTGTGAATTTACTTGAATAACCATTTATCATGCTTCAAAATTCACTCGAGAAGTTTTCCTGTTCAAAATTGAGGAATGGGAGAATGGCACTATGAGCCATATTTCAGGTTTTCATCCTTGACTATTGATGTTAAAGAATAAAGCTCACCAGTTTTGATAATTTTGGTATCGATATATTTGTGGTGGCTCCGCTAGATTGAATTATTTCCTGAATAAACCTGTCACTTAGAAAAAAAATTGCGAAATGGGTCGTGGTGCCTTTTGGAAATGCATTTCTAAAAGGACTTTTCTACTCATTCTTGATAGAAAAACATTAAAAGTCTCATGATAATCTTAATTCTCATCTATAAATGCTATTCAAGTACTCTCGCATATTCATGAGTTTTGTATTAAATAATAATATGAATTCATTGCGTATAATGCATTGTTAGCTTATGTGTGGTGAGTCCTTTCTTTTGAATTGTTCAAGGAGACGATGCAGGCATTGCTGATCATTGACAAGAAATAGAGGTGTGGGGCACGATGTGCCTGGCTCATGGTGACCCAACTTGACTCTTTTGATGATAGATCATCATATCCCAGATACATCTGACATAAGAAAGAAAATTTTTGCTTCATCATGCTTACAAATTGGGTGACTTTTCCATCTGCAAATTAAATTTAGTCTGTTATTTTTTCTAAGCGTCAAAACGAAAAACGTTTTATATAGTGCAATAACATACTTTTCTACGTGAAAAATAGTTTTTCCAGTGAAAGCATAGGAAAATAATGAGGCATCGAAGGAGGTGCTACCCGGGACGAACACACCAGATGCTTTTGTTAAATATTTGGCAAATACTTGACAACATTTTACTAAACTTCTACTAAAATTTTATCAAATATTTATCTAACATAGCTGATGATTTGCCAATTTTTAGCAAATAGCAAATAATTTGGTAAAATTCTAATAAAATGTCTCAAATTTCTCTCTGATATTATCTTACACAACTCTTACGTGAATTCCCAACAAAAACATTCTAAAACTGTTCAGAAAATGTCGTGAATTTGCTATAAAAACATTCCAAAAAATGTTATATGTTCAAATGACAATACATGAGAATATTATGAAAATGTTATCTTAAAATATTTTTAGAATGTTTTCTAGACATGCTCCAATATTTTGCCACAACATATATCGTAGATGAACTCTAGTTTTATCAATAAATGTGAGCATCCTGCGAATCCACTTAATGAGTCAAGATGAAACTAAGTTTAACGATGTGTAAATATATTGCATTATAATTATAACATGTATAATTTACTTATCATAAAACTTGTGGGTTTGATCTTGACGCATAAAGTGGGTTCGCAGACCGCTCACATTCTATTGATAAAATTACAGTTAACCTACGCCGTAGCAAAACATTGATGAAATTTACCGTTGATATTAATTGAATATATTGTTGATCGAAGTCATCCTGCTGCGAAATGCTCCAAGGATTAACAGCAGAAAACTCAATGCTGCTAAAGCCATAACATTCGGAGGCAGTGACAAGAATAGCCCTACATATTTATACATTATAACTGTTGATCGAAGTCATCCTGCTACGAATCGCTCCAAGGATTAACAGCAGAAAAACTCACTGCTGCTAAAACCAAAACATTCGGAGGCAGTGACAAGAATAGCCCTACATATTTATACATTATAACTGTTGATCGAAGTCATCCTGCTACGAATCGCTCCAAGGATTAACAGCAGAAAAACTCACTGCTGCTAAAACCAAAACATTCGGAGGCAGTGGCAAAGAATCACATAATTTAAAGACTCACCTCATCAGCAGATGTCAGCCTACAGAACTGTCGTAATTGTTCCTCTACCATCAATTGTGCTGGTTTGGTCAGTTTCAATCAGTTCCCATTTATATCTCTTTAATAGACAATGATATTGTGGTCTGAAATGCACAATAGAGTTTTTGATGCAAAAAGTATTGAATGTATTTGACGCACATAAGAGAAGGAATAGGCCATACAGAATGTAGCATAATTGAAAAATAGTAAGATGACACAGGTTTTGATCGAGCTTCTATTATAAGAATCAATCAGATTCAATTCAATCATTCATTCAGAATCAGTCAGTGATATTTTTAACTATCTTAGTATCTTTTATCATCCCGATAATTTACAACAGCACGAATTAATCCATAACACATTTTCCCACGGTGGAAAACATATGCCGGTTAAGCAGAAAATCCGATTTGATATTTGATGTCAAATAATTTCCCCATTAACTGAAATCAGTAACAATAACGTACCCTCAAATGTCTTGCACAAATCCAAATTATACAGTGAAGCATTTGACCTATTTAAAAAACCACAAAAATTCGTATTTAAAAAAAATGTGCCAACCCTGCATGTAGGCCTGACAAACGACGGTTTAGATGTGCACGCAAGCTACATTATCGACAGTATCAATCAGCAAATTAAAAGAAGATTCAATCTTTTTCCATACGACCAGCTGGTACAGTGATAATAGTGTGGTCCCAAAGAAGCCCTGTGATCCTGATGTTTAGCACGACCACTTCACTTCAGTCATGTATCTTGGACAGTTTCAATGCCACATTGGTGGACTACTTTTTAGTATCCTTTCTCTCTCAAGAATAGATTTTCAGTAGATTCAATGACGCATGGGACGACTGCTGTGCACATTGCTAAGCGGTGCGCGCTGTCATGGTGAGGATTGTCCATAGAATATGGATTCTCTCTATACTCGATGCTGATGAATTTCAGAGGAAGTTAACTTTCTTATGATTTGATACGATTTGATGAGGGACCACACTATCATCATCGTACCGACCAGCTCCCGAATGAAACACCCACTGGAAGGCAGCCGCATACGCTACGGATTCTATTCGAGAATCCGGAGAACGCTTGCAATTTTTTTAAATGGAGGAAATTTACCACCCCTATTTTTGGGAAATATGCCTCATCATCAAGGATCGAAGTCTCCATCTCCTATCAACGATCATGATGAATCACACGATTAATTCTTTAACTGAATGTACATTTTATTTGGTAATTGAAGGACATTATGATTTGAATGGTTGGCTTAGAATGTTTTTTCAAGTCATCTGTTTTTACACCTGATTTACAAATACAATTTATTTGCTACTCACATGTCTGAATAATAGTGACGCACCATATACACTCCATCTGGACACTCGACGCTAATGATCTTAAACAAAGGATGACAACATGCATATTACAGTATCTTCAATGAATAGAGAAAACTGCGCCGTCAGTCTTCACTTCGACGAGCGGAATCACACCCACACACTACATGAGGAATCCGTGAACTGACTGATAGACGTAGAGCGCGGCGAAGAAATGCTTTGCAATGTTCGAAGTCGGGAGGCTCGCCATCTTGAAGACATGATAATCCCTTCTCAGAATAGGTCAGAAAGATAAATTAGATAATTGCAGAGGTTGGGATGCATTAGAATAAAGTAATGCTTTAGAAATAATCATGAAAACTGATTACTCGTGCAACATGCTCGTGACACACTCGTGAAACATCGGGAAATGATAGCAACTCTCTGAGCGCCTTACACAGACTTCTAAATATAGCACCCAATATAGGATTCTCGTCACGGGAATTCCTATCGTTTCCTGAGAACGATTAGAGCAAGTTCGAAGCGATTACTACAGTTCGATAGGATCTCAGAGTCGGTGAAATTTCACACGACTTAAACTGTTTCTTCGATTTAAGGCTCATATCATGACGTATCGAGTAGTTTTCACGAAGATAATACACAAGATTCATACAAGCAATATGGAAGTAAAACATACAATTTCGAACACAAGATCTGATTGCTACATTCGTGCTGAAACTTATTTTCAAGCTCATTTGACCAAGCATCGAATCACAGGTCTTCAATGAGAGATATTAGTGAATCAATGGCTTTTGAGACAATTTCTCATGGATTCTTGTCAATCAAAAGTTTAATGCTCCTGACAACACACTGCGTTTTGGATGGCATATCAGATCTTATCTGAAAGCATGTATTTAATTAATGTTTTGTTCTGACATTTAGGATAATTTGACTAATATTTCATAAATATTTAATAAAATTAAAAAGTTTTTTATAATTTTATTATTTTGCATAGAAACTGGCAGGCCTCTAACAAAATTAGCAAACATAGTAGGAATTTATCAAAATTTCTATTTTTCACAAAATTACCAAACAGTTAGCAAGTTTCTAACAAAATTATTCGGTTTGCTCGTCCCGGGTAGTTAAATTAAATATCTGTCATCATCTAAGTCTGATAGGAGCTCATAATTTTAAATGGCGATCTGCCGCCGAAATACTGAAACGCTTTTCAGACAAGGCCGACGGCTCATGGTGCCCCAGTCTCCCCAGTATGTGTAGGCCTATCAATAACTGTGCATCAAATGCAACTTTGATGCAAGGTGAACTTCTGCTCATGAATATATCTATGCATTCATAGTTCGAGATATGAAAACACATGCTTGCTTTTAAAATCATTATGACTCCCACCCGAAAAGGAAATTGTCATGCCAATTTATACCGCAAAAAATGCTAATGCTAAAATTTAGTCATACCTCCCAGAAATTGCTTTTCAATAATTATTCTGTGTATAGAACGCGTTGTTCTTTAAATCATTGATAGAGCCCTTATTAGCCAAAGGATGATGCGCATGTGTCAGGTCGAGGCTCGTAACCTAACAATCACTGTGCGATCGTCCTCCTTCCAAACCGAGCAAATTAAACTCTATTGTGCATCAACGAAGTTTGAAAGAAGTGTTAAGTTCTAGGAACATTTTCTTTATTCGACTTATCTGTTATTATGAGAAAGCCGGTATAACAACAAAAGGAACTCAGTGAATACTGTATTTTTTAAAAATCAGTTACATAATTCTTATATCTATGAACATATTTTCACCAGTGGTACCTAGAATCGAAGGTGTCGCAAAATTTTTAGAAGTGTTTAATCGCATGAGATCGGCCCGTGTCCCATTGTTTCTGTGCTTCTCTTAAAAATAAGCCGCCCAACGTATGCATTTATAATTTTTGCTTCTGTGTAATTTCAAACATCTCCAAAAATAGTAGGATTCTATCCATTGTAATGTCGAATTCATGGTTTATTTTGAAAAGTGGCTTTTTCGAATGTCATAAATTTTATCACTCTTTCAAGCAATTTGTGTGATGACTTTCAACGAAAACAGATGAAAAGCTACCATACCATGCAGACCTTTGTGCAGCCGCTGAAGATTAGTGCATTTCAAGCTACACATTGAGTTTATCAATCCATGCCATAGACTTAGTATTTTCAATGGTTAAGGATTGAGATTTCAACGACATTGCAGAATCCCTCTAAAATAGTCAAATTTCCGAAGATAAAATTGCCAATTATTCGCGAACAACAGATATATCTGCTCAATTCACACTGCAAAATAATCGTCAAACGTACGCTTTCAAGTATCAAACATTCGATTTACGCAATTAGCCTTTTTTAATAATTCCAGCCAATTATTTGCTTAAGCTGCTCGTATATAGGCTAACCAACTTAAGGATGAACATTGACAATTATGATAATTTTGCATTAAGCTACGTTCACACATGAGAGCTGAGACCTGAGACTCAGGCAATCATCTAATCAAACGACAAGATTATAGTCTCCGTCGTCGATTTCAAACGTCAATCAAAATTATGCTGCGACTAACTACACGTAGTCTGAATAGTCCTGACTCCTGAGACATGCCTGAGACCCATTAACTTCATCCGTTGTCGTTTGTGCGGGGCGACCAGAGGGACGTTCACCACGTTTGCTGAGAGATAGTGTGAACAGTCCTGAGACAAGCTTCTTTCAAGCGTCCGAGAGAAGCCTGTGAGACAAACTCCACGATCCTTGTCTCAAGTGTTGACAGCCCTTAGACCCTCAACTGAGACAACGACCATGTCTCAGCAAAAGTTGTGCGCGTTTCAACTTTTCTGAGACTTCCTTGTTATCAATATCCAACTGGATTGTGCATTCGGCGCTCATTCATTTCATGCACATGTACGCGGAATTGTGTTGGTTGCACAAGTCAATTTGGTTCAGTCTGAGCTAGTGATTCATTTGATAATATTTACGATTTTTATAATACTTATAAATATGTTCACGTTTTATTTCTCTCAGAAATCTGAATTTACGATGAATCGGATAGAAACATGATGAGGCATGTACAGGCTACTTTAACTTGATTGATGAAATTAGTTTAGAGTTATAGAATGGTGGCCATGTTATTTTACTACCAAAGGCGGGACACTTAACAGTCAGTAGTAGAGAAAACATGAAAAACCTCGAACTTGCATTTACATGCCTCTAAAGATTCGCAATAGTCAACTTAATGTCAATGCGTTGTTGAATCACGACGCGGATAAAATTACTATATGGTAACAAGCAGGAATATTTTCATTGGAATTTTGTCGGTTTAGTATACATTCCGACGGTGCATGCCGAATGAGACCATGTGTTGTCAATTGAGTTTTTCAAGAAACTCAGTTAACCGAGCTTACCGGAAATAAACTCGGTATGCTGAGTTTTTCTAGAAACTCAGATACAACTCAGCAAAATACTCCAATAAAACTCGATTAACTCGAGTACAAAAGAAAAATGCACCAGTAGGCCAAAACCAGTAATGGGCAAAAGACCGTTCCAGGACACCATAAAATTCAAAAAAATAGTATCTTTAAAAACGACATAAATTCATGAATTTAGTCCTTTTTTCAGGTTTTTAAGACCTAAATACATGAATTTAGTCCATTCAAAAAGTACCATTTTTTCAAAAAATGACATTTTTAAAAACGACATAAATTCATGAATTTGAACCCTTTTTCAGGTTATGAAGACCTAAATTCATAAATTTGGGCGTTTTTAAAAATACCCAATTTTCAAATTTTTCAAAATCTCAAATTTGAGAATTACAATTTTCACCCCCAAAATCATGACCGTTCAAGGACACCGAAAATCATAAAAGTTAAGAATCACAAATTTGAGATTAAGATCATTTTTTTACTTTGAAAATCATGACCGTTCAAGGACACCGAAAAAATCATAAAAGTTAAGAATCTCAAAATTTGAGAATTACAATTTTCATTGCTTAAATCATGACCGTTCAAGGACACCAAAAATCATAAAAGTTGAGAATTTCAAATTCATGAATTTTATCCATCTTTCAGGTTTTTAAAATATATCATGTGACTAATAATATTTCTTTAAGAATGTAACACAATCTCTCACAATGCCTGTTATTGTTACTGCTTTGCACTCAGATGATCACTCAATTGTAGAGAACATCTGCTTCTCGCATTTATGAATAAAAGGCATTTCAGTGTAAAGAGCTGTGACCTCCAACTCAAACATTTGAAAGGAAACAATGTATGAAAGAACAAACAGCTGCTACACCCACTTAGTCATTTGTAAGACGTGGAATATAATTGCAGCATGTAGGAAGTAAGACTTCATTTACAATTCCATTAATCATAACTAGTGACTGTTTTCTTTCTTCCTTGCAAAATGCCAAAACGTACTGCCGCAGAAGCTTTTTCGTTTTACATGCCGATTTTACTAAACTTAATTAAAGAAGAGCACAAGGAAACTGCGAATAAATACTTTGAAGAGTGGAAGTTAGAAATTCAATCGAGAAAGAAGAACAAATTGGACTCTCAAAAACAAGTGGAGGATATTACAGTAAAAATAGAACAGTATCTTACCACTACTACAATTCCTCAGTTCAATGTTACAAAAGAACATTTCATTACCATCGAAGATAGTGCTACTATGATTTCAAAACTGATTGCAAGTGATAAAGTGCACCATGGGTCGTTGCTGAGAAGTGCTGCTTATCAAGGTTATGGATTTAAAAGAATTCTGGAATTGAGTGACAATAAAAAAACAGATTTGTGGCAAACTTGGAACTATTTAGAATTTCCTATAACGTAAGTTATTGTTATTTCTTGATGAACTTATCAGATCTAATTCTACCACACGTATTATTTTTAAATTCATCAATGCCCATTAGTTTTGTTAGAAAACATTTTAAAGAAATCAAAATTTATATAGAAAAATTGAATCAACCGACAACTATAGAAGAAATAAGGTTTGGTTCCCAAGATGAATGAACATTAACTGTGTTGTTTCACTTTTTAAGATATGTGCAATGTACATACATATTTGATGTATACATATTTATGAAGACTTCTTTATAAGTAGTAACACATTTTGGATTATTTTGAAATGTAATTCTATTTTCTTTTGTTCTCCAGTCTCATGGTAGAAGACTGACATTGTATAGATCTATATTTCAGTATGTAACATAATCTTTGGTATTTATGAAGACTTCTTTATAAGTAGTAACACATTTTGGATTATTTTGAAATGTAATTCTATTTTCTTTTGTTCTCCAGTCTCATGGTAGAAGACTGACATTGTACAATTGTATGATAAGATTGATTGTTGTATTATTATATTTGATATTTAAGAATGATTCATGGAACTTAGTAGTATTGCATTTTGGATTATTTTGAAATGTAATTCTATTTTCTTTTGTTCTCCAGTCTCATGGTAGAAGACTGACATTGTATAGATCTATATTTCAGTATGTAACATAATCTTTGATATTTAAGAATGATTCATGGAACTTAGTAGTATTGCATTTTGGATTATTTTGAAATGTAATTCTATTTTCTTGTTCTCCAGTCTCATGGTAGAAGACTGACATTGTACAATTGTATGATAAGATTGATTGTTGTATTATTATATTTGATGCAAAATACACTGCCGTTGTTTTCATTTTCCTGTACAAGAAGTAGACATTATTACAGTTATTGGAATTTATTTCATTTAAAATGAATGATGAAAATCCGACAGTTATACTGAGTAATATAGGTGATATATTACCTCAGGTTAATAACATGACTGAGTTCTTAGAAATATACGACAAACAAACAACTACGTATTTCGATTTAAATAGCATTTCAGAAGATTGTTTTCAAAATATTTATTCAAAATATTTCTTTAATAAATAGAAGAAACAAAAATGGAAGAAACCGCAAGAATATATCCTTCGTTATCATATGAACGTAGTTCTACTTTAATGGACATTGAAAAGATTAACATTGAAAAAATGAACATTGAAAAACACAAAGATAGAGTACGCTATATGAAAGATAAGGAATCTCAATTATTATTAAGATTAGAGCATTATAAAAAATTAAGAAAGAGATGGACTAAAGTTAAGAATGTAACACAAGGAATTGGCATATTCTTAACAATAAGTTTAGGTGCTTTAACAATTGTTATATCTTCTGGTGTTTTAGTAATTCCAGTAGTTGCTACAGCTTTAACAGGTACGGGCGTTTTTGCAACTTCACTTGTTACAATGTTAGATAAATCTTTAATAACTAAGAAACGAAAATCATTAAAAACTAAGCATTTACATATTAAAGAAGTCTATGATGAACTACAGTACTACTTTCAAAGAGTATGTGATGATAATGTTATTACGTTAGATGAGATTGAAAAATTTGATCAAATAGCTAATGAAGTAAATCAAACCTTTCAATTACAGTCCGAAAAAGTTGATGATAAAAATACAAAGGATGGTAAAATTTCTAGTGATGGTAAAATTTCTATTGAAGAAAATGACAAAATTTTTTTAGAAGAGCTAAAAACTTTAAGCGAAAATTTAAGCAAAACTTTATTAAACAAAACTTAAAACAGAAAACTTTAAACGAAAAGATGTCAAACAACAAAGCAATAAAAAAATAATTTGTTCAGTAAAATGTTTTTGTTGTATTCCAATGTTACCACAAAATTCAAATATTATATTTTAAAAATGAATAAAATTAGAGCTGATAATTTTAAAAGAATAAAACAATTAGAAGAGTTAATAAAACAAAGAAATATTATGAAAGAAAATCATCTTCAACATAGAATGATAAAAGCTGGTATTCAATCTGATATGTTTGAAAAAATGCAGCAAACCGAGCAAGTAAAAACTGATTTTGAAAAAACTATGAAACCATTTAAAACTCTTGAAAAAGAAAGTACAAATAATGATAAACAAATTGATATAACAGATCCAGAGCACAAAACTATATTAGATGACTATGGATTACTAGAATCAAACATTAATAAGAAATTACCAAGATCTATGCAATTTGAACATTCTATCTCATTTATAGATGGAAAAACAATACCTAGATTTTATCTCGGACAAAAAGAAATATTTCCACAACCTTTTCGAGGTTTAATTTTTTCACCAGATAAATCTCCTTTTAATTTAGATAGAAATTTTGTTGATCTTTTAAGAGGAGCAGATTTAAATAATTATGCTGTAGAAGATCTCATAAAATATAAAGCTATGTTGGATAGAGTTGGTGCAGTAAAATCTCTAAGACGTTATAAACAATTAGAAAATTTATTATCAACGGGAGTTAAAGTAGGAAAAGGCTTTAAAACTGAAACAACTGTATTTTTACCAGATGATCCACAAGAATTACTAAATAGATTAAATATTTTAATATCTGCAATAAAAGAAGGACATAATTCTAGTTTCAATGAAATTCATGCTATATTGAAAAGACTGTTAGAAAAGAAGATTCTAAATGAAGAGGATTATAAAAGTGTAACTGGACATCTCTGATGTCCTCCAGGGCTTCGCCCGTAGCTGAAATATGTTTTTTTTAAAAAAATATTTATTTAAAATTTTAACTAAAAAATGTGTTCAGCAGATTTAGACAAAATTAATAATCATTTAGAAAATCTAACAGAGATTTTGGGTTCATCAAAATTTAGTACGACGTTAAAAATTATAACAACTACTTCATCACACACTTGTAATTTAGAACCCATTCTACATTTAGAACAGAATAAAAATTATCAAATTGCATTGACTAGTTTCTCTACATTTAACACTATTCAAAATGTTATAAAAGATGTGAATGATCAATTTAGATATTCTACTGATAAAGGCAAAACATGGAAAATATTAACTTTTCTTCCTGGTTCTTACGAAGTTGAATCAATATCAAATGAAATTAAGAGACATTTAGGTATACCATTTAAAGATAAGAAACAATTACATTTTGCAGTTGAACCGGCAGTTAATAAATTTTCTCTTACTTTAGACGAAAATCATCAAGTTGATTTTAATCATGATAGATCATTGTCAAAGCTATTAGGATTTAATAAACAAACCTATAGTCAAGGTTATCATTTAGGTGAGAAGATTCCAAAAATAACTGAAATAAATTCAATTGTTGTACATTGTGACATTAGTGAAGGAGGATACATAAATGGTAAATTATCAAATTTAATATTCAGTTTTCCAGCTTTACTGTACCCATTGGTTATAGATTAAATGTAATTCCACAAACATTAATATATTTCCCTATTACAAGAAAAACTATTAACAACATTAACATTAGAATCACTGATGAAAAAGGACAAGAAATAAATTTTGGAGGTGAAGAGATTATGATAGATCTTTTGGTTCGGGAGGTATAAACTCCTACGCGAAGCTAGAGAAGTTTAATTTTCTTCTTCTTTAGAAACAAAAAATAAAAAAATAAAAATAAAATTTTTTTATTAAAAAATGAGTGAATTACCTCCATTTAATAAAAAAAACTTAAATTTAATCATCATCCAAATTTATCTAATAAAGTTTTGTCAGTTATTTGTGGAAGATCAGGTTGTCGAAAAACATATCTATTATTTAAAATTTTAACGACTCCAAATTTTTTGGATTATAACAATCTTATAATTTATACAACAACGGCAGAACAACCCATCTATCAATTTTTAAAATATGGATTTGAAAATAATCTTAAAAAAACAGCAATTGCTTCATTATTCAAAGAATATGAAAAATCTGAAGATGAAGAAGAAATAAGTTCGTGGTGTGAAGAAGCAACAAAAAATAATCAGTTAGTTGAAACCAATAAAAATAAGCATATAAAGATACAATTAATAGATGATAGTGGTAATATGCAAGATCCTAGTAAACTAGATAAAACAATGAAACATTGTGTAATTTTTGATGATTGTGTTAATGATAGAAATCAGTCAGTTCAGAGAAATTATTTCACAAGAGGTAGACATAATAACTGTAGTGTTTTTTATTTAACACAAAGTATGTATTCATTAGACGGAAGTGTTATTAGAAAGAATGCAAATATATTTATACTATTTGAAATAAATGCAAGAAACTTAAGTGATTTGTTAAGAGATTTATGTGTAAGAAATAAAGATGAATTTAAACAATCGTGTAACAATGCTTGGTCAAAAGATTATGGATTCATTACAATTAATATTGATAAAAAAATTCATGATAGAGTTATCGAACAATTGTTCTCTGACTGAAAGTCGATAGAACATTTGTTTACCGAGTGATAAAAAATATACAAATATAGTGTTATAATATTTTATTATTTTTTATTTTATGTATATATCAAATTTGTCTATCTTAGAAATTAGAAAATTAAAAAGGTGAAGTAGTTATTCCATCAGGTAAAATTTTTCTTTTCTCATCAAATGGATCTAATGCTAATTTATGTTCTTCTTTTAAATACATTTTATGTTTTTTTGAATTAAGTCTATATTTACATGCTGTTTTTATTTCATTATTAAATAATGCATTTTTATAATCTTGAAATGTTATTTGATTAGCCACTGATGCCTTTGAAATTCCTTTTAATGTTTTATGTGTTTTAATATTATTAGTTGTATCATAACAGTAACATTTAGATTTTAAAAATATAGCTTCTGTTATGAAATCTTCATTTCCTTCTAATTCATCTTTTACTTTACATAAATCAGAAGGATGAATGATATCTTTTATGTTATTAATTTCTTCATCAAGTGTAGAATTATACGGTATTGTTAATTCTAAGAAAACAGAATCGGTATCTGTAAAGTGTAATTTATAGTTTTTGCCATAAGCAGGTGCTAAATAATCATATATAAATCTATACATAAATAGTTTAGCTAATTCTAATATAGTGAAACCAATGAAATTAAACTTATCATGTTTTACGCTAATTCGACGTAAATGTACAGCACATAGTTCATCACTAAATCTAGTAGTTCTTTTATATGTAGGTTTCCTTGTTAAATTTTGAAACCTATCTTTATCATAAACTATTTCAATATTTTGTCTATTACGCACATTTTCTAAAGTCTTACCATAAAATGCATTATTCATTAATTTGAAGAACACGTTTCAAAAATCATCCTTATTTCTTTTAGCTATTTTGCGTTTTTCAATATTGAACTCTATATAATTTTTTAACCACCTAGATTTTTGATAAAATAGTTTTCGATGTATTTTGGTGAGAATCATTCCATGATCTAAATACCAATCTAGCATTCTTCCTTCAACAACATACTTTCCTTTATTGCTTTGTGTTAACATAAGTTTTTTTGTTGGTCTGTATTTTTTAGGAATTAAATATTTTTGATAATCTGAAAAATCTTCTATATTAGGAATTTTGTTTTCGGGACAGAAAGGAAAATATTTTGTTTTATCTTTTATTTCATCAGGGTATACTAAATCAACTTCATATATATAACCATGATTATAATTTCCATCATATGTTTTTTGATAATCAAGAATATTACACCATGACATTTCACCTGTTGGTAATTCTTGTATCATGCAAGAAGAATATAAGCTATTAAATTCATAATATAACAAATAGTTTTCTCTCATGATTTCATCAACTGCTGCTTGACTATCTTCATTTGATATAAGTCCTTCTATATTTTGATTAAACAATTTTATAAACTGATCACTTTCTTCTGGAGATAAAGGTTTCATTATTCCATAATCATCAGGATTTACTTTTTTATTGTAACACTGTACATAACGATTACCTAAAACTGATGAAACTCCACCTCTAATTCCAGATTCAAAAAATAATAATTTATCATATGTATTTTCTTTATAATGTTTAAGTTTAACGGACTTTGTCCTAGAGCCATCGGCTTGAACACCAGTATGTTTTAATCCTGCTAGCCATGTTAAACCTGGTGTAGAATAACAATAACATGGATCTATTCCGTAATATTCTAAACACATGTCACGAAAGTTTTCGAAAAGTTCAGCTAGTATTAATACATCTATCTGAAGATATTTCATTGTATAATCATACATTGTTTTACAATTTAACTCTCTCCAATTCTTTTCAGCTTCTGCATAGTCTTCGTCAGATAATTTTGATTGTTTTAATGTTGATTTAAATTTATTTATTGGAGGAAGTTGTTCTTCTTCCATAATTTTATTCACAGAATTAAAATCAGTCTTCGACTGTGAACCACAGGTTTTATCTCCAGTTATATCAGTCTTCGACTGTGAGCCGCAGGCTATGTACTCATACGGAAATATGCCTCTTAAAGGTTTTAAATTATATTTATTTAATATTTTACATTGTTCAGATTTCAAAGTTTTTCCCATAACATCTAATGAATAAGGAGTAAAAAATCTAAATGCATCTAAAATTCTAATACAACCTAATTGCATTGAAAAATATTCTTCTTCTGTTTTACATAGTACATTTATTTGTTGTTGTTGTAATTTTTCAGATGAAAATAAATCTTTCATTACTAGATGGAAATCATATTTAGAACCATTATAGAAATATAGAGGAACAAAGTTATATTTAAATTTATTAGCATTAAGATTACAAGAATTATGTGCTGCACCTCTATATAATCCATTTAGATGATCATGATCTTTTACCTTATCAAGATATCTACCTTTGCCATTTTTATAATTTTTTGTAAATTCTTTTCCACAGTAATAACATTTTGTTTCATTAATAAAATTTAATTTTTCTTTTTCTGTTAATGGCATCATTGGAATATTTGTTTCAAGCAATTGTGAAAATAATTTTGTAATTCTTCTACTTTCTTTGTAAACATTTCTGAACTATCTTCACCATAGTATTGAAAATATTCTGATTTAAATAATTCAGGATAATTTGAATGAATGTACATTCCCCAACATAATGGTTTTTGTTCAAATAAATATTTTTCTTTGCTTTGTTCAGGTGCACTTCTTTCAGGCGCACTTTTTCCAGAATTATCATTTTCAGAATCGGGCGAAGCCCTGTAACTTTCCGTACGATTTTGTGTCATATTAACATCATATGCTTCAAAATCACAATAAATAGTAAAGGGTACTTTATTTTTAAAATACCATTTATTATATTCTAAATAATCATCTTTAGGAAATGTGTTTCTGACTGCTTCATTTTGTTGGCAATTCTCCAAATTTCTATTCATTTCTTCTTTAGTTCTAAAACTTGTCATACATCGGAGACAAGGAAAATTGGCATTATCTGAAGTTTTTGTGAATATAGAAACATCTTTACACAATATAAAATGACCCTGATAATATAATATATTCGCTTGTGCTGGCTGTTTTGTCTGTTCTAGTTTTTCAAATTTATCTTTATATATTTCATGTGTTTCATCAATTTATTTTGTAAGATTAAATGTATTTCGATGAAAATTTTGATTTAATATTTGTAACTGATAACTATATTCTTTATCATATTGTTCTTTATATTGTTGTTGACATTTTTTAAACATTCATTTAATTCTTTATTTTCTTCATTATTTAATTCTTTATTGTCTTTATTTAATTCTTGAATCGTTTCTATCTTATTTTGATATTTATGGTGATATTCTTGTACTAATATTTTTGTTTGTTGTTGATAATCTGTTTTACATTTTTGTAAAATTTCATTTAAATTTTGTAATTTTTGTTGATATTCTAAAGATAAAGATAAATAATCGGTATCATAATCATAATTATAATTACGTCCTTTATAATTATTATGACTAATCATTATTGGTGATAGTGTTTTTATAATTTCAAATTTTTCAGTACATATTATATTTCCTTGGTAAAAAATATTATGATGCATGTAATTTCCCCTATCATTATATACTATTTCTGATTGACATAAATTTTTATTATTCAAATAAAATTTTTTTGAATCTGAGTAAAATGGAGTAATTTTACCAATAGAAACATAATTCACATTTAATTCAAAAACATTTACTTCTATTAAATTTTTATTCTTTTTATGAAACTTTTTTAACCTATTATAATCATATGGAAATTCATCTAAGCCATCAGAAAGATCAAATTCATTTATGTATTCTTCTTTATTGTAATGACTTAGTCTTTCTTTGTGATATTTTGCAGGATGTAAATGTGCTATAATACTCCACAGAAAACAATAATCATCTTCATTTTTTATGTTGATTATTTGTGGTGAACTGAAAGGCAAAGGAACATAACTACCACCAGTATTATTTTTATATTTATCAATTACTATTTTCTTAGATAGTATTTTAACAAATCTCCAACCAGATTCTCGTAACTGGGCTTCAATTATACAATTTTCTAATTTAAGTATCATCGATTCAAATATGGGTTGTATATCATTTACATTATGAATTTCTTGTGAATTTGTAAAATGTCCTTGTATTATTTCTTCAGGAATTCCATCAGGTCCATTTTTTGTATAAAGTACTTCTACATTCATATAACATTTGAAAGATTTCTTAAATATATTATAAAAGTTTGTTAATACATTATAAAAAGTTTGATCGGTTTCATTATGTTCAACGGGCGAAGCCCTGGAACCTTCGGTTCGAACAGATTCATTAAATAAATATTTTATTTCTGTTATGGGCGAAGCCCTAGAACCTTCGGTTCGTTCCGCTTCATCGGTTCGTTCAGCTTCATCAAATTCATCTATTTCGTTAAATTCATCAGTATCGCTAAATAAATATCTTCCATCTGGTAGGGTCTCATCTTCACTATTAAAAACTTTTTTATATTCCGAATGTGAATAATCATCAAACATTTTTTTAACTTTTATATCAGTAGGTAATGTTTCTAGATAGTTTTTATAACTATTTAATTTTAATATATTTCCTTCATCAACTCGTTCTACATTTTGTAAATGCAATTTACTATTTAAATGAGATTGATAACTTCTTTTTGTTTGCAACTTTTTTTTACATAAGTTACAATAAAACTTGGTATTTTCCATTTTTTTATTTTTTAAAGAAAAAATTTTGTTTTAATTTTAGATATAAACATTTTAATATCAAGGACTTGAGTGTTATTTTATATTATTATATATTACACGTTCTTTAGTTATTTTTTTCTTTATCATATTAAGTTTAATCACATTAAGTTTTATCATATTAAGTTTTATCATATTAAGTTTTATCATATTAAGTTTCATCATATAATGTTTTATCAAAAGATAATTTAAATTTATTTTCACTAACTATTGATTCTTCATCATCATAAATTGATTCTTCATCATCATAAATTGATTCTTCATCATCATCATAAATTACACTTTTTGGGATGGGATACCATTCCCTGATAGGAATATCTAATTCTAAATTACATTTCTTATCTGATAATAATATAATAGAGAAAAATATTGGTCTTTGTTCTCTTTTGGAAAATTTAATAGCACCACTATAATCTGAATCACTTTTAGTTTTTATTAAAGATGATAAAATTTTTAATTGATTAGATGTAAATAAATCCTAATTTAAGTTTTGTAGACCCGACACATAGTTGTCTAACAGTATCTTCAACTATACCATCATTATTATTTTCAATTGTAAGAAAATGAAATTTAGATAAATTTTTATAATTACTAATATTTTTATAATCTTTTTTTACCATTTACACCATTTTCAGATGTTTCTGAATCATCATATATATTATTATCATCTATATTATTATCATTATTATCATAAGATTCTTTAAGATCGGGCAAAGCCCTAGAACCTTCGGTTCGTTTATTATGATTATGGTCATTGTTAATAGTATAAGGTGTAGTCCACCTATAAATTTTCTCTTGTTGAGCTAAACCATTTATATAAGATTTTAATAAATTAATATTTAAGTTGGAATATAATCCTATATACGTATCATCATCATATCTTTGGGGCATTTCTAATGTTTCTTGTTTATAAATTGTGTCTCTATAATAAACTTGACATAATAATTCTTCATTATGTTGTTTACTCTCTATGTGAATGTTATATTGATTTTGTTCATCAACAAATAATCTTATTTTTTCTTTGGAAAAAGATTTTAATTTTTTAACTAATTCTTTAATATTGATATAATTAATAATTTTATTTTCTATCCAATCAGTATTACTAATCGGCAAAACTGCTCTAATAAAACCGAAAACATTATTATGACCTATTATAACCATATTTTCTTTATTTAATTCAACATAAGCTACATCATTATATTTGCTTACAATCTCCATAAATTTTATAAACGGGTCTCCTGGAAATAAACAATAGTTAGTTTCTATAGAAGGTAAACCTTTAGTCTGTTCTCTAAATATTTCGGCTTGTAATTCAAACAAAAGATTAACATCTATACATGGATTATTATTATTATTATTATCAAAACATTTATTTTCAAATCCCGTTGATCTCGTCGAATAAGAAGAACAGGATGATGCGGACGAATATAATTTTTTTAAATTTGGGGTTTCCATTTTTTTATTTTTATTAGAAAAAAATTTATTTTTTTATTGTTAAAAAATGATGTTACCAAATGTTGGTGGAGGTGCATATATCCCGAATAATCGTGAATTAGAAATAGAGATAGAAAATTATATCATGAAAACTGGAGACGTTTTATCTGGTCCATTGCATCTTTCTATTCTTCCGCAACAAAATACAGAGTTAACAAATAAACAATATGTTGATACACAAATCAATGATTTAAAAGAAAAATATATAAACGATGTTTTGGTTCCACTGATGAATGAATTGAAGTTGCTTAAACTTAATGACAAATCATTAAACGAAAAATTATTAAAACTTGATAAAAAGGATAGAGAGCTAGAAGCAGATATAGCAAAACTTTTTAAAAAGATTTCTGAACAATCAAAAATTTTAATATTACTTTCTTTAAATTTAAAATCTGCTGTAATTAAAAATAAACATCAGATAAAAATGTTAAAAGAACAATTAGAAGATGAAATAGAAAATCTACCTGAAAGAATTAAAAAAAATTTAAAGCAGTTACAAACTACATTCCAAAAAAGTGTTGATGAATTGAGTTCTAAAATTACTCAACAAATGAAAAAGATGAATAGAATAATAAATGAAGTAAACTCACTTAATCAAAGAGTTGATAAAATGAAAACTCTTAAAATCAATTTAGAAAATGAATTAAAGAAAAATTTACAAGAAAACTCTAAAGAAAATAAAGAACAGTTAGATTCTGTTAAAAGACAATTAGATGTTCTTAAAATTAAGTTAAATGCTCTTAAAACGGCATTGAAGATTAATCAGCAGAAAATGCAAGTTAATAGAAAAGAAATTAAAGTACATCACACGCTGCTTGACGCAATAGATAAAGTGCAACAGTCAATTAATAAAGTTATCTCGAAGTTGTTGTCCATTCACAAACGTAAATCTTGATCGACGAAGTCTTGGGTTTCTAACCTATCGGACCAAAGGTCCTCAGGTTACTAACCAATCGGAGCGAAGCTCCTCGAGCTTTAGCCGATCGTAAATATTTTTTCTCAAAAGTCAAATTTAATCCTAAAAAATGCCTATAATTTATAAACACAATCTTAAACATTTTGCTTCAAATCAAAAAATTGCTCATGAACCATCTATGAAATCTGTTTACCATTATGACAGTGTAGAAACAATCGGAACACAAAAGTTCCTAGGCACCGCAGGTGCCGTTCAAAAAGAAGGAGCTGGGATATTCTCTGGTATTGGTAGTATCGTTAACTTAATTAAAAATAATAAAGATTTGATTACATCTGCCGCAAAAGGAGCAGCTGCTATAGGTAGTACAGCTAGTGCAATATCAAATGCTGTCAAGTCTCAAAACGAATTAAAACAACTAGAAGCTATTCGTAAACTTAGGAATGATTCCGAAGAACTAAAAAATTTAAAAAAACTTTCAGAGGAAACAAAAAACAAAATTGCTAACATAGCTGTTGGGGAAACCTTGAGGAGCGGAGCTCCGTCTGATAGTAAACATAAGAAGAAATCAGGCGTAGCCATAAAACGTTCAATTGAACCTACGGTTCGTTCAATTGAACCTATGGTTCGTTCAATTGAACCTATGGTTCGTTCAATTGAAGAAATAAGAGGTAATGGCGTGAGCAGCAACCTTCGGTCTAACCAGCAAAGCTGTAGCGGTGCTGGTCTAGCAAAATTCTAAAATTATATTTAGTAAAATTTTTTAGTAAAATTTTTTAGTAAAATTTTTTTAGTAAAATTATTTTAGCAGAATTTTTTCTGTGTTTGAGAAAAACAAAAAGTCAAATTATTTTTTATAAAAATGTCTTCGCTTATCGAAAATAAATTTAGATTAGACGATCCTCCGTTCGTCAGTAATAATCAAAAAAAGAATGACTATATAAGAATTGCTATGAATCCCGGATCTTCCAGTAGAGTAAATACTGGAGGTGATTTAATTTTTGAAGTTGATAATCAGCAGAGTTATATATATTTACCTGATTCGTTTTTACATTGTGAATATTCTTTATATAGTGATGCCAATTTTACAACACCATTACCAGATACCGATAATATTGCACTAGAGAATAATTTTTTTCCAAGATTATTTACACAAATGCGTTTAGATGTTGCAACTCAAAATATAGAAACAATAAGTGATTCTCCAGGTGTAATTGATACAATGCTTAGATTTATAACAATTGGTGAAAATAATAAAAAGTAAGAAGTCGAAGGTTGGTTTCCTGATACTAATGATGGTATAATTGTTGATGATTTAACTCACGCTGGAACAGATGCCGCAGGAATTGCGAAAGATGTAGAAAATATTGCAAAACATTTAAATAAAACAAATAATGATGCATATAAAGAAAGACGTGAATTTAACAGGAAAAGTAAACAGACAGTTAATTGGTCATTGTCTTCATTATTCGGATATTTAGATTATGACAAAATATCATATCATTTAAGTTAATAATTCATCGTACAGCAAATAATGAATTAATCTTTTTTGGTGAGACTGGAAAAAAAGCATATTTAAAAATTGATAGACTTGAATGGTGGATTAAGCATATTACTCCTAGTTTAGAGATTGAAACAGCTATTGCAAAAAGATTAAATACTAACAAACCAATTCCAGTAAATTTTCTAAAGCGTACTGCTAGTTCAGTAACTTTTTCCGAACAAAGATTTAACTGGCATTTTACTAGAACTGCGAATACACCAAGATATTTATTACTAACTTTTCAAAGAAATAATTCTCCAAGTTTTGATAAGAACAATAATCTCTTCCATATTAATACAATTCGAAGTTTACAAGTTTCATTAAATCAAACCCGATATCCAATTGATCCATTAAGATTCGATGATACCAATAATCAATCTATGGAAGGATATGATTCTTATCGAAATCTTTGTATAGAATTTGGAGTTGAACCACAATTAACTCCTGGAGATTGGAGACATTTATATCCAATTTTCTGTTTCGATTTAAGTGCACAATCTGAAGATATTATTAAAAATGGTTGTGATGTAACAATTAATATTGAAAAGAAAGATTCCACAACTTCATTGATGGCTTATGGTTTATTGCTAGAAGATGTAAAATATTCTATTGAAATTCTTAATGGAAAGATGGTTAGGATAGGCTAAAGCCAGAGGAGCTTCGCTCCGATCGGTTAGTAACCTTAGGACCTTTGGTCCGATAGGCTAAAGCCCAAGACTTCGTCGATTAATTAATTTTTTTCATAACTAGAATAGATTAAAATTTTTGTTAACTTAAAAATTCTTAACTTAAAAATTTTTTCATAACTAGAATAGATTAAAAAAATTCTTAACTTAAAATTTTTTCATAACTAGAATAGATTTAAATTTTTGATAACTTAAAATTTTTTTATTAAAAATGTCGCAACCGAAAAGTAATAATAATAAAACTGTTGAATTAAAATTACGTAATATTGTTGACAAAAATACCCCTAAAACTATTACGATTAACAAAAAAAAGTATTACATAAGTAAACCAATGATAGAGAATATTCAATTACAAGAAAAAAAGAATGGCGGGATTCTCCCATTAATTCCCCTAATAATAGGTGGCATAGCAGCTGCAGGAAGTGTTGCAGGTGGGACAGCTGGTATTGTCCAAGCAGTAAATAAAAATAAATCAGAGAAGGCAGCATTAGAAGAACAAAAACGTCATAATAGAGAGTTAGAGAAAGTTGCTAGGGGTGAAGGAGTAGTAGATAATTTTATTAGTAAATTAAAATTAGTTGATGAAGGAAAACGAGTTCTTAAAAATATTCTCCACAATGTTGATGATTTAATTGAAATTAAAGAAACTAAAGATGGTTCTGGAATATATCTAAGTCCTAGTATGATTCGGTAATAACCTCAGGACCTTTGGTCCGATCGGCTAAAGCCTCTGAACTAAGCTCTATCGGCTAAAGCCTCAGGACCTTTGCTCCGATTAGGTAAAACATTTATTTTATCTTTTAAATTTTTTTTGTCTTTTAAAATGAATTCTACAAATTCCGAAAATTTAATTAAATTAAAAATTTCTGATTTAGATTTATTGAATTATCGATTAAACAAAAATGAAAACTCAAATTGTCAGCATATTGGAGGTGACATACAAAAAACATTAGAAAACTTTCCTGGATTTATTTGGAGTAAATATTCGAAAGAAAAACATCTTCCTGGTCATTCATATACCGGTCCAGGAACTCGATTAGATATAAGACTAGATGAGAATAATAATCCGAAACCAGGTGAAGAACCAATAAATAGAGTAGATGCCGCAGCTTACAGGCATGATTTAGCTTATCGAAATCATGATCTAAGTTCTCGACATGCAGCTGATAAGAAGATGATTCAAGAATTAGATAGTATTCAAAATCCAACATTTAGAGAAAAAATTGAAAAATGTTTGTTAAGAAAGCTTTACAAGCTAAAATATTATTCGGACAGGGTTTAAATGAAACTAATAACTCTGAGAGCAACGCTCGAACCTACGCGTCCGAAATGTCGAATGACCCAAGCCGCTATGCGTCTGAAATTCATAAAGAATACAGAAGGCCTAATTATTTATTGAAAGTAAAAGTATTTAATAAAGATGATATTTTGAGTGCTGATCTTATTCATATGCCGAATGAAAGGGACTACAAATACGCATTGACCGTTATAGATTTATATACACGATATGCTTGGGTAAAGCCTTTAAAAAATAAAAGTGGTCTATCAGTTAAATATGCGTTTGAAGAAATCTTTAAAGAAAGTAATAGAAAGCCAAGGAAATTGTTTGTTGATAAAGGGTCGGAATTTTATAACAGAAACGTTCAGCCACTATTTGAAACTGTTTATTCAACTGGAAACGCAGGAAAAGCTGTAGTGATAGAAAGATTCAATCGGACGTTAAAAAGTAAATTATTCAAGAAATTTACTGAGCAAAGAAATCAGAAATGGTTGAAGATATTATCAGGAATTGTAGAAGAGTACAATAATAAAGTTCATTCTGGTATTGAAGAAACTCCAAAGAATGCTTCTGACGACCCTGATTTGATAAGAAAAAAAATATTCGAGAATAATAATTTTAATGAGAGTAATCCGAATTTGCAGAAACTTAAGCCGAAATTTAAAATTGGAGATAGAGTTAGAATATTTAAATATAAGAATAAATTTGAAAAAGGCTTCGTCGGATACTGGACGAAAGAGATATTTGAAATTTCTAAAATAAATCAAAGTTATCCGATTACTTACGAAATCAAAGATTTAGATGATGAAGATATCAGAGGCCGATTTTATCAAAATGAATTACAACGAAGTGATTTTTAATTATCATTATTATTATTATTGGAACTAACGTTTCGGGAATGAAATTCCCTTGTTAGGCGTAGCCATAGAACCTACGGTTCGTTCAATTCTAACATTATATCTAGAAATGGTACTCCTTTTTGTAATTTGTACAAAACGTATAAACATAATTGTCCACAATAGGTAGTGCCTGGTGTTTGAATTTGAAACGTATTGTATGTTCCCGTTCCAAGTAATTCTGTTACTTCATTTGTAGGGGGCAAACCGTATGAATCAAAATAATAGTTCTGCTGATGATTTTTAACGCCTGCTGACCAATGTACGCCTTTTTGGTCTGAAGTGTGAAGATTGGTTACGAAATTTACAGTTATTGATGGAACTTTGTTCCGGGAACTGAAGGTTCCTGTTGGCTTATTTTTTAGGAATTGTAATTCGTCTCTCATTAGAACATGAAAATTCTTTATTCCTAATTCATTTGCGATTTTCTTTAGGTCGAAATTTGTCGTAGTTTGCGTTCCATATAATTTTAAAAACTCATTTATGTTGTTCATTCTATAATAAAAAAATTTCTTAAGGGACCCGTAGAAGTCAGAAGGGACCCCTAGAAGTTAGAAGGGAGGGGGTAGTAGAACTACGTTCATATGATATTGAAGGATATATTCTTGCGGCTTCTTCCACTTTTGTTTCTTCCACTTTTAAAGAAATATTATTGGTCACATGATATATTTTAAAAACCTGAAAGATGGATAAAATTCATGAATTTGAAATTCTCAACTTTTATGATTTTTGGTGTCCTTGAACGGTCATGATTTAAGCAATGAAAATTGTAATTCTCAAATTTTGAGATTCTTAACTTTTATGATTTTTTCGGTGTCCTTGAACGGTCATGATTTTCAAAGTAAAAAAATGATCTTAATCTCAAATTTGTGATTCTTAACTTTTATGATTTTCGGTGTCCTTGAACGGTCATGATTTTGGGGGTGAAAATTGTAATTCTCAAATTTGAGATTTTGAAAAATTTGAAAATTGGGTATTTTTAAAAACGCCCAAATTTATGAATTTAGGTCTTCATAACCTGAAAAAGGGTTCAAATTCATGAATTTATGTCGTTTTTAAAAATGTCATTTTTTGAAAAAATGGTACTTTTTGAATGGACTAAATTCATGTATTTAGGTCTTAAAAACCTGAAAAAAGGACTAAATTCATGAATTTATGTCGTTTTTAAAGATACTATTTTTTTGAATTTTATGGTGTCCTGGAACGGTCTTTTGCCCATTACTTAAACCATCAGAAACTGATTATTATTATCAAGGTATATTTCATAAGCGCTTCAATCGAGAGCTTTTTCTTCAAAGTTTGAGGGAAGAGGATGAGTCATTTCACCATCTAGGTACATGCCCCAAGTATAAAATTAAAAACATACGCGCATGGTTGATTAAGTTCAACATAGAGAAATTGAACGAGACCGTTAAAAAGTAACATGACAGAGCTGATCTGAATTCGCGCAAGAGAGGGAAGCTAGAAAACTTCTAGACTATGTAAAATTTAGGCTATTTTTGTGGTAGGTTATTTACTATTGGTGAATATTTTGAAGGAGGCATAGATCCTAGGGAAAGGAAATACTAGTATTTCTTACCATACAGACCATCTCGATGGTTTTGCACTTGAAAAATTTGATAAATGTTTGTGAAGATTTTTTACTACGTGTTCTATAATTTCTAGACTGGTAAGCATTTAAGAAGTCTTCGTTTGTTTGATTTTATTTTCTGTGTTTGAAAACAGGCCATTTGGCCCAGTAGGCTTATTGAGCATTTCATACTTGTACTGAAATAAGTTGACGAAAAGGATCAATATATAAATTAAAATCTTATATACACCCGGTATATTAATTTTATATAATATGAAATTAAAAATTAAAGGAAATCAATTAACTAAAAATTTTCAAAATTATTCATTATGTAAAAATAACAACCTACGTAAATAAGTTGATGACCTGTTTACGTGGAATATTTCACGAGTACCTGTAGGCTTATAGATAAAGTGTCTATTTAGGAGGTCAATTAGCATTTATTAGGTCTTAAAATTAGTCTAAAAGACCTGCCGAATATTTTACACAAGGATGAAGTTGCGAGAAACCCTAGCTATAGATTTCATATGTATAACCCGCACCTAAAATTGTAAATTGAGATATTATTCAGTCGAATTTTCAATTCTGAAAGTGGTCGCTTCGTGAAAATTTGTTGACTTATGCTATGAATAGATGACGCAATCGAACACTTTTATCGATGAGCTGATTGAATAGGATGCTGAGATTTCTATGTCTATCAAATGAGCTTACATGTCTTTTACAAAGAGCAGACGGCGAGACAAAAATAGGAAATGGGAATATTTATGCTGAATTTGAATATTATAAAGAAATATGTTATAAAGTTTAGATATTTTGATAGCAAATTTCTTACTGATTCCGATGAAAACAAGAATAAATACAAATGAAAGCTGCTTTTAGAGTAATTTTGTTTCATGCCCTTCTCTAATAGGCCAAGACACATCCACTTTCTATGTCTCATGAGATCGAGAGATCGAAATGGTTTGTCTGATGGCTGGCAGTCGCAGAGATCGAAGTTCAATGTGAAAAGCCAATTCCTAATTTCAGCGACAACCGTGCAGCAAAAAGTTGCTTGTGTGAAACAGTCCTTAGTTGAAGTTAAAAACCTGACATAGAAATCGATTCACAGCTTGTGATCACCAAGAATGCAGTAAGTAAGAATATTCTGTTCGTTTACAGAGTGAAGACTGATGAGATTTCATGCGCCGGGTGCACTCTCAATAATGGCAACGCCATGCCACTATCGGGTCTCACGATACTCATACCCCAATACTCATCATGCAAGCAGATACACAATGGATGATAAATGTGTATGAGTAGAAATTTTAAGACGGTGCTCACTTTTATCAACAAACCGTTCAAAATTAGGGACCTCGGGGATGAGGTTCTTAAAAAGGTGGGCAGGCTCAGCCCCCCCCCACGGGCACTCCCCCCCCCCAGCGTACCACTGCCAACAGCTACTTGTTCCCGTTTTTTTCTTTTACGAAGAAGGGTAATAACCGCAACGGCTTGCTTACGTCTATTCTTCATGACGATTTACTGTATACCAAAATGAATCATGAGTCTCAGCAAGTTCTCACATACTCTGAACAGAACCTGAGAGTTAGCGCAACAGAAAGGTATAGGCCTAAATAGAGACATTTTTCAATTTATCTGCGACCTGATGTCGGTAGTGTGAACAGGTCTGAGACCTAGGTCTCAGCAGATCTCAGGTCATGTCTCAGCGAGTCTCAGCTTCGATAGTCAAGTGAAAGAGTGGTTCATGAAAATGAGAGGCAGCTCTTTTCCTGAGATCTCTCTCAAATGTGAACGGGTTGGTCTCAGTCTCAGTTTGATTTGAGGTCAACTCTCAGGTTCTTCTCTCATGTGTGAACGTAGCTTTAAAAACACCAATTGGAGGGTCAGCTGCATTAGACACGTTAATTGGATGCATGAAAGCACAAATTTGTGTTCGATAACTGTCAGTTCTGTGGAGACTCGTAGCGGAGCGAGAACTCAATACATTGCACTTTTGATATCGATAATTTTACAAAAAGTTTGAAACTGCCAACTCATCAGACAGGGTAATACGCGTTCAAGTCATTCAACCTTCACGTACCATGTTTGTAGTAACATGCAGCAAGTAGCATGTGACTTATTGAGACTGACGTATAAGATTTGGTATTACAAAGTAGGTCTTAACAAAGTTCACATTGTCAGTTAGTTGATTTGTATGAAATTGTGATTTACAGTGGGTTCGATCAGTGCTATTGTCGAGTGGCTTGATATGATTGTCGATGTATGGTTTGTTGATGACTGCATTGATGATAATAATGAGTGAACATGAAGACAATTTTATGCGCACGAATTTGATAGCATAAAAAGATGGAGCTACTAAGCTTGGGGCGCGGTTCACGGAATTTATATCTCGAGATTTTCAAACACGAAGCAGATAGTACAGATTTTTCCACTGCAGACATTAGGAAACTCATTATCACAATAGGGAAAATATAGACAGTTCATTCAGCACGGGAGCTTTGTTTTCATCAGCATTCGATGCATAAAGTCTGCGATGCTTCAGATTCTCCATGGTAATCACTTACTATCAATTGCTCTTCTTTTGCTGCTCTTTGGAATTTAGTTCTTCCGTTTGTTCACCAGGTATTCATTTAAGGTCTGTTGTTTCACTGAATCATCTGGAAAAGTTCTAATTTGTTTTTTTGCTGTATCCATCGAATTCTAGGCAATTGTTGTTTTTCAAATTGAATTTCCATTTGTATCATAGACCAACTGTTTGGATCGTAGACCACATTTAAGGTTGCACAGTAGGCCTATCTGAAAAGAACGAAATTGGTCAGAATTGAAATGATGCTGTGTCTAGCACAATATAAGGTTTAGTTATGTTGGCTTGGAGTTCTTTGATTAGTTTCTTCAATAGCCACTTGATTAACCTCCCAATTCACTGATCCCGAGCCTACATCGCATCTAAAACGCTTGTCACTTTAGAGAAGTCGAAAATCCAACTCTAATGTTCTACATGTATAACTGTGCTAGCTTGGACCGTCATACATAGCCTACTTGAACCGCTCTTTCAGGCCATAAATAAATAATGTCTATCTACATTCTAGATAGATAATTCTTGTCTAAAATACTCAAAACTGCGTTATACACTGTAAACTCTAGGGCACGAAATTTCGCTTGAATTAGGCACGAAATTTAGGCATCAATTCTAACCAACACAAGGCACGAGTAGGCACGAAGTTCATAGTTCCGAGTTCGTGCCCAATGATTTTTTCCTTCGATTTCATTGGATAAACGAATATTTGGTTTGGTGCCTATTAGTGCCTAGTGGCGCCTACTGGTGCCTCGAGGCACTAGAAAGGCACGAACTAGGCGCTAACTGGCACGAAATTTCGGCTTCGTGCCTATATTAGTGCCCTACACACTGTAAACTGTAGGGCACTAATTTATGCACGAAGCCGAAATTTCGTGCCAGTTAGCGCCTAGTTAGTGCCTTTCTAGTGCATCGAGGCACCAGTAGGCGCCACTAGGCACTAATAGGCATC
This sequence comes from Prostheceraeus crozeri, assembly GCA_907163375.1. Taxonomy (NCBI): domain Eukaryota; kingdom Metazoa; phylum Platyhelminthes; order Polycladida; family Euryleptidae; genus Prostheceraeus; species Prostheceraeus crozeri. The sequence continues at coordinate 29,148 of CAJQUW010011872.1, read as the reverse complement.
AAACCAAATATTTGTTTGTTCAATGAAATCGAAGGAAAAACCAACCTGGCACGATCTCGGCACTATAAACTTAGTGCCTACTCGTGCCTTGTGTTGGTTAGAATTGATGCCTAAATTTCGTGCCTAATTCAAGCGAAATTTCGTGCCCTAGAGTTTACAGTGCAGTTTACAGTGTAGGCCACTGTTTTAAAGGGTGTCAGGTCAAAATGGTTCTCGCACAAAAGAGTCTTTACAAAAGAGTCCGACAAAGCAATTTGTGACAAAACCACAAAATAATCAATAGCCAGAAAATCGATAGCCCCTGACAGTTCGTTGTGATTATGAATAGGCCTATAAACTTTTCACAATATCGGAGGATATTGTTTTTCTTGCTGAAGTTTTAACAGGATCATATAGGATTTAGATGTTCCCAAGAACGTTTCTGTCATTCAAATTAGATATATTTTATTGCTCGAACAGCTTTGTCATAATTGAGTTGCATCAGGACCATTGAAAGACCATTTTGTCGAGGAACCTTAGCTTCTAAGTACGGTTTACAATAAGCTTTAAATACAAAAGCATGCATATTTGCTCTCTTTACGACTATACCACACTTTAAAATGTAAAAAAATTAAAAAAAACTGAATAGTCCGGGAGCTAGCGCGAAGTTGTGCAGGGAACGAGGTAGTACATAAAACTTTCACATAGCATAGTACACCTCTAACCTACTGCAAAACTTCGCGTCTGCCGGATCAGATCATTTGCTTTTCGGAAATAGAGAGGATAACACAATCCTATGTATTTCCAGTGGTAAAATTGTGACATTTAAGGTGTTGACTCCATTTTTTCGAATTTTTGCTCATAAAGGTTACACAAATTAGTGTTTTGTTGAACTGGTTATTATAGAAATCATCTACAGATCATGATCTTTCAAATGAGTTATCATTCTGTGACAGAGGATGAAGTAAAGTGTACAAACAGACACTTTTCGTTGGTGTAACTGCAAATTTTAACATAGAAATTTCAGGAAAATTGTTGATATACTTTAACGAAAAGTGTCTGTTCGTACATTTTACTTCATCCTCTGTCACTGAATGATAACTCATTTGAAAGATCATGATCTGTAGATGATTTCTATAACAACCAGTTCAACAAAATACCAATTTGTGTAACTTTTATGAGCAAAAATTCGAAAAAATGGAGTCAACACCTTAAATGTCACAATTTTACCACTGGAAATACATAGGATTGTGTTATCCTCTCTATTTCTGAAAAGCAAATGATCTGATCCGGCAGACGCGAAGTTTTGCAGTAGGTTAGAGGTGTACTATGCTATTTGAAAGTTTTATGTACTACCTCGTTCCCTGCACAACTTCGCGCTAGCTCCCGGACTAGAATATCGAACTCCCGATAAATCAGGATTACAAAATTATTACATGATATGAAACAAGTCAAACTTGAACGTGGAGAATCCTGCATCAACAAATTATGACTGTCCGCCTGTGGCGGGCGCGATTCGATCTTCGCAAGATTCCGAATCATGCAGCTCAATGCACAAATCGAAAATCGAGCGATCCTGAATATTTTGATCATATTTTAATATACATGTATTTCTCAAATCCAGTGATAGGAAGTTTACAGTTAGTCTGGGTGACATATATTCTATAATTTCTAGATCTTAAGGTATATTATAAATTTGACAACTTGCATTAAAATTGAAGCTATCTGACACATAGCCTATGTAGAAATTAAAGTCACTTCTACCCGATTAATTAATGCCACGCTCTATTTGTACATGGTTGAGAGTACAGCATTGCACATCGGAACACTGAAAAAGTCGTAAACAAGGCATGAGGAGTCTTGAGAATCTATTATTAAGATCTTCTGCAAATCTACTATGAAGTACTGCTCTCTAATTGCATGTCATGCCACTGAAGAAGCTTTATCGGCTCAACATGTCTAGTGCCATCAATCCACCTTTTGTGTGCTAGAGTTCGTGGTTATAAGACGGGGACAGAGTGTGCGACATGTGTCGAATAATGTTTGGTCGACGCTCTTGGCTATCTTGGATTTCCCCATTTTATAATTCTTTCGGTCTTTATCAACCATGATTTATCGATTATAGTAGTAGGCATTTATCGCTTCTTCCATGAATCTTGTAGCAAGCCTCATTATGCATCAAGAAATTCAAACTTTTAGAATAATTAGCAAAGCATCAGTAAACATGAGACCATATGAGATTGCAATTCTACTTGGGTTTGGTTCACAGCGTGCAAAAATGCAAACCAGGGGCCTGTTGTATATAACTTTCATAACCTAATTATTATTGAAAGTCATAAGTATATTGAAGTTTTGCGTTGCATATAACTCAAACTGAAATGTCATAAGCTTGAAAAAGTTCATAAGTGCACCAGATAGAAAATTTCAGAGAAAGTCATAAATGTGCGTTGCATAAACATTTACTTATGAATCTTCTCGAGGGAAATCCAATGGATTTCCTTAAATATTTGCTTATGATTTCATTAAATCGGAGCGGCCTATGAATAAGTGATTGTAAAGCGAAAGGACATGGCAGATTTCACTAGCTCTTTCACTTGACGATGACGACTCATACATGGAATCATTTGAATTAATTCAGCGACGACATCGGATTTTCTGTGAGCGTATTAACTTTAACAGACTTCTTGACGAGACAATATCCCGATTCAGGCTCAATGATGATACAGTAGAATTCGCATATATCGGCTTCGGCTATATCGGCGGTTTCTTTTTGTCCCGGCAGAATTTCCTATCTTTTCCATATAATCGAGTTCGCTTATATCGGCTTCGGCTATATCGGCGATTCGCCTATATCGGCGCATTTTCGCTGTCCCTGACAGAAAAAAATTCGTTTATAACGGCGGATTTCCTGGAAATCCTCAAGCGATGTGTTTTGCCTAGAAGAGTCACTAGAATGACAGTATATGTGGACGCGGATGGGTGTAGATTCTGTTAGGACTATCCGATTCTAACTATTCTAGTGGCATGTGAAAATTTAGATCTTCTACAATTCATCTCGATCATGTTTGGGGGTTTGATCAAAATTGTAGAATCTAGCAGCCGAGGAAAGATAACTAGGCTTGCCAATGTATCTCACTGATAATTCTCACATAATTAGTCTTTCATTCGACGTGATGATTGCATTGTTAACGCCTTCACCTACGATGCTATTGTCAGACCTGACTTAGTGACTGTTGCGTCATCAAAGGAGCACAAGCTACCGTCGAAAACATTGTTGAGTTCGATGCATGTCCTCTCTCTAGACAGAAAGCGGCTCGCCACCCCATCCATCTCTATGGTTTCGCCTGCACGTGACTCTTAGCAGCGTCTTGATTGACTTAGATTGGCTGGCTTTGCCTGCACGTGACTCTTAGCAGCGTCTTGATTTATGCATACTCTTCTTTGTTTTGTGCTTCATATAGCAGGTAAGCATGTAGGCATGAAGAAGCTTCAATCTTCTTGATTCAAAAAGCATACTCAGTTTTTGACAAACATAGTGATATCCGGTTTGCGATACTTACGTTGCAAGCATCAGTTCAGAAAGGCACAATTTTTAGATATCTATTGATTACATAGACACAATTACATGTACATGTACTGTACATGTTGGACAATAAGTCAATATGTACATGTATTCAAGTATAGCAACGCAATAATTCATGAGTCAATACACGTATATACATTGTATGATGCATGGCATGATCTCAGAGCTCGTGTAGATTTCACAAAACTTCAAAATTCAGGGAGTTCGCATATATCGGCGGTTCGCGTATATCGGCGGTTTTCGTATGTCCCTTGAGGCGCCGATATATGCGAATTCTACTGTACATTGAATTCAAGCATCGATCGCGTTCATATATATCTTGAGCATCCCACCAGTCGGAATTATGCACTTATATCGAAACAGCAAGTTATGGTTGCTTTGAGATTCCTTTCTATAGGAGATAATTTCACCCTCACGGAATACACAAATCGACGGTTTCTAGAGCTATTCATCGATTTGTTGACGCTGTTAACGAACATCTTTTGAACGATATCATAAGTTTTGAGGGAGAGTCTGAAACCCAAACAAGAGTACAGAAAATTTTTCGGTATAGCTGAACTTCCGGCCGTCGTGGGAGCAATTGATGGAACTTTCGCAAACATCAAGACACCGGTTGAAAATGAGCACAATTACGTTGATCGACATGGTTATCATAGCATAAACGTTATGGTAGTCGCTGAACCGGACCTCCACATTCTATACCTGTCAGCTAAATGGCCGTGCAGTGTTTCCGATTTTCGTGTACTCCGTAACAGCCAACTATATGATCGGCTGAACTCTGGTTGGCGACCTCATCCCTTGGGCTACCTGATAAGGGACTCTGGATACGCTAATACAAACATTTTGTTGACACTTTTGAATACTGTCAATGACCAGCAAGTTCGATTTAATTGAACTCAAAAAAAAAACTAGGCGTGTCGTAGAATGCACGTTTGGAGTAATGAAACAGAGATTTCGATGCTTATTTGGTCGCATTCCTTTCGAACCACAGTTTTCTTGTGAAGTTATCAAATGTTGCGCTATACTACATAATATGACTTTATCGTGGAATCAATCATTTAATATTGAAGATGCCCATGGAAGCGATGATTCTGAGAACATTCCCGAGGAAGATGCAATGGATTTTCCAGGAGAAAATGAAGATGACGTTGAGAATCCTGATCTGCAATCTCGCCGAGATGAAGTGATGCAACTCATGTAATATTGTGGATATATTTTTTGCATCTTTTACTGTGTGTAGTGTGCGTTATACTTTCATAGGAGTTTCAGTATGGCTGTAATAAACAGTTTTTAATAATTTGAAAATGTCTTGACTAAAAAAGCATATTTTGCTGATAGGGAAGAGCCAAGAATAATTTGATGTTATCTTATTTATTTTATGATGATATCAATTTCAACCAATGCTCAGTGATCATCTTTATGCAAAAAGGAATTTGAACATTGACTTATGCATAAGATTCAAAATATTTTATACAATGACATCATAGAAATATGATATGGAAGGGATGACATAGGAAATGGGGAATAGGGATGTGCATGAGGCAGGTAGTACTGGGCTACATAGTATCATTTGCACAGAAAACAATGACCTGACTGAAAAGTTGGTGGTATACATAAGTAAATTTTGAATCACAAGTATCAGAAAAAGAGAGAATCTCTGTACCTGCTCAGTTCATGTTTGTTGTTGATTGATGGTTTAAACTTGTTGACATAAAAAGCTTCTCTTAGACGACGGTTGCTTTCATCGTGGTCATATGCCAGAATTAATGCTATGATGTTGTTCGCTTGACAGCTGTTCAAATGCCTTCTGATGAAGAATCAGCAGATAACCAAAAAACGCGTCTTTCGACGAGAAAAAGTAAATATTTAGCTAACAAGAAAAAGTAGAACACTAAGAAATGCATTCAAAACGAACTCACAACAAGATCAATGATGCAACTTATCGAATTGCCCTGTGCTTTGCTCTACGAAGTGCAAGAAAAACATTGTTAATCAGATCTCTTGCTCTAAATGCCACCAATTTTACATCGGCAGCACTGTGTGACTTTTCCATATTCGCTGCAAAGAGCATATGACAACTAAGGTACATTCTGAGGTACTTCCAACCTTTACCGTTAGATGGATCACTTCCATATAGGCGTTTGAAATCTTTCAGGATTTCTTCCCATCCTACGCGTTGTTTTTATCTTTTGCGTAGGAGTTGCTGAGAATGCACCAAACAGAACGCTCTTCTGTTCGAGAATGAGTGTCAAAAGATGGATATTTCTCTGCGACATCACTAGGGTATCACAGACTCACAGTTCAGCACAGCAATAAATGATGAGACTCGTACTCGCTGTACTCGCGGTTTCTGAGAAATTTGTGTCTGTCAGCGCTAAAAATTGATAGGTAGCGATGGATGGACTGACAAAAATAGCGATTGCTCCTTGTAACTTTAATGAAGATTTTCATAAGTGTCATGAAATCGCCTATGAAAATGAACCTATAACTATAAGTCTATATGCAACAAGTTGTCATAAGGCTTATGAACATTTTCAATGGTTATGACTTATGAAAGTCATAAGAAACTGACAATTATATGAAACAGGCCCCAGATATCAAAATTCTAATCACTCACTTAAATGATTTCAATGCGGAGATTTAATCAAAGGGACTTCCTTCACTTGACAACACAACCGCATGATTCGTATAAATCGCGTACTACGAGCATGTTCAAAGCTATTACATAAGAATGAGGGATTCTTGTGATGTGTGGAACTCCCACAAGATATTCACTACTGTATGGGTATGAAAAATGGCGTCACACGGCTACTCTGTCCTATCCTAGCTATACATGATTTCAGATGCGAGCACCCGCGCACAGATGTTACACGCAGGTGTCACACTTCCATTCAGTGCAGTTATCTCAAATGTTGAACGATTGAACAGCAAAATAGCCTGGTTCTTTCTTTACTATAAGCATCTTTCATTGAGGAGTCACCTAACAAAAAATCGCTTGATTCCTGGTCATTAAAAATCACACTTCTTAATTGTTATGAAAAAAATAAAATGGCCGTTTTGTGCGAAACTGAATTTATGAGTAAGTGATTTTCCGCAGCGGTGTAATTTGGCGCATGAATTATGCAATACACAAAGAAGTCATTGTGATTTGCTCTCACGGTGTTAATTTCTATCATAGATATCTATGTCTATGAACGAATCCAAGGGGTGATTTTTGCATTGAAGATCAATAATACATAATACGACAATGCGCTAAGGCACAAATCATAGAGGAAGTGTATGAGTACATAGTAAGTAATGTGTGGACTCAAAAAAGTATCTGTATACAGTGAAATTTCCTATATGAAAAGATTCAGTTTTTTGCGGAGATTACGTTCCTACGGTTCAAAAAATTAATTGAGCAGTATTTAACAAAAAGCTAAATTTGTGCAAATCATTCCTGTATTTATACACTATCGACATGAACCCAATATATAAGTATTATGAGACAAGTTGGATATCAAAAGGAACGAATATTTGCTGACAAGCATCTTAACTAAGCGGAAATTAAGCTGATTATCAAGGGAACTTCATGAACCGCATTATAATGGAAGTCTTCATGAAAAAGTCGAGATCTTATTGTGCTTCCTTGGCTGAAATTTCAAGTTTTTTAATTTAATTTTCATCGATATGATTTATGATTCACTAAATTTATGTCTCATTTCTTGAATCTGAATAGTAATTTACATCTTTCAAAGTCAATTGTGATCATAATATTTCATTTTCATTATTGAGAAATAATTTTTCATAATATAATATCATAATATTTCTTAATAGTATCATAATAATTTTTCATAATATGATATATATAATTTCACAATATTTTCATTTTTAGTATTTAGAAATAAACGGCTATGACTTCTGACTTATGATATTTTTCTCTTGGGCATGTATGTGGCAGGTATCTTGTGACATGATCACGCTTATGAAAATACTCTTATTAAGACGGTTGAGGTTGAGCATTAAAGTAATGGCAACCTGTAGAATTGCTCATGTATCAAGAATTACCTCTCCAAGGCTGTCATGACACGGATGATTTGTAAAATACTATAATTCCTTCTGTATTGCCATCATGATCAATCAATTCCGTGGTAATTTCTTCAAAACTGGAAAAATTTGCTCATCTCACAATTGGTGGCAATACCCAATCGGGTTCAACTCGAGTTCATTTAATAAAATCGAAATTGTACTCACATTGGGGATTTAATGAATGCTGAGTTGCTACTCTACCTAATATGCTTACTCCAAGGTAGGGCAAAACTTTGTATTGGGTATACACAACTTCCTATTTAAAGTCGCAGCCATGCCCGGGTTAATTTGAGATTTGCAATTAGCAAGTGAAATTGAGTTGAACCCAATTGGATAATTTTGCACTTCTGGAGAAATGTGCACGAATTTGACTGATAACGATAGCAATACAGAAGAAAGAAAAGTAATTTACAAATCCTTCATTTCATGACAGCCTTGGAGAGTTAATATGGTTTTTAAATCAGCAATTCGATGGGTTACCATTGTGTACTTTAAAGCTCAGCCTTATTATAATAAGATTATTTTCTTAAGCGTGATCATATAACAAACTACCTGCCACTGAAAGAACAGAACATCATAATCAAAGACAATGATTTCATTTAACTTTAAAAGGTGTAAATGGGTCCACATCACTATTCAGATTCAAGAAATGAAGCATAAATTTAGTGAATTATAAAATCATACCGATGAAAATTGAATTAAGATCTTGAAATTTCAGCCAAAGCACAATAAGATTTCTTTCATGAAGACTTCCATTATGATGCGGCTCATGAAATTCCCCTGATAATCAGCTTAACTTCCGCTTAGTTAAGTGCTTGTTAGCAAATACTCGTTCCTTTTGATATCCAACTTGTCTCATACTACTTATAAAGTGGCTTCATGTCGGTAATACATAAATTTGCAAAATTTTAGCTTTTCAAAACTGCTCAATTAATTTTTTGAACCGCAGTAATGCAGTCTCTGCAAAAAACTGAATTTTTCATATATAAATTTTCACTGTATACAGATACTTCTTTGAGTCAACACTCTACCTGCTATATACTTACTCTATGGGCCACAGTTCGGCTGCTTCGATTTTTCTTCGATTGGTTTCCGTGAGTGGCCATGATTCGGATCCATAAATCAAGACCGGCCATATTAGAGATTTTACAATGCTCAGTTTTACATGCTTGCGAATATCGCGATTTTTCCAGATCGACGCTAGATCTTGGAGACGCTTCTTTGCCATGGCGATACGGGTCCGTCTGTCAATAGTACAGTCGCCATTGTCGGTCTTTATGGAGGCTAAATACTTCAACTGTCGCACGCGCTCTATTTCTTCATCATTTACCATAAATCTTGTGTCCTGTTCTACCAATGACATCATTTCGTCTTCTTCATATCAAGCTTCAGGGATCTGGCTTTTCCGGCTTCTTCCACTCTTTTTTTAAGGCTTTCGTTGGAACTTTGTCCTTATTGATCAGGATGACTTTGTCATCTGATGATATCTCAGGTCTGATATTAGACGACCACCAGTCGCTACATCGTACTCGTCCAAGTCCGCATTCCTCATCACCTGCTCCGTAAATAGTGGGAACAGACGAGGAGAAATGACACAGCCCTGGCGTACTCCTTCTCTCATCTCAAACGACTGACTCCTACCTAGGCCCACTTGGTAAAAAACACCAGAAGAGAACGCAACTTGTATCATGCGCAAGAGATGTAATCTCCATAATCAGGTAGATTGTTAAAAATCTGGTTCGTTTTGTCTAAAGATTGTCATGCAGCTATTGATGACCAGGCCTTCCAAGTGCATTAAAGTAAACCGGTCAAAAGGTCTCATTTAATCACCAAACCTTTAGCTGAGGGCAGTGTAGGCCTAAGTTTTCCAATCAACAAATTCAAAGCGCTGTTCTTTATGCACTGAAAGTGAAAAAATTGAAATACCAGGTAATATGAGATCATAGTTCATTTGAGAATGTTCGATAAATTCTGCCGGTTGATGAAGAACAAAAAAACATCGCAAGGCCAAAAGATTTGCTGGAATCACATAACAGATATCGACACACACTTACGAAAATACTTGTATATTGACCCATATCATCTAAGTTTCAGGGTTACATATGCCCTGATTTCTCTAAGGCTTTTGATAGGCTCCAATTCACTTAATCAACATCCTATTTCGTTGGAACTTCAGTGAAGGTTTTCTCCCGTGGCTGAGCTCCTGTCAGTGTGTATACATTTCAAGGAAGATTGGTTCTTTCACTTTTATCAATTGCAAGCGATCTGGTGTTCCTCAAGGATCATTCCTCGGGCCATACCTGTTTGCATTGTTAATTGCAACCCTGAACATTGACTCTCCTAGAGCAAAGTTAGTTAAATATGCTGACGACGACCTGACACTAATGGAATCCTTCGCGACTACCAACCCATGTCCTAATGACTACCAACCAACGTCAAAATGAAAAGCCACTGAATCGTAAGAAGTTACAACAGATGTTATTCCTAGTCTGCGATAGTAATATTCATGAAAAGATATGGAGATATTATCGTGAATTTGCTGTGATTTTCTGCTCTTTTTTTATAAATGCCTTCTACATTCACGATATTCAAGGATCATGCTCGTATTGTGATGATTCAATGTTAAAACATAAATTTTGAAAAATGAACTCAGAAGGATAAATATTATATCATATATTATAGTATACTATTATACTCATACTCAAGTGAGATTCAATTCAAGCGATACCACTCGTTCACTAGCATTTACATGTACATTAACATTCTAATACTAACTTTTTTTTCTTCAATAATCAATGATATATTGTCTCGCAGAAATTGAGGCAGATAAGCTGCAGGCGACATCAAGAGGTATGCGCTTTTACTAAATAAAGAATATTTGGTGTGAAATTCACTTAATGCCATCATTAACAAGAAACTCATTAAATATCTTGAACCTGCAAGTGAGAGCTAGATTATCCATTATACCTGTACTTCACATTCATATCATTTGTGTGTGTCATTTAAATATTACTGTAGGACCCCACTTTATGTCAGGATAGTCATCTCTACATAAGGAATGTCAAAATGTGAAAAATGCCTCCATTGTAAGCACTTTTATGCAGAGTAAGTCAAATTAATTGTCTCTATTTCATAAAGTGTTGTAGACCATTGAAAATCCATCTAATTTTTAAATGCGATGAATGATTTCAAACCTATGAGTATGGCCAACAATTTTGCAGTTAATAGAAGTTCATAGATAAGTTGACTTTTACATTATTCGACGATTTTGAATTTGAAAATTTTTCTTTATTGTACATGTTGCAAGTACAGCATACATTATCTATCACAATACTTTGGATAGTTAATTTTAAATTTGTAGTTATAGGAAAGTTGTCTAATTCTACATGAAGTCAATGTAGAAGTCATTATAGGTATTGAATGGCCTTCATGGTAATTGGTGTGGCTATAAGATAGCCAAAGACTTAAAAGAAAGTGAACACTCTGAAGCGTAATGAGTTTAGTTTTGCCTCTATTGAAAATGTTGCTTTGTGAGCTCTAAAAAGAATTCGCACCAGTCGCTGAACGGAGTCACTACCAGTCTGATAGACTGCGTACTGCGAGATGCGGCGAAATGGCTGAAAAAGTTGCAGTCACTGTGGAATACAAGAAAGCTGCAGTCAACTCGGCCAGTAGCGGCATCAGTCTCAGGCACTCTCAATCATCCGTGCGTACGGGACTCATCAAGGGACAGGACCGAGGCCTATCGCAGCCGAAAGACAAGTCGTCTTACTGAGCGGCATCTTGTGAATTGTTTATGATCTGCAAAACATTGTTGAGATGATGGTACCTCTCAGAACTCGAAGCAGTTGATCAACTGTTTGATGATTGACATCCTATCGACATTCAGTCCGCAAAGTTTAATGACTGTTGGCCTGTTGAAAGCGTTTGAGGAATCATCATAGGTTGATTCACCAAAAATTTAATGACTTGACCTCATTGAAAGAATAAATCAAGAGCGTTTGACGAAGCGTCAGTTGCGGGACGTGCCAATCCCTCATTTCAAGCATCCCGAAAAGATGCAGAAAAAATGTAGCGAAGAATGGAGAATAAATCTTGACCTACTTTCATTCTTTGAATTATCATGCCTTTATTTTTACATTTTGTTATACATAGCACAATGGTTGCGTTCAGACTTTTGCAGATGATGGAATTTATTTAAATAGCTTTTTTAGCTGTAAATTTGGTTTTCATGATTTTTTGGCATTGGATATCTACAAAGTAAACAAATCCATGAGCTTCTCATAACTGCGAAATTGTTGGCCACACTCAGAGATTTAAATTGATCCTTCACATTCAAAAATTGGATAGATTTTCATTTATCAACAACACTTTGAAAATAGGGACATTTGAATTACCCATAATTGAAAATCCATTGATAATATCCAATTTTTTTAAATTCATTTTAAAGCATGAACCACTTTGGTAAAAACTTTTGTCAATAATCAATAAACAATGATAGTATCTCGTTGGCAGAAATGTCAAATGCACCTCAGGAAGGAAGTTTCTAAAACATAACATATGTAATGAAAATTTGTCTATAGTTGTCATATACTAATTTCATATTTTGAACCTAACATCATCGCTCTAAGCGAAAGTTGAATATTAATTGTTTACTATTTGCAGGCATGAATATCTTATGCTTTACTGTTTCCTGATTATCCTTCTTAATCAAAGAATGTCAAAGAGAAAAATGCCCACGTCCTGCTTACAGGTAGGAATTTTTTATAAATATCTTTCTCGGAATTCTACAGAGTACCAAATTCTGTTCTGGAGCAAACTAGAGATTCCTACAGATTGTCCATTCACTTTTTTATGGTCTAGCAATAAAAATTCCACCTCAGCCGTATTTAGATTTTCATATAGAATCTCCATTCTATCCAGTGCTTTCTTCATAATTAGCATTTTTGCTATAAAATATCATATACAAGAATGAATGGTAAGGAATAAGGTAGAAAACACATCAGCATGTTGAGTTCTCAAGTAATCTTCAAAAGAATTCAAAGAGACTTTGAAATCTGATCCTTTACCTGTGAAGAAAATGACATTTTAAATACTGATAATTATACGAAATTTTGAACTATTTTTGCTATGCTGTCATCTCTCAATTTGGCCTATTAAAAAGAAGATAACGCGTTATATGACATTTGACCACATTTTCACATTTATTAGATACCTTCTGTTTGAATGATGCTAATCCATAAAATTATTCAATATATGAGGTAAGAAGCTCGCTTAAAGAAGAGATAGAAAAGTGCCTACAGAAGGTACATGTGGGCACTTGGTCAAATTAGGACTATCACTCAGGACCACAGCAAAATTGGGACGTGGGCCGATTCCCCTGCGGCTATAGGCTACATCTTTGACACTTTTGAGACACGTGATTTGATTCAAGAGTACACCACTGGTTAAAATGTGTTCAGGAAACTAAGAGCATCAAAATTATGTAGCCGAATTGAGAAAAATACAGTATTCACTGGGTGCATTCTGATGTTACACCATTAATCTGCATAATAGAAGATAAGTAAAATCAAAGAAAATTTTCCATGTCATCCTCTAAAGCTTTACACTTCTTTCAAATTTCGCTAATGCACAATTGAGCGTAATTGCTCGTCTTGAAAGCAGGGATGTATATCATGACGAATGCTGATATTAGGATTGTTACACATTGATGGTTAGGTATATAGGCTGGATGGTAAGGACATGTAGTCTCAACCCGACACATGCACATACTCTCTACCCATACAGTAAGTATATATACCTGCCATGCTTACTCTTTGCCTCTGCCTAAGAATGATTCTAACAATGATTTAAAGAACAACAGTAGTAAGCAAGTGACAAACACTCGACCGGCGCCCCCCCCCCTCTGGAACGGCAGAGTGTCGTGGTCGGCCGCCGTGGTGCTTCGGGTCTGAGTCCCCCCCCCTCTGGAACGACAGAGGTTGTGGTCTGTCGTGGTGTGCCGGCCAGGTGGGTTCCCGTTCACAACATGTTCGCTGACTCCCCCCCCCTCCCCTCGAAAACGACAGAGTGTGAGACTCGGGTGAGTTGGTCCGACCGCCTGGTTGACGTGGGCGACCGTCCAGGTTGACGTGGGCGACCGTCTAGGTTGACGTGGGCGACCGTCTAGGTTGACGTGGGCGACCGTCTAGGTTGTCGTGGATGGTGAAATGGCTGCCAGATTCGGATTCAGCGTAAAATTCTGCATCGGTAGGGTGAGTTTCAAGGCAATCGACGAGAAAAAATTTTTCTTCAAAATTTTAACAGAGTTAGAATTTGGGACGTTTTGGTGTGTAGCGCCCAAACGAAGCATCGGATGAGAAAACGGAGGCCAGATTCAGATTCAGCGTGAAATTCTGCATCGGTAGGGTGAGTTTCAAGTCAATCGGAGAGAAAAAAATTTTCGCTGACGTCCCCCCCCTCTGGACAGCTTGCTTCGATTTTGGCTTCTAGTGGACGGATTTTGTCGTGCGATAGCTCGTTTGAAAGCTAAGAGTGAGAAAAATTCAGTGAAAGAATCGGCTTGTTCCTATCTGTCTTCGTTCAAAAGTTAGAGCGGTTACAAGATTTTAGGTCGGAGCTCGCTCACCTGAAAAAATCCTAAGTGTCAGAGTGGCTTTGTATGGGTAAAAATTTGAAAATTTTCCAAAGTGTGGAATTTCGACCTGGGACCGTCACCAAAACATTTTTCATCAAATTCTGAAATTTCACTGACGTCCCCCCCCTCTGGACAGCTTGCTTCGATTTTGGCTTCCAGTGGACGGATTTTGTCGTGCGATAGCTCGTTTGAAAGCTAAGAGTGAGACAAATTCAGTGAAAGAATCGGCTTGTTCTTATCTGTCTTCGTTTAGATGTGAGACGCCATTTAAGATTTTGGGACATTGGCGAAAAACGACAGAGTTAGAATTTGGGACGTTTTGGGTTGTAGCACCAAAACGAAGGCTCGGATGGGTAAACGGAGGCCAGATTTCGAATCAGCTTGATGTTATTGTCCAATGAGGATCATCATCCAATGAGAATCAAGCATTTCTTTATAAATAGCGAGCCTTCCACAGTGAGAATCATTCCATCGTTGAATCACACGAGTGACGGACGCACATTTTCTCTCTCTCTCTAGTTCCCTGTTCTATTATCCAACTAAAATGGTAAGTCGCTACTTCCCTCCCTCTCCTCCCTTGAACGTAAACTTAATACAATCTTTTTTCATTTTCAGGCATCTACTCCATCTGCTGCACTAGTAGGACAAAATGGCGGTCAGAATCTACAAGGTTCGCTACGGTCAGATCATCTACAACTGAGACCAGTGGAAGAAACAACCAAGGTACATAATCCTACACCGCTACAGCGTAAATTTAAACAAGCCTTGCGTTATGATGATCATAGCGTAGTACTCCAAACGGGAATGCTCCCTTCCACGGATGTCAAGATAATGCACAATCAGTATGGGGACTACATACTGATCCCCGTGAGTCCGTACATTCGCCACCAACTTGATATTATTGAGGAGTACGTGACATTAAATATGGACATTCCTACTCCTCTTGCTCAAGAGTGGAAGGCGAGAGATGACAAGGATACTCCCTATAGAAAGATTTGGGATGGTAATCACATTTGCCTACCGGTATCACATTGGTGTACTTTCTATAAGAAGGATGGAGATCATTCAATACCCATCAGATGTGATGAGCTCGGAGAAGGTACTTGGGATATCCTTTTCAAAGTGAATGGGCTATATTATGGTCGACACAAGGATAATAAAATAGCCTCTCTCTCCATGCATATGGAATCCATCCTATATATTCCGAAACCACCCAACGTGGACGACATAATTGATCAAATCCTTAACAGCAGTGGTACGAAGCGCAAGTCGGAGAAGAATGCTACATCAAAACGCAAATCAAAGAAGGAGAATTACTAGTCCTTTCCTAACTCTACCCTATGACAATTCGCTTATGTGCTTTGAGTGTCGTAGACGTGGTCTTATTAGATACATTTTACTTCTTCGTTGCCATCATATCATTTGTGTATTTTGTCGTGAAAAGCATCGATGTAATTCTTCATTTTGTAATATGTTATAGAACGTTTCCTTAGATGTGTAAATTTCCGTTTTAGGCTTCTATCATCATTTTTATGGATTGTGAGGGTGAACCTGTACAGGAGCTCAGTGCTATTGCTATGAACAATTGGACATATCAGATTGTTAGTGTCTATCATCAACATGCCAACTGCGATCCCAATGTTGATCAATGGGCGAGAAAACACATTCATGGACTTAATCTGAAATATTTGCAAGACTATGGCTTTTCTTGTGAAAGTGCTCTTCTTATTGACTTTAAACGATGGTTAGCTGCTTTCAATGTTATACGCATCTTTTGTAATAATCCTGGTAAGGAGAGGAAAGTATTTCCCAATCTAATCATTGATGATATTTTGCTTCCGCCTTGGGATAGTAGAGTGAATCAACATTATCATGAAGTCACGAAACGTTTTAAGGATTTGTGTGTTCCTATTTTGTCTGTTCGTTGTAGTAGCTACGTTCATAACCAATGCTTCTTTCCTCCTTACCTCAACACTGCCAAAGTCCTGTATGGTTATCATTGCTCGCTGTATGATAGTTATCAGCTGTATCTATTTTATCTCTTTCAAACCATTGATTTATAATGCATGCTTGTTACCGTTATTCAATAAATGTTACTATGAGAAGAGTTGTTGTTTTCATGCAATGGATGGGTTAGTTAAAGGGCGATCATGTCTTTCTCAAACGACTGCGGAACATTACGTTTTCATAGGCAAAGTTTAAAAGGAGCTGTTCAAGATTATGTGATAAATTTTCATAAAGATGAGACCGACATCGAAGCAGTGGTCGATGATGCTAGCACTCTATTTCTAGAGTTAATGAATACATTCTCTGATAGCATTGTCATGGCGCGATTAGTTGCGAAAATTAAGTTTAGTCATTTTGGAAAGGAAGAGGTGGAAAGTCGCTCTTTCCATTTTGCTTCTTATTCAATGGAAGTGGTAGATCACCCCGAAGAATTTTTTAAAAGACATATGATAAAAATTGCTGAACGTCTTAACGCATTTAACCATCATGGTAGCAGTCTAGTGATTGAAGCGATTTCAGATATTCACATTCAACTTTCCATAAAGAAAAATTGAAAATGCAGTGGTACTTGATTGTAGCACAACTGGTTTTCGAGCTATGTCTGCTCACTCTCGAAGTATATTCCTTCTGTACATGCGTCTATTATTTAGAAAAGGCTAGCAAATTCATATCTTCAAAAAGACTTGCTATAGACATCAGTAACGGTGAAACTATGTGTTGCGATGTATGTAAGCGAAAGGATGGAAATGAAAAGCGCATCTTCAAGAGATGTAAGCATGCTTTTTGTCAACGCTGTTTCATACGTAATTGCATTCAACTTTGCCAATGTAACCACTGTGACATTGCTCATTTCGAGTGTCACTTATGTCGCAATAGTTAGTACCTATGCAAATGTGGTAAAGATAGGTTTTAGCAAAGAATAACACGGAAAATGGCGAAACGTAAAATGACGAAACGTAAAAGTCAAAAGTTTTCTTCAGCCATTCAAGCTCTCCGACGAATGAAAGCAAATCAGCGATACAATGCTATACGACATGCTAACGATAAATTCATTTGTGAAATTATTTCTCATGTGAGGAAGTTGAGGACGAAGAAATTAGCGCCAAAACAACGAAAGTTACTTAAGCGATATGCTACGAAATTGCGTTTCATCTCCAATCCTAAAGTCGCCCTTCAAAGAAAGAGGAAAACTCTAACACAAAAGGGCGGTTTCCTTTCAGCAATACTTCCAATGATATCTCCTGCCGTGGGCAACCTATTGGGAAATATCTTTGGCTCTAAGCGTTAATTATGCAAATGTTGAGTCTCAAAGTAATAAAATGGATTTCAGACTTCAATGTGATAAAGTTCTGACTGTATCAGGTCCATCTCATGCAGGTAAAACTGTTTTCACGCTGAATTTATTGGATAAAAGAAGGGAGTTGTTTAAGGAACCTATCAATCGAGTGATTTGGTGTTATGGTATTTATCAACCGTCGCTGTTTCAGGAATTGCAAAGTCGCAACTTTATTCGACATGAAGGAATTATTCCAGTGGATAAACTTCAGTCTAATGATGTTGTTGTATTGGATGATTTATTAAAAGAAAGTAAGAATTCAAAAGATGTTACAGATATGTTCACTCGCGCAGCACACCATAAAAGGTGTTTTATCATCTATATTACACAAAATTTGTTTCCTGATGGAAAAGAAGCTCGTACACGAAACCTGAATACACACTATTATGCTATTTTCAAGAATCCGCGAGATAAAAGTCAATTTGAAATTTTAGCGCGACAAGTTGCACCCAGAGGATCAAAAGCCTTAATTGAAATTTTTCAAGCAGCTACTGAAAAACCATACGGTTACTTATTCATTGACTTTACGCAAGAGTGTCCGGAAGAATTTAGATTTCGAAGTGATATTTTGAAAACTCCCATGATTATCTACAAACTATGAGTTCTTATTCTCGCATGATTGTTATTCCTCAGGATGAATATGTACAATTGACTGCCATGCAGCAAGTAAAGCAACCTCTTGCAAATCAAATGTATAGGAAAGAAATAGATTATCAGCAAAATGTTCACATCAAAGATCCACATCGTGCTGTATTATTACAATCGGAAACTGTTGAGCAATTGAAAAACTTGAAGAATAAGATGCGTGACTCTGTATCGACTGCTACACCTTTAGCATCTCGCGCACATGCAATATCTCTTTTCAACAGTATTGAACCCCATCTCAATGTAAATGATAGAGGAGAAATCATTACAGATGAAAATAAAGTGATTGATGCTTCACGTTATGAAGACTTGATTCAGTATGCGACACGTAGAAAGCGCCGTCAGGGCTATGTTCCACCTGGTTGGTCATACTTTCTTAAACTATTGAAAAAGCATAATGTGCCAAAATTTGCTTTAAATAATGAGACATTGAAAGAACTTGATTCAACAGTGGCTACTACTCCAATGCTTCAGGCGATGAAAATGCCAACAAATTGGTTTAAGGCGTCACCTGCTACATCCCCTCCCACACTCACTAAGCAAACAAGAGGAAGAACTCGACGTAGATCTACATCGCCACTAAAACTGGTAAAAGGAAAACGTAAAACAGCTCCTCCTAGGAAATACATGTTCTCAGACTATTAATATGAAGCAGATGTGTTGCTTGCCATGTAATGAGCCGCCAGAGGTGAATGTCGTTGTCACTTGCACTTGCTGCGCCAGCTCTCATAATGAAACCCCTAAGCAATGTGAACACGATCGCAAAACCGCTAAAGCTAAATGCTGCAGTTGTTGTAAATGTAGAAAGGCAAGAAGGAAAAAAGATGAGAAGGAGGAAAAAGAGTCAGCCGTCATCGACTGAACGTTTGAAGTCAATCTATTATGATGTAAAACATCCGGCAGGATTTGCATCTATCAAGAAATTATCAAAAGCGAGTGGTCTTCCACAATCACAAGTGAAACGATGGTTAAAGGGTCAGGCTACCTATACACTCCACAAACAAGCGAAAAAGAAGTACCGCACCCGCCATTATATTGTTCATGACATCGATGAACAGTGGCAAGCAGATTTGTGCGATGTTGCCTCCATTTCAAAACATAACTCGGGCAATAATTTTATTTTAACCGTCATTGATATTTTCTCGCGTTATGCGTGGGCTCAACCTTTAAAAACTAAAGAAGGGAAAGGAGTAGCAAAAGCATTCCAAACAATTTTTCGAGAAGGTCGCATTCCAAAAAGAATTCAGAGTGATCAAGGAAAAGAGTTTGAAAATCAGCATGTGACAAGATTATTTGAGAGGCATGACATTGAGTTGCTTAGTGTAAAGAGCGCTTATAAAGCTGCACTCGTTGAACGTTTTAATCGCACATTAAAAAATCGCTTGTGGCGACATTTTACTGCCAACTTGACACAAAATTGGACAAAGGTTCTACAAGATACACTCCATGCCTACAATCACTCTATCCATCGTTCTATTGGACTCAGACCAGTAGATGTAAATGCTGACAATGTAGATAAAGTGCGCGAATCATTCCAACGTAAACGCACTCATGTGAAAAGTGATGTGAAAATTGGCGATAAAGTTCGTATCTCAAAAGTGAAAAGTGTTTTTGCTAAAGGGTACCTTCCGAATTGGACAGAGGAGGTATTTACAGTATCAAGGATTAATCAAAAAGACTCTCCGACCACCTACAAGTTGAAAGATTACGATAATGAAGAAATTGAGGGTAGCTTTTACCGCGATGAGATTGAGGTAGTCACTGAAAGTGAAACATATTTGGTAGAGAAAATCATTCGATGTAAAAAACGGCAAGGTGAAGAATGGTGTCTTGTTAAATGGACTGGTTATCCTTCAAGTATGAACTCTTGGATGCGTCGTGCCGACATCTTTCATCTAAGTGATCGACAGTGATTCATGCAAAGTTGTAACTAACAATGTTTAGGGTTTGAGCTATGAATCCAACTGCCTCATTTTATTCACGACCCTCCTATGTAAGTGGCGGAAGACAAATTTACATCGGCGCTCGCCGCCAACGTGGAGGTAGCATACTTGGTGCACTGAAATCTGTTGTAGCACCTCTCATATCCAATGTCGGTAGATCTTTAAAACGAAATGTTTTAAGTAATGCCGTTGGCTTTGCTGGTGATGTTGCTAGTGATCTTTCCAGAGGTAGAAGTTTTAAGAGCAGTTTGTTGAATCGTGGGAAGGAACGCGGTTTAAAAACATTGAAGCAGACCTTTGCTGGTGTTACTCAAGGAAAGAAATCACCTAAACGAATGAATAAAGGAAGGAGGAAACATCGCGGAGCTGGTAAGGTGCGATCTTCAGTCAAAAGGCATTCACGCAAACGTCGCAGAGGCTCTAATCATTCATCAGGCGCTAAACGACGACGCTGCTATAACTTCTAATCATGGAGTGTAAAACTTCCGGTTTTTGTTTGTTCGATCAACAAGCCATACAGACAGATATTCTTAGTTCAAGTATTGTAGATTATCATCCTCGAACAGCTGAGAATGCTGGCCCCATTGAATTTGTTATTCCTGGTGGTAGTGATGACTACATAGATTTGAGTTATGCGATGCTTGATTTGAGGTTTAGAATTCAGCAAGCAGATGGAACTGCTATTGACGATGCACATAAAGTTGGACTGAACAATTTACCATTGACTACATTACTTCGTGATGTTTCTCTAACGATTGGAGAGCAGCAAGTGGAAGGTGGTCAAAGCGATTATCCCTATAAATCATATTTCAATCATGTATCACAGTTTCATCCAGCAGCACAAAAAAGTCATATGGAAGCCATGGGATGGTACAGAGATGAAGCAGGAAAATTTGATGTTGAAACAAACAGTGGCTTTGTAAAGCGATCTGCTATGATTAAAGATAGTAGAGTATGTCAGCTATATGGTCCGCTGAATTTAGACTTCTTTAGACAGTCAAAGTTTTTACTGTGTAATACCAGCATGCGACTCAAGCTGACATTGAATAAGCCTGAATTTGCGCTGAATGCATTTGCTAAAGTTGACAATTTTAGAATTCATGTGGAAGATATTGCACTTTACATTCGTCGAGTAGTACCGAATCCAAGTGTCATTAGAGGGCATGCTGAAGGCCTTAACCGCCAAAATGCCATTTACCCCATTCAGCATACAAAGCTTCTCACCTTTACAATTCCGAAAGATCAAAAGAGTTTCATGAAAGATGGCCTCTTTCCATCGGAAGCACCGAAGCTCCTCATGGTGGCAATGGTTGAAAATGATGCATTTAATGGTAATATAAAGAAGAATCCTTTCAATTTTAAACACAATCAGTTAAGTGAAATTGCTTTACGTGTAAATGGTGTGAGTCATCCTGGTCCACCCTACAAACCAGATTTTGCTTCGGATCAATTTATGCGCAGTTATGTTGATTTTATGGATGTTTTTGGCTTTTACAATACGGATGACACCAACGGACTGACTATGAAAGAGTTTAAGAGTGGATATACTATTTATGCATTTGATTTGACTGCTGACAGCGATATTAGTGCACCCTATCGTCAAGCGAACGTGCCTCATAATATTCGTTTGGATTTGACGTTCAAAAGAACACTACCTGAGACGATCAATGTATTAATTTATGCAGTCTTCGATTCAAATATTGAAATTACAAAGTATCGTGACGTGATTCTTCAGTATAATCGTTAATGAGTTGGTTGACTGCTGACGATATTAAGACTAAAGTGCAGCGTAATGCAGACGAAGCGACGTTGAAAGCTTTCGATAATGTCTATTCACTCGATACCTTACCACCTGCAGTAAATCACTATCCCATCTTTATTGTGCTAAACACTCATTCACAGAATTTAGGCGGTGAGCATTGGAAAGCGATCTTTATTGGAGAAGACCGACGTGGTGAACTATTTGACTCTCTTGCTCAACCTCCAAATATACCAACACAGCAGTGGTTGAGAAAACATACGCGTCAATATCAGCGAAATGAACGCATACTACAACATCCACTTTCATCAACGTGTGGTGCTTTTGTACTGTACTTCATCTTAAAACGTTTACATGTATCTCGATTTGCATCTATTATTCAAAACTTTTCATGTAATCCATCCTCTAATGAAAAAATGATTTGTAAGTTCTATCATGATTTGAAATAAAAACATCATGTTGGAAAAATTGTTTTTTATTTTACAATCCGCTGGGTACGTACATACTCAATGAGATAGTCTAGGATCATATTTGCTTGTACATGAGATTTTAGTCCAGTAATGATCACTTTACTATTATGAAAGATTGCCACATGCACAGGTAACCAACAACTAATGAGAGCTGCAGGAAAAAGTTCGGGTTCATAACACAAACTGTAACTGCTGGTACGAATCTTCAAAAATGATAGACTGTCACTCAATTGAGTAGAGATCACCATATTGTCCACAGTCAGATTCGACATCACACACCTCTCCCTCTTCCATATCCGACGTAGTAGTCTTTGTAGCTCTAAGCGCATTGACTGCGCCGATGAATGAGAAAGGGCGCCGAGAATCTGTACAGTCCCATTTGGGAAGAGTTGAAGATTTCGTGAATTGTTCATCTTCACCACTAACATTTGAGGACGGCCCGGGTAATACTTGCTGTTTGGAAGCTGTTGGTGTAATGTTGTGAGATCGATTTTGGTGTAGAGTCTGAAGCGACGGAGAATGTTGACGATGGTGTAGCGATGGCGCTTCATGATGAAAGAATGAGTAAATTGAGCGATGTACCTTCCTTTTATACTTTTCCCAACTACCTTGATGAAATGTGAAGTTAGTATGAAGTTGGGAATGATAGAGTTGAATTCGCCGATTGTTGACGCGCAGCCAGATGCGATTTCCAATACGTGAATGTCTTTTCATATAGAAGTATTTCAAGTCCTTCATGATATGATGTAGAGATTGAAAATGACGATAAGATAAAGCAAACTCTCTTCTCACATTTCCAGTTGAATCTTTGAAATAGACGTTTCGATCATGATCCGTTTCAATACGTTGTAGGGAATCTAATTTCCAACTCATGATGTGTGGTAGTCATGTCTGATTAAGATTTGCATAGTAGGGCGATGAACTCACGACGAATAAATGTCATGATGGAGCGATGTATATATCTTCTATACTTCTCCCAATTGTATTTGCGAAATGAGAAACAGTTTGCGGAATGAGAATGGTAGATTTGAATTTCATTTCTGTAATGTTGAAGCCAAACTTGATCACCCAAGGAGATGAATATTAATGTTTCAAAATATTCCAAATCCCTCATGATATCATTGAGGTTGACAAATTGTCGCCATGTTAATGTAATTCCTCTTGATGTATGACCATGAGAATTTTTGAAATGTACGTTTCCATCACGATCAACTCTGATATATTGTAGAGAGTCCAAAATCCAAGTCTTCATGATGTTATGCAAAGTTGCAGATTAGCAATATAAAAATGTCGTTTTATCATATTTTGCTTAGCAATGCGGCTACAAAGAGATTTACTAGTAATCGAGCTGCACTCTTTTCTACTCCCATTGATCATGTACAACAGCTAAATGGAAATTGGGAAGTGGGTGTCACTCAACTTGTTTATAGCAACTGTGTCTATACTTTTGATCATGAGGTGATGACTATTAATATGAGGCGTACAGCTGCTTACCAATGTGAAAAGGGGTGCCGAGTATACATTCCACAGTGGTCAAAGAAAGATCTCTTATCATGTAAAAAGTTTATATATGATTTCTTGAATAAAGCGTGTAAACATATTGTCCAATTTACTCCACACAATGATGATTATAATTATGTACATCATGTAGTTGAGAAAGATTGGATTGTTGGTTTAAGTCCAAGTTTAAGAAATGATTTAGGCTACCTCGCTAGCGCCTTAACAAGCTATGATAATTTTAACGTTAATTACCACATAAGTGGTCATAAACAGTTAATATATCGAGAGGAAGCTTATTATGTAGATCTTATTCCAAGAAATGAGAAGACGTTGGTGAAGAAGATTGTGATTAAGCCAAGAAAGACAAACATGACTCCTGAAACATTATTGAAGAAATTTAATTATCTCCTTCGAGTTGATGGTAAACAAGTGGCAACATTGACTTATATCAAATCATCTAATCATATTGCAATAAGCAAATTAAATGATGATGATCTAGTATTAGTTTGTTCAAAAGATTTTCATCAGTTCTTACGACATCGTTCTGCAGCTGTTCATGGAAAATCTGATATGCAACATTTACCATGTGAAAGGCCAAATCAATTTGATACAGAATGGGCCGTATCTTTATACAGAAAGTGTGTAGAGCCTTTTGGTGGTTTCTTACATGAAACAAGAGTGTTGATGCCTCGCATTATTACTTCGGTTAAATTGGTTGTAGATTATTTAAATGAAGTGATTAATGAGCAACATATTTCATTTTCTGAAAAAGAAGGTACTTTGTCTCTCACTATAAATGGAAAAGGTATTGAACTAATTATGGATAAAACTCTAATGGACATTTTGGGTTTTGATCAAAATATCTTTAAAAGTGGTACTGTAACCAAAGCTAGCGCAGACATGTCGCTATCGCGTCGTATTAACTATTTTCAGATATATTCCAATATTGGTGAAGATGTACGTGTGGGAGATGTTGAAGCTCCATTGCTAGCAATGATACCATACCAGCCAAAAAGCTGCAGTATTTTATCTGAGCATACTTTCAAGAAAGTGCATTATACAAAGCTGAAATCAAACTACATCCCACAAATTGATATTGCCATTTATGATGATGCTGGTGCGTTGATTCCTTTTCATAAAGATGCTGTGACAAGTATTACACTCCATTTCCGAATGAAGAGTTAATGCAAAAGTATGCTATTATATTTTTCCAATGTGAATAATATGGAAAGTGAAAATAAGGACTCGTTTCTAATCTACTTGCCCAGTAATGCTTCTATGAATAAATTTCCCAAAAATAAACCATCAGACTATCGAGTAGAATTAAATCGGCCACTGCATTTAGAAGGTGAATGGGAGGTTGGCGTTTCTAGTATTTGCTATGATAGCAATATTCAGAATGTGAATGATTTGGAAGAAATGATATTGACTCCTCGCACCCATGATGGAATAACGATGAATAATGCATTCCACTTCCCATACAATTTAACATCAGATGGAAAATGGAACTATGAATGGATTCAGATAAAATCAGATTCTTATGAGCCATTTGGGAATGAGAAAATTATTAAGGCATTCAACAGTGGTAATACTTCCATCATGAAGAATAAAAATCAGAAAGCTTATGAGTTTACTATCTATCATTGGAGTGGGAGACAGTTCCTCCGCTTTCATTCTTTTACTAAAGGTCTTACGCTGAGGTTGGATAGTGAATTCTATCCGCATCTTGGTTTTGGTCATGGACTACATCTAACGTTAATTGCTACTGCAAATGTTAGAAAAGTTTATTCAAATCGAATCAACAAATTTCATTATAGATTTAAAATATTTGATGAAGATGTTGTAGAATGCGAAGAACGCATCATTTTGAAAAAGCGTGGTGTTCAACCTTTATCACTTATTGAGTTAGTAAAACGATGGAATGAGACTGTGGGTAAGAAGTATGGAGAAAAAATTATGGCGGACAAAAATAAGTTGGTTATTCAGAAATATAATGACAAACTTACAGTTTATTTCTCTCCAACCTTGCGTCATTTTGTAAGACATTATACACCTATTATTGGAAGCGGTGTGGTGTATGCTTCTCATGAATATCACACTAAAGCTGATTCAGTTAATGATGAATGGTGGGTGGACATCTATGGCGATCGCATCAAGAAAATTTACCAGTCTTATGAAGAATCTAAAGTTGCTATCAATCTAATGCCGCGTCTATATCATACAGTTGAAAGCTTCATTCATGTAGTAAATCCTTATATACAACAGAAGTTGAAGCATGTGATGAAAAGTAAATATGATGTAAAGACACACCACATTTCGTTTTCAATTGAAAATCAACGCGTTGTTCTGAAACTGGGTGATGACATTCAATGTCAATTGAGTAAAAATTTGAAAAAACTCTTTGGTTTTTCAATGCTACAAACAGTGTTTGCTGCTGCGCATACGATTGGTATAGAAACACCAATGACACTTGATAAACATGAACAGCACCTTTACATTCAAAGTGATTTGATTCTACCTATTTCTGTTGGTGAGAAAAAAGAATACATTTTACGTGATTTCATTCATGATAAAGACGCTTCATATCGAATAGTCGAGAAGATGTTTGAATCTATTTTCTATCATCCCGTCGTCAAACAAACTATACCCTCTATTGCTATCAAAATTACCAATGGTTTACAAGAGTGCATCCATGTGAAAGATACTAAATCCCTCATAACGTTAGTGTTTCGGAAAACAAAGTGAAGTCATTGTGATATGTTTATTGAAATATGTACATGAATGTGAAGCAATAGACTTTATACAACATCCACTGAAAATATATACATGAGCGCACTTCAATAAACATTGTTATATACAAAAAGTCTTTTTACTTCGTGAAGGGTGGAAATATACAGGGATAGGAAAAATGTCTTTCAGTGGAAAAGTCATCACATGGGGAATGTACAGATGTGGACACATATTCACAAGGAAAAAACAATCTCATGCGATACATAAAACAACAATGTTTATCTACAGAAATCAACATCAAAATACTAAGTTAAGGATGATTATGCTAAGACGTCTCCTGAATGTGGTAGTGTGAGTTTAATTCTTTTGGGTAGTGGTATGTTTGTGTCAGGATGTCCATGTGGAAGAGATATGTTGTGTTCTAACCAGCACCTCTTATCCTCCCATGCTGAAAGCGCCCGTTTCCTAAAAGTATGAGTTTTGATCTCATGCGACTTAGATTTTAAGATTGTCATATTGACAAACGTTATATTTTTATTTCTATAGGCTTTCCTGAAATTCTTATGTTTCATATTTTGCACAATGGATTTTGATATGCCTTTAGCGCGCTTAATGCTATCATCACTATCCTTTAATTTCATAGAATACATTTTTGGACGGAGGAGAATCATTTCATCTATTTCCTTCCCTGCTGTCTCATCCTTAAAGCAGCCAAGTTTTGCCTTATTTTTGATGGAGTAGAGTGGATGATCAGCAGGATAATTTGATGTATCAAAATATCTTTCTAAAGATTTTCCTACTTCATTGAAATTTAAATCTTTTTGAGTGGTAATACCTAAGAAGAAACTATCTGTATCACCACCCAACAAACGAACCTCTTTTACGAGAGGACATGGTTTTAGTATTTTATAAAAGAGTTGGTACATTTCAAGCTTAGAATAATCTAGTACAGCTTGACCAATATAGATGGGTTTGCACAACTCAACTTCAGATTTTATCATTTTAACACCTATAAGGTCCTCATCGATAATGTCTCTATCGATGAATAGAGGTGATGAGGTCAATTTGTGATACTTTTGATCATCATTAACTAGTTTGTAGTTTACGCGCTTTCTAACATCCTCCATCGTCTTACCAAATAGACTGTTGTTCTTATATTTATAAAAATCTTTTTCAAAGTTATTTTGGGCTAGTGCACGTTTCTGGCTGTTACTATCTATGTAGGGTTTGAGGAAGGCTTTCTGTCTAAATTTAATAATGCGGTGAACTGACTTTAAAATCATGCCCATTTCTAAATAAAATTTTAAGATGCTAAAGTGGACTAGATAGTTTTCTTTATCATATTGAGTGAGCAAAAGTTTGCGGCAAGGCTTATAGTCGGGTTGTCCACATGATTCTAAATCTTTATGAAATTGTTTCATAAAGTCGGAAAACATATCTTTACTCACTTCACCTGATTCGGGTGCGAGTGGAAAATCTACGGTTTTATGTTTAATATTATTTGGATAGATTAGATCTATCTCAAAATAATATCCCCAATCACCTTCATCTGGAATTGCTAGTATGTTAGAAGGGTTGGAGAAATGTTGAATATCACTATCATCTAACCAGCTAAACTCAGAGTGAGGTAGCGGTTTGGATAATGAACTACCATACAAATTATTTTGGTCATAATACTTCAGATGAGTCTGGTCATTGCCTACTGTTTCAGATTTTAACCTATGTTTATTTACAAATGTGAGACCACCGCGAATTCCTCGCTCAAATAAATTATACATCTCTGGATCTTGTAAGAGATGAATGGTCTCACCAGTCATTTTAAAAGCAGACTTAAATGACATGGCTGGCAGACTGACAAAGTGGACGGGATCTAACTTATCTTCTTCTAATGCCACTCGTCGAAACTCCTGAAATACATCAGCCAGCAAAAATACATCTAACTTAAGGTAGGCAATCATATATTCACCAAATGTATGGCAGTCAAATTTTATCCATGCATCTTGTGCATGATCATAATCTTTGGTCTTACATTCTGCGCCGGTCAAATCATTTTTAAATTTATCTATGGGCGGAAGAGAAGTCTCGCCGAGTTTACTAATCGCATCAAAATATGCATATGGAAAGACTCCTTTCCGTGTGATGACTTCATCGGTTAGATTTGGGTATTGTTTCTTAAGATTTTGTGTTAGTGGAAGAGACTTTAGATTTTGCACGAGAGAGGCCAGTGATGCAGTCATAAATTGGTAGGAATCTAAAAATTTTATATCAAAATAGACCGTCTTATTTTCTTTAGTTTTATCGACAGCACTTTTGCTGTCATGGCCATAAACTTCTCTCTCGTTTGTGCTATTACATCAAGCTTCCACTCTTTCATTTGACCTAAACCTCCTTTTATTATCATATGGCTGTCGTAGCCCTTGAAATTATGGAAAATGACGGGTAATGTACACCGTTTCATCCTAAGTGAAAAATTGCATTTTGAACAGAGTGC